>JAKWIY010003054.1:49474869-49979869 GCA_027704805.1 Solanum corneliomulleri | reverse complement strand
CTTTTTCCCCTTCTTCTTCTTTTGGCTATCACCCTTTTAACTCACTGCAGCCCACCAGTTTATGATGATCAATCAGGTAATTAATACTGAAATATTCTAATTTCTTCTCCTAAAAAAATCCTATAATGTTAATTCAGTGTAAATCAAGTTTTCTTCTTCTTTCAGGATTCGTGAGTATCGATTGTGGATTACCAGAAAACTCAACTTATAGTGGCAATATGTTTCCAGTAACTTACACGAGCGATGAAATGTTCATAAATACAGGTGTAAATGCACGTCTATTGCCTAAATTCATTTCCAATTATACAGAAATTTACTTGGAAACTGTTAGAAGCTTTCCACAAGGGAAAAGGAACTGTTACAATCTAAGATCATCTAAAGACAGAGATAGCAAATTTCTAATACGTGCTTTTTTTAAGTACGGTAACTATGATAATAAAAGTCATGTACCAAAGTTTGATTTGCATATTGGTACTGAGCTTTGGGACACAATTCAACTGGATAATTCCTCTCATGTAGTCACAAAAGAGATTATACATGTTTTTTCTACGAATTATACGAACGTATGCCTCGTAAATACGGGCAACGGAACACCTTTTATTTCAGCATTGGAGCTACGACGATTCAGAAATTCAATGTATCCTTCTGAATATGATATATCTTTGGAGCTTAAAATGCGTTACAATTTTGTTTATGGTACTATGCCATTGAGGTAAATATAAAATTATTGCTTCTTCATTTCTTTCATTTTATTTTAGGATTTAGAAGCCTGGCTTAATGGATTGACTTTATTTCCAACTTTGCCCGTAATATTTGAGGAAAGATTCAACATAGTCTTTCATCTTTGAGTTAAGGCTCAAAGTGATCTTTGATTTTTCACACAGAACACTTATAGTCCCTCATGTTTGCAATATTGGTGCATTTTTGATCCTCCTCTAAAATTTTGTTTATTTTTAAACGTTAATTTTACCTAGAATTTTATATAATAAATATCCGATCATCTTTTTATATATAGTAGAAATAATAACTCTATCTGAGAGAAGGTCATAAGAAAAACACCTTATTTCGTTCACTAGATATATTACTGCAGCTGAACTAAAAACATCTTAACATATGACTTTGTAGGAAAAGAAAAAATTGTACTATTGCACGTGAAATTATCGTGATGAATCTCTCGACTTTACATGCAATACGATTTCTACTAAACAAACCAAAATATTTTTCTTCTCATATACTTTCATATGAAATTGTTGTTTTTACTAAATATATAAAATGACGATTGAACATTCCATACATAAATTATAGATAAATCAATGTAAAAAAATAAATAAAATTTTGAAAAAAAGACTAAAGGTGCACAAATATTGCAAAGAACTATTAGTATTCAATGTGAGAACTCAAAGATAAAGATCACTTTGAGCCTTTTAACTCAAAGAAAAGAGAATATTTTGATCCTTTTAATCAAATTACGAATCCAAAGTTGTATTCTAATCTGTAGTGTTTGTTGCAGGTATAGCTTTGATGCTTACGATCGAATTTGGGAAGCTCTTCAACTTCCAGAATGGGATAGTGTTTCCACAAGACGAGAAGTCGACAGAGATATCGAGAATGATTTTTACCCACCAACTCTGGCTATGGGGACGGCAGTAACGCCACTCAATTCTACTACCTGGACTCTCTCTTGGGGTCCTGCAGATCCCAATATTGACTACCATACCTACTTGTATTTTGCTGAACTAGTGAGCCTTTTGCCTAATCAGACCAGAAAATTTGATGTCATCATTAATAGTGAAACGGCCTCCTGGGAGGAATTTGAGCCAGAGTATTTGACTACTTTTGTGATGAGCGACAAGCGAAAGGCTAGCAATTTTAACTATACTTTGCGTCAAACCAACAATTCAACATTGCCGCCGCTTATTAACGCGCTTGAGGTTTATGCTGCTAAACGGTTCTTCAAGGTTCATACTGATGAAAATGATGGTGCGTATACTGTTCTATCGCCCTAGTCGTTATTACCCTTTTTTTGCTTGAAAAATTTGGGGAAATGATATTCATGATCTAATTTAAACATCTAATCATAAAAAAGTAGTATGGTATTCGTCTGCATATTGCACTGTTTGGAAGGTTGATCTTAACCTACATTTGCTGTTTTTGTGGCGATAAAATGTCTGACTTATTGTGGTGTAATTTTCAGTATTTGAAGAAAAAAGAAGTACATTGAAGCATGTCTGATCTGTTTTAATTATGATAATCTATGTGTCGTAAGCTAAAATATCGATTGAGGCCGTGTAGTTTGTCATTACAGTAAGACCTTCACCTTCGCCCTTTTCGGTTTATAGTGTTAAGTGTATAAATTTTAGTCCATTGTCTGCTGGTATCTAGTTAATTGGAGTATTTTCTTAGAAGCACTATCTTGTAGGGAGAAATGTTATTCCCTGTGGGTACATAATTTGATATGCCAAAGAGTTTATTAACAAAGAATTTGATTCTACTGTGTTCAATTTCAAAGAGTTATGTTCGCTTCGGCGCTACTACAGTGCTTCGCTAACTCGAAGTGCCTCGCTATGAGAATCTAGCATTCTAAGTTATAATTATGCTCTCTTTTATTAATGTCCCTACTCTACTTTCTTGGAGTGTAGTTGATGCAATCATGGACATTAAGAGAACTTATGATGTAAAGAAAAACTGGCAAGGAGATCCATGCTTGCCAAAAGATTACACATGGGAAGGTCTTCGCTGCAATTACAGTTCCAGCAATTCCACAAGAATTATAGGCTTGTATGTTTCGAATACTTGTATATCATTTGAGTTGTCCAATATATATTGTGCATTGACGGAATAATATGCTTGAGGAATAAGGTCTCTTCAAGGTTCTTTCAAAGTAATGTACCTCTAAGTTCTTCTAAATTCACCACGCGAAATGTTTCAACCTCTTTCCAGGGACTTGTCCTCCAGTGGATTAAGTGGGGACATTCCATCTTCTCTATCAAATCTAACTGCTTTACAGTACTTGTAAGCTTCTTTAAACCTGAAAAACTAAAACCTATGAAAATTGACCAAAAAGAGAATGAATTGATTTTGAAAATCTCAGGGATCTGTCGGACAATGATTTAACAGGTCCAATACCAAGTTCTCTTGCTGGATTTGCGTTCTTGAGATTCTTGTACGTTCTATTTGTAACTCCTTCTTCCTCTTGGTTATGATTATTCGCCCAATTAGAATGATCAAATGAGTAAAGTATGTTTTCTATTTTTATGGCAGAAACTTAACTGGAAACAAGTTCTGGGGTTCAATTCCTCTTGGACTTGCTGAAAAGGCGAATAATGAAACCTTGTTGCTCAGGTATGTGATAAGTTTCCATATCAAGCATATCAATAGCTAGCACTAGTTTAAACGTGGAGAATTATAATCTTCCCTATGTCTGTATTGTCATTTGTGAAAAGCTCTATTTTCAGTAGATAATATGTCGTACACATCGTCAAGTAATGTGTAGAACTCACTAAAACATATTATCTACCGGAAACTACAGTAAGTTTAATGTGAATTTCTTATAAATGCATGTAGCAATACTCACCTTTTGCTTTCGTAACCGTAAATCTTAACTCTTCCTCCTTGCAATTTTCAAGGGCTTTTACTTAATTTGCCTTATGAGGCTTTGCAAGCATTGCCTGGTAGACTGGAGATGCAATCAGGAGACCAACAAGGTGCATTCTTCCATTTTGAGATCCTTAGATTGAGAAGATAAGATTGAATATGTAGCACCCAAATGTGTGGCTTAGTAGTCAATGAAGTGGTGGAGAATTGTAAGGCCTATGGTTCAAATTTCAGCGGAGACAGAAACATAAGACAATTTCTTTCTATCTAGCATTGGTTGATGGAGTTACCATACCTATTTCCCATGAGAGGTGACAAGTATCCCGTGGAATTAGTTGAGGTGTACACAAGTTGGACCAGTCACCACGATTATAAAAAAAAGATCAGACTGAACCTGTGAATCATATGGTTCTACTTATCTTTTGTCCCATTCCTTCTATCAAAGAAGAATTCACGCCCAAGGCTAGTCCTAGCAATTTTTTATGCTTGTGCCACACGTACAACTAAGTCAATAACAAAATATTTTAAACTATAAAGAGAAAATCTAGCCAGGTACTCAGCAGTTGGTGTTCTTATATGACATCTGTTTCAAACAGCATTTTATGCACAGCGTTTTATTTTGAAGTGTGCTTCTGGTTTAAGGTGCTTCTGACTGCATTAGATTCAGGCAGAGGGAGATATTGATCCTCGTAGGGGCTAATGAACTTCCGCTTATTGGTTTCTTGCTCAAGTGCCAAATCTAACAATGTTGTTCTAGTTCAGAAATAGTTTGCTGTTTGTACATCTATTTTTATTGGTTCAATTAACTGAATATCTCATTAATGTAAATGGAGAGATTGTTATGTAACTTCTGATTTTAAGCCTATCCTGGAGTAACACACCTACTTTCAACAGCATGGATGGATTCGTACCCCTCATTAAGAATCAGTGTCAATCAGCTCAATGTACAAAAAAGAAGCTTTCTATTCCAGTAGTTGCATCAGTAGCTGTACTGTTGTTGCTCTTGATTGTGGCAATCACCATCTATTACTTCACCAAACGCAAAGGTATGTGGTGTGAAAGTCTCTTTTAGTCTGATCATACTCAAGAAGAAGAATTTCGCACTAAATTAGGACAATGCTACTGTGATCAGGGGATAAAAGGGTTGATTCTTTTGACTCAAGAAGCCAACGTTTTTCATACACTAAAATAGTGAGTATGACTAACAACTTTGAGAAGATTTTAGGCAGAGGTGGATTTGGATTAGTATACCATGGTTACTTGGACAACAAAGAAGTCGCTGTGAAGATGCTTGCTGAGACAGGATACAAGGAATTTCAAATTGAGGTTTCAAACTTGGCCCTATTGAATTCATGAACTCTTTTAGGACCTCTCACTATATATTACAACAATTTGTAGGATCTGTATAGACTTACCGAAAGCTTAGAACTAATTCCACATATATGTCTATGATTTTGTAGGCTGAGCTATTGGGAAGAGTTCATCACAGAAACTTGATTTCACTTGTTGGGTATTGTTATGAAGGTGCTTATATGGCGCTTGTGTACGAGTACATGGCAAATGGGACTGTAAAAGAGCATCTCAATGGTGAGAATTTGGCAATTTTCATGCTTTAGTCTTCTTTATCTGTTTAAACTCATCTCACTAACTAATTAGTAAGGTTTGTTTTTTTCTCTTTCCATTAAGACATCAACATGAAAAATATTTGGTCATGGACAATCTTCAAACAGATGAATATGTGGTTATTCAAAGATACTTCATTTTCTTTTGATTAGTTAGTTTCCATCTGTTTCATAACCAACGTGACTTCAAATCTTGAAAGAGAAATACTGCTATTTCTATCTTTATGTTCTGTTAATTGGAGATGTTCAACCATAAATTGTTGTGTAAATAATTCATCAGCTTGTTTTGATGTTCAACATATAAAACGCAATTTCTAGTGCGTCAGGGGAATGTATTAAAACAATTTAATTTGCTGATGTATAGGTCCAAAATCATTGACTTGGATAGAGAGACTTCAGGTGGCCCTGAATGGAGCAGAAGGTAAGCAAACATCTTTGGTTGTGGTGGTCTTATGTTTGAGTTTCTCAACTTCTTGCATGTCTCACATGCTTAGAAAGGGAATCCTTATTCTTACTGTTGACACCCAATTTTGACCCTCCCCGGTATAAATTAGTTCTCGAGCTTCTTAAATTTCCAAACAATTTAAAAATAATTAGTTTTATAAATTTTACGATTTTTTCTCAAAATATTTTAAATTTTAGTAAGTATTCTAATTTAGCTAATTTAGTTTAAATTATGGTTATATTTTGAATCACTATTTACAATTTAAATAATTATATTACTAAATAAGAAGCTCGTTAATTAATTAATACAAATTCATTTTATTTAAGGTTTAGCCAAATTTAACATCTTAACTCTATTTGGCTATTTATTAAATTAACCCATTCCCTTTTAATTAATTTCCCAGCCCACTTTAGTTCCAACCCAATTCCCACATCAGCAGCCCACTTCAATTATTCTCAGGCCCAACTCTCCCTTTCCCAATCAATCTCCCTGGCCCAATATTCCCAGCCCGACCCCCATTCCCTTCCAGCCCAATTTTCTTTCTCCCCTTTCCCCCCAACCTTACCCCTTTTAAAATTCAAATTTCAAATTTCAAAATTCAAAATTTAAATTTTAAACTTTTTTCCCCCTCTTTGGCCATAATTTGGCTTATAAAAGAGGAGGAAGAGGAGATGCAAAGAAGGGGTTTTTCTTTTAAGGTTTTTTTTTTGGAGAGAAGAGGGAGAGAAGAGAAACTTGAGTTGATATTGAAAAAATTTAGCTACAACACCACTTAAAAGATAAAAGGTTTTTGAGGTAGAAAAAAGAATTGAAGCATACAAAATGATATAGGATATATTTAAGTTTCGATTTTTTGGGAGGTGCTCTTTTCTTTGTTTTATAGCCTTATTTTGGTGGAATCGTCCCCGGCTCGTTTTGTCTCCAGCTCGCTGCCCCGAAGAAGGTAAAATCCTTTTTTTTTCTTCTTTTTTTTAGATGTTGTCATGCAACCTTGCTAATTTTTTTGTTTTGTTTTCTTATGTGACATCGATTCGAGTCCACTTTGGATTCCATTCTCGCATTCCTCGCTGAGCCATGAAGGCTCAAAACATTCTCCTCGAGTCGTAGATTCCTCAAAACTGGCGTACAGGTTGCGAAACCAGCAGCTTCGGTGCTAAAAATCGAATTTGCAGAAAGCTGTATACCAGCTATATATGCAGTGTATACACTGATATACAGGCCAAAAGACGTACAGGTTGTCACATTTGAAATCTGGGTTGATAGCATGGAAAATACACTGCTGAAAGGGGACTTTCAACTTCCGAAAGTTGAAAAACAGGCTGATATATAGCCTGTATACACAGATATACAAGGACAGTATAACTTAAAATAAGTGTAAAAATATGATTGGCAAGGTAACGTACAGGGACGCCTATTTTAATTAAAATACAGGACTAGGCAATGAATACGTACGTAGGGTGCAGCCCGTATACATTAATATACATTATCGGGCGACGATATACACTTGTTAAGTAAGTTTTAAAAATGATACTGGTACAAATACGCAGGGCAATACAGGGAGAAGTGGCGGAAAATATGTATCCAAACAGGTGCAGGGCTCAAAGGTCCAAAAATGGATCGGATATATACTGTATACAGCAATATACATTTTGTGTATACTCCTTATAACTCCTTTTCAGGAAATGGGCCAGGGCCCTTCAACAGATTTTTTAGGCCCAAGGGGCCAAATGTTTTTTTGCAGGATTTAATTTGTTGAAAGGGCCCCATTGAATGAATTTGGGCAATCAAGCCCAAGTTCAAATATTTCTCCTATTTATTATTTGCTTGAATTAATGTGTGGTAGGATTTTAATAATCTTCTAAAGGGTAGCCATTTTTTCATTATTTTAAACTTTACTATTTTATTTACTTATTTTATTTTATTTACTTTTATTACCATTTAGTTTTTCCTTAAATTAAATCCCTTTAAATATCTCCCTTTAGGAATAAATAAAAAAAAATGAAGTAAAAAATATTAAAATGAATTTTCATTTAACTTAAGTAAAAATTTTATTTTAAAAAGTCATTCAGTCAAATCGCCGGTCAACCGCAAGTTAGCGGACATTTCGAGTGCCTAACACCTTCTCGGGATGTACATTGAACTTCGAACCCTTTTCAATTGATTTTTAATCTGTTTTTAAATCTTTTGAAAATTTTTTCTTGATTTTATCAAAAATCAAGTGGCGACTCCGTAATTTGGAAAGTTGATTTTTCTTAAACAATAAGATTAATTGATTTTTCAAAACTTAGTCAATTTCTTCCATTTTAAACATAAATGGTGGTATTTTTTCGATAAAACAGAAATGGCGACTCCGCTGGGGATTAATTAAGTTATAACCATAAGATTTGACTATTTGACTAAGTGCTTTTAATTGTTAAAATATTGTTTGTGCTGAATATGTTTAAATTTTTCATAAATTGTCATTGCATTCATGGCATATTTCCATTATGTATGTATAGTATATTAAAGGACGGTTTGCGGAACCGCAGCCGGACTTTTTTATACTCACCCTTTTTCGAAATTAGTGGCAATTTATTGGTTCGTTAGGCGTCCAATGGTTGTCGCGAGTTTCAGCTCAAATTGTCCGTTTGGGTTCCCGGTCCTTTCAAAGCCACTCTTAGTCAACTAGCGTAGAGCCAAGCCAAATCTCGAATGTAGAATCATTTGAACTAAGACGACCCAACGCCCAAGGCGCGTTGGGCCCATTAGAAGACCACCTTGAGTCCAAAACGGCCCACGGCCTAAATGGACGTTCATACTTATGTGTTTAAATTTGAAGGATGTATACGTTGTTTGAGAAAATCATTGTCTCATAGGGTAAGGATTAGATTATAGTTTATATAAGAGCTTCAAAAGCTACTGGTCCATCCAAAGACGTTGGCACCTGAAGATTGCAAAAGTCAAAAAAGAAGAAGATCTTTCGTGGAGGCATAGTTTAGGGTCGTACCCCTGCGTGGGACTGATTATTTTGTATACCTTTCCCCTATTATGTATCCCCATTAAGTTTTATTCATTAAATTTGTATAAATTTGAGTTTTGGGGCAATGAACTATTTCAAATGACGTATACATCCCTCAAATCGCTAGGCCCACCCTTGGCACAAAAGGGTCACATATCTGTTTAGAACGCGCAATATTTGTTTATGTGTTATACCTGCTTATGTGAATATGTTGTTTTATCTGGAGATATTCTAGCTCACTCTACTTCAAATACTTTTAGAACCCCTAAGCACAAATATCAAGTCAATTTCAAAAGTGCGTCCAAATACTCTTCGAGTCTTTAGTTTCCTAAAAAAAAAAAAAAACTTCATTTTTTAGTACTACTCTAATATCTAAACAAGATTCCGCATTTCAAATCAAAAGAATCTTGAGAAATTTTATCTTCTTCGACTCTTACAAAGAAATTAGAGTTACAAAGTACGGTAATGAAAAATACCGTCAACTTTATTTCGACTCAAGTCGACATTTTTATTCACTAATCCCAAAGTCAAGTAGACAAATTCCTGTCTATTTAACCATTTCTTTATATTGGTGAGCAAGTTTATCTTCGAATAAAGCAACTCTTATGTGTTTACACCTATATGTGATATCTTGTATTATTTACCACCTCCAGGCACTAACGTATTGGCCTTTTGAGTTTTTTTTCATTTGTCAGGTATTTAAAACTGATCTGTGTTGATAAGTTGGTTGATCATCCGTATTTCACAAGGTCTAAGGCCCCTAAAGATTCCTCCCCCGAACAAATTTGAAAAAAAAAAAAGACAACAATGGGGGATAACAATGATGAGATTGACATGAATGATGTTGTCGTGGCTCAACCCGCTGCCGCTGATAAAAATGAATTGATTATTCAGTTGATGCAACAAATTACCGAAATGAGGGTCGAAATGCAAAGAATGCAAGATTTGCCTAATCCAATTTCATCCTTCAAACCTCTAAGAGATTGAAGACCTCCACTCCACTTTCCTCCCTCAAGCACGGAACAAGTTCAGAATCTTCTCTCTAACCCCGCTCAAAATCCTCCAACCATTGACTCAACTTCCCCCAATCCCCGTCACGCCACCACATCGTGTCAAGCACCACATCATCCTCACAATACCAATCAAATCCTTCAACTCACTCAAAACCAAAATGCCGATCCTCAAACTTTCCTCCAAAATTATCAAGCCACTCAAAATACCCAGAATCCTTCCGTTGTTCCACCCATACCTCAAAAGACTACTTTCCAAATCCCAACTTCAAATGAACCTTATGCCAACTGTTCCGAGCTTGATCACTATAAGGAACAGGAGAGAGAGTGGAGGTCAAAAGAAGAGGTACTCAAGGCGAAAGGAGAGATCAGGAAAGCCATGAAGGAGTTACACTATTTTTCCGAAGTCGATGGATTAAGCTATGAGGATGTATACATCCATCCGAATCTCGACCTCCCAGAAGGGTTCAAGGTGCCAAAGTTTGTCACTTTTAACGGGATAAGAAATCCCCTAACACATCTGAAAGCTTATTGTGATCAACTCGGGGGAGTTGACAAAAACGAAGCATTATTAATGCGTCTCTTCAGTCGAAGTCTAAGTGGAGAAGCTCTGGAATGGCTTACATCACAGGAGTTGAAACAATGGAAAAGTTGGAATGCACTTGCAAAGGATTTCACAGAAAGATTTGGACATAACATAGAAGATGCCCCAGATCGCTACTACTTGGAGAAGATCAGACAGAAGTCTATAGAAAATTATCGAGAGTATGCTCTTCGCTGGAGAAAAGAGGCCGCAAAAGTTCAACCTCCAATGTCCGAACGTGAGATCACTGAAATGTTTATTCGTACTCAAGAGCCTGAGTACTACGAAAGAATGTTGTGTATGATGGGACAAACGTTTGTCGAGATTGTCAAAGTGGGAGAAGCTTTGGAAGATGGTTTCAAGACTGGAAAGCTCACCAAACTCACCGCATCGCGATCTAATGGAAAATCTGCCACAATTAGTAATATGGATAAATCAAAAGGAAAAGTGGAGGAGGTAAGTATGGTTACGACTACCCGTATGAGGCCAGCTTCTCAAAGGGAATATCAAAACCATAATGCCAACCAGAAAAAATTTCCTCACCCAAAATTTAGGAAGGCTCCTAAAGTATTTACACCATCAAGGGAATCTCAAACTCAACTTTATGAAAGGTTGAAAGCAATGGGTATGCTCTATCCTATAGAAGGAAGACCAGCCAATCCTTTGGGAAAATTTTACAGAGCTGACCACAAATGTGCTTATCATTCAGGAGCCGTTGGACATGACACAGAGAATTGTTCAACTATGAAACACAAGACACAAAACATGATCAACAACAACTTGATCAATATTGAGGAAACCACCTGAATGGATGACATATTGGATGCTCAAGAGTGAGCACAAGACATTTCTAAACTGAGTCATTTGAAGATATTCATTCGAGAATAAGAATGCCCAACATTGGCCAAATTTTGCATATGGAGTTTTGTTACCTTTCCTTTGAAAATGTATCGCACATTCTCAACGAACTACGTTTGACCTGATTCCTGATTCAATGGGATACGTAGGCGCCACAACGGCTCGGTCATAATACCCAGTAAGATTTCCATTTTTCTTCATAATGGAAACTGGGACAGAATTTTTGAGAGGATCTCAAAAATTCATTTGAAGTTGGACTTCTTTAACGGGTATAAACAGAAGACCAAAATTCTACGGGGAACTACGTTTGACCTGATTCCTGCTCCAACGGGATACGTAGGCGCCACAAGGGTTCGGTCATATACCCAGTAAGATTTCCATTTCTCTTCATAATGGAAACTGGGACAGAATTTTTGAGAGGATCTCAAAAATTCATTGGAAGTTAGACTTCCTTAACAAGTCAAAACAGAACACCAAAATTCTACGGTCTGAACAACATTCGACCTGAATTCTCAAGAATGAGATACGTAGGCGCCACAAGGGTTCGGTCATATACCAGTAAGATTTCCATTTCTCTTCATAATGGAAACTGGGACAGAATTTTTGAGAGGATCTCAAAAATTCATTTGAAGTTGGACTTCTTTAACAAGTCAAAACAGAAGACAAAAATTCTACGGAGATTAGCCTTGGGTGGGTCTCTAAAATTACGACAATCTGGTTTGCAACTGGGACAGAATTTTTGAGATGATCTCAAAAATTCCACAAATGTCATTTGTTACTTATTGAGGTAAACTGGGACAAAATTTTGAAGAGGGGCCTCAAAATTCCAGAATGAGCAACCTCAGAGCTAACAGAGCAAGTTATGAGAGTTCTTATATATTTTAGACCGGGACAAATTTTTGAGGAGGGTCCTCAAAATTCCATCAAATGCGCCATATAAAGAATGGGCGAGCGTGCAAGCCAACTGCAAGAAGGAGCATGGAGACAAACCGACACAAATCTGTCTTTCAAACTAAGAATTTTTCTTTGGATGCAGGAACATTGAAGTCGCAAAAATGGCTATGTAAAGCTGTCAAGAATGTCAAAAGGCGTCACTTGCACCAATCGTGGACTCCTCAACAAAACCTTGAAAATCTTCCACCTTATTTTATCCCTATTCCTTTATATTGCCTCAAGTGATTTCTAAACAAGTTTCTTTTTATCTTGCAGGAATATTATCGAGCCGTCCACCTCGTTACAGTTGGACTATTATCGAGCATCCACCTCATTACAGTTGGAATATTATCGAGACATCCACCTCGTTACAGTGGAACATTATCGAGCCATCCACCTCGTTACAGTTGGAACATTATCGAGCCGTCCACCTCGTTACAGTTGGAACATTATCGAGCCGTCCACCTCGTTACAGTTGGAACATTATCGAGCCATCCACCTCGTTACAGTTGGAACATTATCGAGACATCCACCTCGTTACAGTGGAACATTATCGAGCCATCCACCTCGTTACAGTTGGAACATTATCGAGCCATCCACCTCGTTACAGTGGAACATTATCGAGCCATCCACCTCGTTACAGTTGGAACATTATCGAGCCATCTAGGCCTCGTTAAAAATCATGCATTGCGAAAAATAATGCATCGCGACAATCATACATCACGAAAATCATGCATTGCGAAAATCATGCATTGCGAAAAATCATGCATTGCGGAAATCATGCATTATGAAAAATCATGCATCGCGTAAATCATGCATTGCGAAAAATCATGCATTGCGAAAATCATGCATTGCGAAAAATCATGCATCGCGGAAATCATGCATTGCGAAAAATCATGCATCGCGTAAATCATGCATTGCGAAAAATCATACATCACGAAAATCATGCATTGCGAAAATCATGCATTGCGAAAAATCATGCATCGCGGAAATCATGCATTGCGAAAAATCATGCATCGCGTAAATCATGCATTGTGAAAAATCATGCATTGCGAAAATCATGCATTGCGAAAAATCATGCATCGCGGAAAATCATGCATCGCGGAAATCATGCATCGCGAGTCAATTTTTATGCACGACGAGAAGATTTCATGCCTCGTCAAAATTTATACATCGCGAGAAGACTCTATACCTCGCAGAAATCATGCATCGCAGAAATCATGCATCGCGAGTCAATTTTTATGCACGACGAGAAGATTTCATGCCTCGTCAAATTTATGCATCGCGAGAAGACTTTGTACCTCGCAGAAATCATACATCGCGGAAAATCATGCAGCGCGGAAATCATGCATCGCGAGTCAATTTTTATGCACGACGAAAAGATTTCATGCCTCGTCAAAATTTATGCATCGCGAGAAGACTTTGTACCTCGCAGAAATCATGCATCGCGGAAAATCATGCATCGCGGAAATCATGCATCGCGAGTCAATTTTTATGCACGACGAGAAGATTTCATGCCTCGTCAAAATTTATGCATTGCGAGAAGATTTCATACCTCGCAAGAATTTAGGTATCGCGGGAAGATATTCATGCCCCGCAAGAAGATATACACGGATAAAGAAAAGGAAATCGTGTATCCCAAGAAGGATATTTATCCATTGGCCTCAACTGCATTTTTATTTTAAGTAAGGATCAAGAAGAGAATCAAAGACAACGTCAAAAGAAATACCAGCATCATATCATCATTTATCTATTTTAACATCAAATGAAGAGTACATTGAAGATTATATTGCAAATGCCAGACATAAGCTTTATTTGCTGTACGTCAGACCGATCGAGTCGACGTCAAATATGGAGGAGAAAAATGAAGTGTCGACATGGTAAAAAGACACTGTCTCTCATCCTAATTGCATTTTTTAAGCTGACGAGTTTTTATTTCAATCTTTGTCGAGAGCATCCAAGAGGATGAATTCTCAAACAAAACCACAGGAGCGGACGACATCAAAAGGGATGCAGCACAACGTGGAACTTTTTCTTAGCAGCGAACTGGGACACAGTCCAAAGAGGAATGTCAAACTCTTAGGACGCGAGCAGAGGAGCGACTTCCACCACAATCAAACCACACCCCTATCTTAAGGCATGTGAGTTTTTCTTTAGTTTTGTCAGTTTCAGTCTCGCATCCGAAAATTTCGATTTATCGGAAGCAAGTTTCCAATCTAAGTGACAATGCGCCAAGAGCTTTGGAAATCATGTCCGTGTAAGTTCTTAATTATGGGTGTGAAGCGCGCCACATTCATGGCTAAGAGGTTACAAGCCTCTTTTTCATACTCGTTTAATTTGTCACTTGTCCGAAACCGAAGGTTATCTAGCATAATAGATTTCCTTTTCAACCGATCGAGTCGAACTACACACAGCCTGATTCTTGATGTATAAGGATATGTAGGCGGGTTCAATGTTGAAAACTCGGCTGTATTCCAACATTCCCTCTCCAATTTTATTCTCGAGCATTTTGATACCTTCATAATTCGGTATCGATGTGGCTTTTGATTTCTTTCAAAAATCGTGCGTTAAATCAAACTTATCGAACTACAAGTGGCCTGAATTCTCATATAGCCTGAGATATGTAGGAAACCCGTTTCAAGGGTTCGGCCATAATTCCTAAACCCTTTGCCAAATCCTTTCCTTAAAGATGAATGGGGTTGGTCAAAATTGGTTTGGTCAATTTCATTTTCCTCAAATTGCTTGCATCAATCCAAGTAAAATGAGGGACAGCTGTTGACACCCAATTTTGACCCTCCCCGGTATAAATTAGTTTTCGAGCTTCTTAAATTTCCAAACAATTTAAAAATAATTAGTTTTATAAATTTTACGATTTTTTCTCAAAATATTTTAAATTTTAGTAAGTATTCTAATTTAGCTAATTTAGTTTAAATTATGGTTATATTTTGAATCACTATTTTACAATTTAAATAATTATATTACTAAATAAGAAGCTCGTTAATTAATTAATACAAATTCATTTTATTTAAGGTTTAGCCAAATTTAACATCTTAACTCTATTTGGCTATTTATTAAATTAACCCATTCCCTTTTAATTAATTTCCCAGCCCACTTTAATTCCAACCCAATTCCCACATCAGCAGCCCACTTCAATTCCTCTCAGGCCCAACTCTCTCTTTCCCAATCAATCTCCCTGGCCCAATATTCCCAGCCCGACCCCCATTCCCTTCCAGCCCAATTTTCTTTTTCCCCTTTCCCCCCAACCTTACCCATTTTTAAAATTCAAATTCAAAATTCAAAATTCAAATTTTAAATAATTTTTCCCCCTTTTTTGGCCATATTTTGGTTTATAAAAGAGGAGGAAGAGGAGATGCAAAGAAGGGGTTTTTCTTTTAAGGTTTTTTTTTTGGAGAGAAGAGGGAGAGAAGAGAAACTTGAGTTGATATTGAAAAAATTTAGCTACAACACCACTTAAAAGATAAAAGGTTTTTGAGGTAGAAAAATAGCATTGAAGCATACAAAATGATATAGGATATATTTAAGTTTCGATTTTTTGGGAGGTGCTCTCTTCTTTGTTTTTTTAGCCTTATTTTGGTGGAATCGTCCCCGGCTCGTTTCGTCTCCAGCTCGCTGCCCCGAAGAAGGTAAAATCCTTTTTTTTTTCTTTCTTCTTTTTTTTAGATGTTGTCATGCAACCTTGCTAATTTTTTTGTTTTGTTTTCTTATGTGACATCGATTCGAGTCCACTTTGGATTCCATTCTTGCATTCCTCGCTGAGCCATGAAGGCTCAAAACATTCTCCTCGAGTCGTAGATTCCTCAAAACTGGCGTACAGGTTGGAAACCAGCAGCTTCGGCGTTGAAAAATCGAATTTGCAGAAAGCTGTATACCAGATATATATGCAGTGTATACACTGATATACAGGCCAAAAGACGTACAGGTTGTCACATTTGAAATCTGGGTTGATAGCATGGAAAATACACTGCTGAAAGGGGACTTTCAACTTCCGAAAGTTGAAAAACAGGCTGATATATAGCCTGTATACACAGATATACAAGGACAGTATAACTTAAAATAAGTGTAAAAATATGATTGGCAAGGTAACGTACAGGGACGCCTATTTTAATTAAAATACAGGACTAGGCAATGAATACGTACGTAGGGTGCAGCCCGTATACATTAATATACATTATCGGGCGACGATATACACTTGTTAAGTAAGTTTTAAAAATGATACTGGTACAAATACGCAGGGCAATACAGGGAGAAGTGGCGGAAAATATGTATCCAAACAGGTGCAGGGCTCAAAGGTCATGGATCGGATATATACTGTATACAGCAATATACATTTTGTGTATACTCCTTATAACTCTTTTTCAGGAAATGGGCCAGGGCCCTTCAACAGATTTTTTAGGCCCAAGGGGCCAAATGTTTTTTTTGCAGGATTTAATTTGTTGAAAGGGCCCAATTGAATGAATTTGGGCAATCAAGCCCAAGTTCAAATATTTCTCCTCTTTTATTATTTGTTTGAATTAATTACTGTGTTGGGTAGAATTTAAATAATCCCCTAAAGGGTAGCCATTTTTCAACATTTTAAATTTTACTACTTTATTTACTTATTTTATTTTATTCACTTTTATTACCATTTAGTTTTTCCTTAAATTAAATCCCTTTAAATATCTCCCTTTAGGAATAAATAAATAAAAATGAAGTAAAAAATATTAAAATGAATTTTCATTTAACTTAAGTAAAAATTTTATTTTAAAAAGTCATTCAGTCAAATCGCCGGTCAACCGCAAGTTAGCGGACATTTCGAGTGCCTAACACCTTCTCGGGATGTACATTGAACTTCGAACCCTTTTCAATTGATTTTTAATCTGTTTTTAAATCTTTTGAAAATTTTTTCTTGATTTTATCAAAAATCAAGTGGCGACTCCGTAATTTGGAAAGTTGATTTTTCTTAAACAATAAGATTAATTGATTTTTCAAAACTTAGTCAATTTCTTCCATTTTAAACATAAATGGTGGTATTTTTTCGATAAAAAGAAATGGCGACTCCGCTGGGGATTAATTAAGTTATAACCATAAGATTTGACTATTTGACTAAGTGCTTTTAATTGTTAAAATATTGTTTGTGCTGAATATGTTTAAATTTTTCATAAATTGTCATTGCATTCATGGCATATTTCCATTATGTATGTATAGTATATTAAAGGACGGTTTGCGGAACCGCAGCCGGACTTTTTTATACTCACCCTTTTTCGAAATTAGTGGCAATTTATTGGTTCGTTAGGCGTCCAATGGTTGTCGCGAGTTTCAGCTCAAATTGTCCGTTTGGGTTCCCGGTCCTTTCAAAGCCACTCTTAGTCAACTAGCGTAGAGCCAAGCCAAATCTCGAATGTAGAATCATTTGAACTAAGACGACCCAACGCCCAAGGCGCGTTGGGCCCATTAGAAGACCACCTTGAGTCCAAAACGGCCCACGGCCTAAATGGACGTTCATACTTATGTGTTTAAATTTGAAGGATGTATACGTTGTTTGAGAAAATCATTGTCTCATAGGGTAAGGATTAGATTATAGTTTATATAAGAGCTTCAAAAGCTACTGGTCCATCCAAAGACGTTGGCACCTGAAGATTGCAAAAGTCAAAAAAGAAGAAGATCTTTCGTGGAGGCATAGTTTAGGGTCGTACCCCTGCGTGGGACTGATTATTTTGTATACCTTTCCCCTATTATGTATCCCCATTAAGTTTTATTCATTAAATTTGTATAAATTTGAGTTTTGGGGCAATGAACTATTTCAAATGACGTATACATCCCTCAAATCGCTAGGCCCACCCTTGGCACAAAAGGGTCACATATCTGTTTAGAACGCGCAATATTTGTTTATGTGTTATACCTGCTTATGTGAATATGTTGTTTTATCTGGAGATATTCTAGCTCACTCTACTTCAAATACTTTTAGAACCCCTAAGCACAAATATCAAGTCAATTTCAAAAGTGCGTCCAAATACTCTTCGAGTCTTTAGTTTCCTAAAAAAAAAAAAAAACTTCATTTTTTAGTACTACTCTAATATCTAAACAAGATTCCGCATTTCAAATCAAAAGAATCTTGAGAAATTTTATCTTCTTCGACTCTTACAAAGAAATTAGAGTTACAAAGTACGGTAATGAAAAATACCGTCAACTTTATTTCGACTCAAGTCGACATTTTTATTCACTAATCCCAAAGTCAAGTAGACAAATTCCTGTCTATTTAACCATTTCTTTATATTGGTGAGCAAGTTTATCTTCGAATAAAGCAACTCTTATGTGTTTACACCTATATGTGATATCTTGTATTATTTACCACCTCCAGGCACTAACGTATTGGCCTTTTGAGTTTTTTTTCATTTGTCAGGTATTTAAAACTGATCTGTGTTGATAAGTTGGTTGATCATCCGTATTTCACAAGGTCTAAGGCCCCTAAAGATTCCTCCCCCGAACAAATTTGAAAAAAAAAAAAGACAACAATGGGGGATAACAATGATGAGATTGACATGAATGATGTTGTCGTGGCTCAACCCGCTGCCGCTGATAAAAATGAATTGATTATTCAGTTGATGCAACAAATTACCGAAATGAGGGTCGAAATGCAAAGAATGCAAGATTTGCCTAATCCAATTTCATCCTTCAAACCTCTAAGAGATTGAAGACCTCCACTCCACTTTCCTCCCTCAAGCACGGAACAAGTTCAGAATCTTCTCTCTAACCCCGCTCAAAATCCTCCAACCATTGACTCAACTTCCCCCAATCCCCGTCACGCCACCACATCGTGTCAAGCACCACATCATCCTCACAATACCAATCAAATCCTTCAACTCACTCAAAACCAAAATGCCGATCCTCAAACTTTCCTCCAAAATTATCAAGCCACTCAAAATACCCAGAATCCTTCCGTTGTTCCACCCATACCTCAAAAGACTACTTTCCAAATCCCAACTTCAAATGAACCTTATGCCAACTGTTCCGAGCTTGATCACTATAAGGAACAGGAGAGAGAGTGGAGGTCAAAAGAAGAGGTACTCAAGGCGAAAGGAGAGATCAGGAAAGCCATGAAGGAGTTACACTATTTTTCCGAAGTCGATGGATTAAGCTATGAGGATGTATACATCCATCCGAATCTCGACCTCCCAGAAGGGTTCAAGGTGCCAAAGTTTGTCACTTTTAACGGGATAAGAAATCCCCTAACACATCTGAAAGCTTATTGTGATCAACTCGGGGGAGTTGACAAAAACGAAGCATTATTAATGCGTCTCTTCAGTCGAAGTCTAAGTGGAGAAGCTCTGGAATGGCTTACATCACAGGAGTTGAAACAATGGAAAAGTTGGAATGCACTTGCAAAGGATTTCACAGAAAGATTTGGACATAACATAGAAGATGCCCCAGATCGCTACTACTTGGAGAAGATCAGACAGAAGTCTATAGAAAATTATCGAGAGTATGCTCTTCGCTGGAGAAAAGAGGCCGCAAAAGTTCAACCTCCAATGTCCGAACGTGAGATCACTGAAATGTTTATTCGTACTCAAGAGCCTGAGTACTACGAAAGAATGTTGTGTATGATGGGACAAACGTTTGTCGAGATTGTCAAAGTGGGAGAAGCTTTGGAAGATGGTTTCAAGACTGGAAAGCTCACCAAACTCACCGCATCGCGATCTAATGGAAAATCTGCCACAATTAGTAATATGGATAAATCAAAAGGAAAAGTGGAGGAGGTAAGTATGGTTACGACTACCCGTATGAGGCCAGCTTCTCAAAGGGAATATCAAAACCATAATGCCAACCAGAAAAAATTTCCTCACCCAAAATTTAGGAAGGCTCCTAAAGTATTTACACCATCAAGGGAATCTCAAACTCAACTTTATGAAAGGTTGAAAGCAATGGGTATGCTCTATCCTATAGAAGGAAGACCAGCCAATCCTTTGGGAAAATTTTACAGAGCTGACCACAAATGTGCTTATCATTCAGGAGCCGTTGGACATGACACAGAGAATTGTTCAACTATGAAACACAAGACACAAAACATGATCAACAACAACTTGATCAATATTGAGGAAACCACCTGAATGGATGACATATTGGATGCTCAAGAGTGAGCACAAGACATTTCTAAACTGAGTCATTTGAAGATATTCATTCGAGAATAAGAATGCCCAACATTGGCCAAATTTTGCATATGGAGTTTTGTTACCTTTCCTTTGAAAATGTATCGCACATTTCTCAACGAACTACGTTTGACCTGATTCCTGATTCAATGGGATACGTAGGCGCCACAACGGCTCGGTCATAATACCCAGTAAGATTTCCATTTTTCTTCATAATGGAAACTGGGACAGAATTTTTGAGAGGATCTCAAAAATTCATTTGAAGTTGGACTTCTTTAACGGGTATAAACAGAAGACCAAAATTCTACGGGGAACTACGTTTGACCTGATTCCTGCTCCAACGGGATACGTAGGCGCCACAAGGGTTCGGTCATATACCCAGTAAGATTTCCATTTCTCTTCATAATGGAAACTGGGACAGAATTTTTGAGAGGATCTCAAAAATTCATTGGAAGTTAGACTTCCTTAACAAGTCAAAACAGAACACCAAAATTCTACGGTCTGAACAACATTCGACCTGAATTCTCAAGAATGAGATACGTAGGCGCCACAAGGGTTCGGTCATATACCAGTAAGATTTCCATTTCTCTTCATAATGGAAACTGGGACAGAATTTTTGAGAGGATCTCAAAAATTCATTTGAAGTTGGACTTCTTTAACAAGTCAAAACAGAAGACAAAAATTCTACGGAGATTAGCCTTGGGTGGGTCTCTAAAATTACGACAATCTGGTTTGCAACTGGGACAGAATTTTTGAGATGATCTCAAAAATTCCACAAATGTCATTTGTTACTTATTGAGGTAAACTGGGACAAAATTTTGAAGAGGGGCCTCAAAATTCCAGAATGAGCAACCTCAGAGCTAACAGAGCAAGTTATGAGAGTTCTTATATATTTTAGACCGGGACAAATTTTTGAGGAGGGTCCTCAAAATTCCATCAAATGCGCCATATAAAGAATGGGCGAGCGTGCAAGCCAACTGCAAGAAGGAGCATGGAGACAAACCGACACAAATCTGTCTTTCAAACTAAGAATTTTTCTTTGGATGCAGGAACATTGAAGTCGCAAAAATGGCTATGTAAAGCTGTCAAGAATGTCAAAAGGCGTCACTTGCACCAATCGTGGACTCCTCAACAAAACCTTGAAAATCTTCCACCTTATTTTATCCCTATTCCTTTATATTGCCTCAAGTGATTTCTAAACAAGTTTCTTTTTATCTTGCAGGAATATTATCGAGCCGTCCACCTCGTTACAGTTGGACTATTATCGAGCATCCACCTCATTACAGTTGGAATATTATCGAGACATCCACCTCGTTACAGTGGAACATTATCGAGCCATCCACCTCGTTACAGTTGGAACATTATCGAGCCGTCCACCTCGTTACAGTTGGAACATTATCGAGCCGTCCACCTCGTTACAGTTGGAACATTATCGAGCCATCCACCTCGTTACAGTTGGAACATTATCGAGACATCCACCTCGTTACAGTGGAACATTATCGAGCCATCCACCTCGTTACAGTTGGAACATTATCGAGCCATCCACCTCGTTACAGTGGAACATTATCGAGCCATCCACCTCGTTACAGTTGGAACATTATCGAGCCATCTAGGCCTCGTTAAAAATCATGCATTGCGAAAAATAATGCATCGCGACAATCATACATCACGAAAATCATGCATTGCGAAAATCATGCATTGCGAAAAATCATGCATCGCGGAAATCATGCATTACGAAAAATCATGCATCGCGTAAATCATGCATTGCGAAAAATCATGCATTGCGAAAATCATGCATTGCGAAAAATCATGCATCGCGGAAATCATGCATTGCGAAAAATCATGCATCGCGTAAATCATGCATTGCGAAAAATCATACATCACGAAAATCATGCATTGCGAAAATCATGCATTGCGAAAAATCATGCATCGCGGAAATCATGCATTGCGAAAAATCATGCATCGCGTAAATCATGCATTGTGAAAAATCATGCATTGCGAAAATCATGCATTGCGAAAAATCATGCATCGCGGAAAATCATGCATCGCGGAAATCATGCATCGCGAGTCAATTTTTATGCACGACGAGAAGATTTCATGCCTCGTCAAAATTTATACATCGCGAGAAGACTCTATACCTCGCAGAAATCATGCATCGCAGAAATCATGCATCGCGAGTCAATTTTTATGCACGACGAGAAGATTTCATGCCTCGTCAAATTTATGCATCGCGAGAAGACTTTGTACCTCGCAGAAATCATACATCGCGGAAAATCATGCAGCGCGGAAATCATGCATCGCGAGTCAATTTTTATGCACGACGAAAAGATTTCATGCCTCGTCAAAATTTATGCATCGCGAGAAGACTTTGTACCTCGCAGAAATCATGCATCGCGGAAAATCATGCATCGCGGAAATCATGCATCGCGAGTCAATTTTTATGCACGACGAGAAGATTTCATGCCTCGTCAAAATTTATGCATTGCGAGAAGATTTCATACCTCGCAAGAATTTAGGTATCGCGGGAAGATATTCATGCCCCGCAAGAAGATATACACGGATAAAGAAAAGGAAATCGTGTATCCCAAGAAGGATATTTATCCATTGGCCTCAACTACATTTTTATTTTAAGTAAGGATCAAGAAGAGAATCAAAGACAACGTCAAAAGAAATACCAGCATCATATCATCATTTATCTATTTTAACATCAAATGAAGAGTACATTGAAGATTATATTGCAAATGCCAGACATAAGCTTTATTTGCTGTACGTCAGACCGATCGAGTCGACGTCAAATATGGAGGAGAAAAATGAAGTGTCGACATGGTAAAAAGACACTGTCTCTCATCCTAATTGCATTTTTTAAGCTGACGAGTTTTTATTTCAATCTTTGTCGAGAGCATCCAAGAGGATGAATTCTCAAACAAAACCACAGGAGCGGACGACATCAAAAGGGATGCAGCACAACGTGGAACTTTTTCTTAGCAGCGAACTGGGACACAGTCCAAAGAGGAATGTCAAACTCTTAGGACGCGAGCAGAGGAGCGACTTCCACCACAATCAAACCACACCCCTATCTTAAGGCATGTGAGTTTTTCTTTAGTTTTGTCAGTTTCAGTCTCGCATCCGAAAATTTCGATTTATCGGAAGCAAGTTTCCAATCTAAGTGACAATGCGCCAAGAGCTTTGGAAATCATGTCCGTGTAAGTTCTTAATTATGGGTGTGAAGCGCGCCACATTCATGGCTAAGAGGTTACAAGCCTCTTTTTCATACTCGTTTAATTTGTCACTTGTCCGAAACCGAAGGTTATCTAGCATAATAGATTTCCTTTTCAACCGATCGAGTCGAACTACACACAGCCTGATTCTTGATGTATAAGGATATGTAGGCGGGTTCAATGTTGAAAACTCGGCTGTATTCCAACATTCCCTCTCCAATTTTATTCTCGAGCATTTTGATACCTTCATAATTCGGTATCGATGTGGCTTTTGATTTCTTTCAAAAATCGTGCGTTAAATCAAACTTATCGAACTACAAGTGGCCTGAATTCTCATATAGCCTGAGATATGTAGGAAACCCGTTTCAAGGGTTCGGCCATAATTCCTAAACCCTTTGCCAAATCCTTTCCTTAAAGATGAATGGGGTTGGTCAAAATTGGTTTGGTCAATTTCATTTTCCTCAAATTGCTTGCATCAATCCAAGTAAAATGAGGGACAGCTGTTGACACCCAATTTTGACCCTCCCCGGTATAAATTAGTTCTCGAGCTTCTTAAATTTCCAAACAATTTAAAAATAATTAGTTTTATAAATTTTACGATTTTTTCTCAAAATATTTTAAATTTTAGTAAGTATTCTAATTTAGCTAATTTAGTTTAAATTATGGTTATATTTTGAATCACTATTTTACAATTTAAATAATTATATTACTAAATAAGAAGCTCGTTAATTAATTAATACAAATTCATTTTATTTAAGGTTTAGCCAAATTTAACATCTTAACTCTATTTGGCTATTTATTAAATTAACCCATTCCCTTTTAATTAATTTCCCAGCCCACTTTAATTCCAACCCAATTCCCACATCAGCAGCCCACTTCAATTCCTCTCAGGCCCAACTCTCTCTTTCCCAATCAATCTCCCTGGCCCAATATTCCCAGCCCGACCCCCATTCCCTTCCAGCCCAATTTTCTTTTTCCCCTTTCCCCCCAACCTTACCCATTTTTAAAATTCAAATTCAAATTTCAAAATTCAAAATTCAAATTTTAAATAATTTTTCCCCCTTTTTTGGCCATATTTTGGTTTATAAAAGAGGAGGAAGAGGAGATGCAAAGAAGGGGTTTTTCTTTTAAGGTTTTTTTTTTGGAGAGAAGAGGGAGAGAAGAGAAACTTGAGTTGATATTGAAAAAATTTAGCTACAACACCACTTAAAAGATAAAAGGTTTTTGAGGTAGAAAAATAGAATTGAAGCATACAAAATGATATAGGATATATTTAAGTTTCGATTTTTTGGGAGGTGCTCTTTTCTTTGTTTTATAGCCTTATTTTGGTGGAATCGTCCCCGGCTCGTTTTGTCTCCAGCTCGCTGCCCCGAAGAAGGTAAAATCCTTTTTTTTTTCTTCTTTTTTTTTAGATGTTGTCATGCAACCTTGCTAATTTTTTTGTTTTGTTTTCTTATGTGACATCGATTCGAGTCCACTTTGGATTCCATTCTCGCATTCCTCGCTGAGCCATGAAGGCTCAAAACATTCTCCTCGAGTCGTAGATTCCTCAAAACTGGCGTACAGGTTGCGAAACCAGCAGCTTCGGTGCTAAAAATCGAATTTGCAGAAAGCTGTATACCAGCTATATATGCAGTGTATACACTGATATACAGGCCAAAAGACGTACAGGTTGTCACATTTGAAATCTGGGTTGATAGCATGGAAAATACACTGCTGAAAGGGGACTTTCAACTTCCGAAAGTTGAAAAACAGGCTGATATATAGCCTGTATACACAGATATACAAGGACAGTATAACTTAAAATAAGTGTAAAAATATGATTGGCAAGGTAACGTACAGGGACGCCTATTTTAATTAAAATACAGGACTAGGCAATGAATACGTACGTAGGGTGCAGCCCGTATACATTAATATACATTATCGGGCGACGATATACACTTGTTAAGTAAGTTTTAAAAATGATACTGGTACAAATACGCAGGGCAATACAGGGAGAAGTGGCGGAAAATATGTATCCAAACAGGTGCAGGGCTCAAAGGTCCAAAATGGATCGGATATATACTGTATACAACAATATACATTTTGTGTATACTCCTTATAACTCTTTTTCAGGAAATGGGCCAGGGCCCTTCAACAGATTTTTTAGGCCCAAGGGGCCAAATGTTTTTTTTGCAGGATTTAATTTGTTGAAAGGGCCCAATTGAATGAATTTGGGCAATCAAGCCCAAGTTCAAATATTTCTCCTCTTTTATTATTTGTTTGAATTAATTACTGTGTTGGGTAGAATTTAAATAATCCCCTAAAGGGTAGCCATTTTTCAACATTTTAAATTTTACTACTTTATTTACTTATTTTATTTTATTCACTTTTATTACCATTTAGTTTTTCCTTAAATTAAATCCCTTTAAATATCTCCCTTTAGGAATAAATAAATAAAAATGAAGTAAAAAATATTAAAATGAATTTTCATTTAACTTAAGTAAAAATTTTATTTAAAAAGTCATTCAGTCAAATCGCCGGTCAACCGCAAGTTAGCGGACATTTCGAGTGCCTAACACCTTCTCGGGATGTACATTGAACTTCGAACCCTTTTCAATTGATTTTTAATCTGTTTTTAAATCTTTTGAAAATTTTTTCTTGATTTTATCAAAAATCAAGTGGCGACTCCGTAATTTGGAAAGTTGATTTTTCTTAAACAATAAGATTAATTGATTTTTCAAAACTTAGTCAATTTCTTCCATTTTAAACATAAATGGTGGTATTTTTTCGATAAAACACTTACGAAAGCCAATTCCTTGAGACAGACCCTAGTAGCAATTTTTGCCTACTTCGCTACGTTGTGGTTCTAAAATAGAAGATTTAACTTGGTATATTCCATCAAGATGAAGTCATGTCCAGTTTCTTACCTTGGAGTAGCTAGCATATATTTAGATAAGATTGAATGTTATGATCTAAAAGACGGGTTGCCTAATGCCTTGTAGTTCTGTTCTGTCTATTCTCTTCTACCTGCGTCGTGGTGTCTTCTTCCTAATTTGTTATATAAGATTTTGTCCAAGGATTTGTGGAGGACATAATTTGAACATAAAACCATATATGTATGCAAAATTGTATCACTCTTTGTTTCTATTCATTTTTCCTATCTTGGTCTTCACTTTATCTTTTTACTAAAATTAACGAGTTGAATTGATGTGTATGTAAAACTTCTTAGGTTTGGATTATCTGCATAATGGTTGCACACCACCTATTGTCCACAGAGATGTTAAGAGTACCAACATCTTATTAGATGATAACTTCCATGCAAAACTTGCCGATTTTGGAATTTCTAGAGCTTTTTCTGTAGATGAGAGCTCTTTCGTGTCAACTGCAGTTGTTGGCACTATCGGTTATCTCGATCCGGAGTAAGTACTTTCTATAATCATCATTCATCTTGTACATTTCATTATTTGGTATAATCATGGTAAGTAATTTTGTGTGAATCATATTGATTGATGGTACAAGAACTCTTTGACCTGTTCTAGTTATCATGAACCAAATCCTCACAGAAGACGCCATTTTTTTTTGTTGCAGGTATGCTCATTTACAGAAATTGCATGAAAAGAGTGATGTTTATAGCTTTGGAGTCGTGCTTTTGGAACTCATCACAGGGCAGCCTCCTGTAATAACAAGCAAGAACTGTCACATAACTCAATGGGTTGGTAATTCTCTTACTACTGGTGATGTTGCCGATGTTATTGACCCGAGTCTAGATGGAACCTATGATAGTGAATTGGTGGTAAAATATGTAAGATTAGCGATCAGTTGTTGCTCACCCTCTTCTGCTAATAGGCCAACCATGCATTATGTGTCTAGCAGACTGGAGGAATATTTAGAAGCTGCAACAGAGGCTACTAAAGGCATAATGGTTTATATTGAAGATTCAACAACAATCCCATATGATAGCAAGTTCTCAAACAAATTTTAATTTTAATTATTTACAGGAGTCTGCAATATAAGGACTTGCTTTTTTTGATGCATTATTGTTAATTGTTTTCTTTTTAGTTATCCATCTCTTTTGGCCTGTAATTTGTACTAGTGGGCTGCTGTCCATGCATTTTTACTTTTTGTACACTCTTGAAAATTTTGAATGTTTTTACCACATGACTCATAAAGGTGAAAAACCACGACTTATATCTCTACGGATTTTACCAAATGAAATACTCGATTAAGTGCAACCGAAATCTATTAAATCACACATTTATAATTTCATACAAATACATGCATACATTATATGCTTAGCACGAGACCATCTTTAGTCCGGCCGCAGGTAGTGAATGAACAATAGGAAATGCGGATTACATAATTACTAGTAGTATCTTTCAAGCCAAATACATACGTAACTAATACGTATCGACTATAGATACTGGGGATCGATACATAAAACTTAAACTCTATAATTGACGAGGGATCGATAGGTAGCACCAGGCTTCCAACCAGTAGGAATGACATTGTTGGCTATTAATGTCTGGTCAGAATATTTTGAAGTCAATCGAATAGAAAATGGAGGGTGTAACTGAGAGCCAGCATCCAACTTCCAAACAGCACCCCAAGATTGCTGCATTTGCCTCCATTTGTAATTATTGTTGTTTCCTCTACTAACAATGCTGCTGCTTCTTTTTTCCTTCAATTCAACTTTAGCAAGATCACCATCTCCTCCTTCAAATTCTATCACAACCGCAAAGTACTCCGAGTTTGAACCTTGATCAACATGGAACGCTATGTTTTTCCTTGAATAATCACAAGCTACCCTGAACATTTTGAAATTTATAAAAAAACAAATGTGACTAAACAATAGTAAAAAATGTGAGTAATTTGCATTTCATTCATGCCTAGCATAACGTATTTGCAAGACGCCAGCATCTCTGAGTTTTTGTTCTTGTCCAGGTATAGCCATTGAACCAAATGCAGTTCCACTTAAGTCAAAATGTGCTGATTGAGCCACACAAGGTCCTCCTGGGCAAAAATCTGTTATCACCACTCTTACTCCCTTGCCTGAACACGATCGATGCATCTTCTTTGTACATTTCACCTATAACACATAATTAATTAAACACTAATGTGTACTTTAGGATTAATTTATTATCAAAATTAAAGAAAAGAACCTGGTAACAAGCTCCACATTCTTTTCCAGATTTATAGAGGGATGGACCGATTCCAGTAACAAACGAAGAGAATGGTGCTTCTGATACTGCACTCCCATATCCACAAGATCCTCCTGCACCCATAAATATTATATAGTGGTAACCTAAATTTTTGTTACAATACTATATATATATGTATAACTTGTTGTAACAGGTAAACTGAACATAAAGTTTAAGAAAATAAACACAGTTAGATATTTTAATGTTACGATCCTAAATAAAGTTATCTCAAATGTATTAAAGTGTTTTTTCATTTTATAGTTTTAAACATGTCAAAGTAGAGAGTTGAAATTAAAGTGCTAAAAAAAAACTAATTCTTTTTGGAAATAGTATTTAAGAATTTAAAAATGTGTTTCTATCTCAAATGGCTTTAACATTTTAAAATAGATTTAATGTATGGTCACGACTTTAACATGGTATCATAGAAGATAAAAATGTCTAGAGTTTAAATTTCACTATTACTCAAAAAAAGAAAAAAATATCGTATACGTGAGGAGACGTAAAAGAGAGAGAGGAAGTTACCGTCACTACCAGCACCGTGGGGGCTGCCATACCAAGTAGCTCCGGCCGTCCCCCAGTGAGTAGCATGGGTGGACAAATTGAAGTGTTTAGGTTTGTAACCAAAGCTTGGACAAATGAAACAAACTAAAACAATTATTAGATGAGAAAAAATAACTAAATGTGATATGTCCAATAAGCCCATCTTTTTTTTTTTTTGGCCTAATTAAATTCTTTAATTTGTAGTAATAATATTACTAACTAGAATATATATTTGCCAATGCAAAATGGAGAGCTCAATATAAAGTATATATAGAGGAAAAAATATAGTAGATGAATTATTGGCTTTTCCATCACATTAATCCTCCACGTGCACTTCATTTTTTTTTAATTCAGTTAATGGTGTCAAGGTCGTTTCAACTTTGCTTTTCAAATTTCAATGTCAATATTTATAAAATCTAATTTTGATTGGGGTTTTAACTTTTATATATACAAATAATGTGAAAAAAAAACAATCAAGATTAAACTATTTAAAAGATATAGTAACAAGTTACAAGTGATTATACGTGATGTATGAAATTAATTATCAACAAACAACCCATTATAATTTATACTCCATCTGTTTTAAAAAGAATAATCTAATTTCTTTTTTAATTTATTTAAAAAAGAATGATCCTTTCCTTTTTTTGGTAATATTTTAATTTCAAGTTGTCACGTGATATGTTCAAATTCACAAGATTGAAAGACAATTTAGTACATTTGACATAACTTTTATTTAGATACACAAAATTTAAAAATCTTCTTTATTTTTTAAAACTTTGAGTCAAGTTAAACCAGATCACTGTTTTTTAAAAGAAAGGAGTAATATATAGTAGTGTAAAATTTTGTTAGTATAGGTAAGTTAATTCAAATTCAATTATGCATGCGATTGGAACCCTAATCACTTTTACAATGAGGGATAATATGAGTGACCAATTTGTTTTTTGAGAAGATTATTCCTTCTTGTCACGGTTTGTCTTTTTAAATAATTGCCACAAAGTTGACGGATATCATATGATTTAATTATTAGTATCTAATAATTAAGTAATTAAAAGTATTTTAGAAAGCACCTACTAATATATGATTTAATAATAAGTAAAATATTTAAGAAAACGACATGAATTCTTACGTCCTTCATTACTTTTTTATGTTTTGCCGACGACGAAATTGGAATTACCAGAAAAAAAAAAGATTAAAGAACGCACTATAGTTGGAATTAAAATGATTATGTTTTTGAAATTATCCCCTCCCCATTTGAAATAACCAAATGATCAAGGTAATATATGTACTTTTTATTTCCTTAATTATATAGGAGTAATTTATTTTATAGCATAGTATGTCAAAAGCGAATCCAAACATAGGTAATTCATTCAGAATTTTAAGGGTTAGGTTTAGGATAATTTGAGTTGAGGTTCAAGATAATTCGAGTTGGGTTTAATCTCAACTCATTCAAGCTTAACTCAATTAAAGAGAGTTTTCAATTGAGCCTAATTCAATATCCAATTTCAACCCGTTTTAAAACTTTTTATTAAGATATGTTCCTATATTGAAGGTATGAATTATTATCTATTTAACATCTTTTATGATTTACCTATCCATTTATTACTTTTTTAACAAAACATTTTGAGCGACAATTTAAATTGTGATTATAAAAGTTAAATATCAATATGTTAAATTATTGAGATTAATCAGGTCAAATTGGGCGGGTCAAGACACAACCCGTTTTTTAGGCCATTTGAATCCAACCCATTTGAGCCTAAAATTGGACGGATCAAGACCCAATCCAATTTCTTTTCAACCCATTTTAATAATTTTAATTTCAACCCACCCCGCCCATTTGACACCCCTAGTAGAAGATGTCCATTAAGAACTAATTTTTATAGAGCCGGCCAAGTTATATATATTACTATATAATATCATCATTTTCATTAAATACTACCCAGGTCATTGAAATAGTTACGTTTATAAAAGATTTTCTAAATATACAACTTACTTTATCTCTAGATTTTCTTTACCATTTGAAAAATTACAAAAAAATTACTCTCTTATTCTTGGATACATTATTCTTACGCAACGTACTAAGACTTGTGTCTTGTATCAACAAAGATAATGTACCGGGATGTCATGTATAGGAAAGTTGATTGATGTATCGGGAAAAGAATGTATCGGGACGTAATGTATCAGATGTTAAGTGATGTACACGTAATCGGGACGTGATGCGGCGAGACGTTGACTGATATGATCTATCCAAAATTGAAACGGGATGTATTAGAATGTTGAGTGATATATCTAAATCCTTAAATTTTTAGAAAGTTTTGTAATTTACAAAATGAATAGAGTAAAATGTAATTAGCTCTTAACATTTTGAAATTTATGTAAAATATACTATATTTATTAGTGAACATTTTTTAAATGTATAATTTAATTTTAAAAATAAGACACATATGAATTACTATAACAAGTAAAAGTAATCTAATGATGCAAAGAAAATTACACTCCCAATATATACAAGTTAATTTTGTTTTATATATTATTATGCATGTCATTTATAGATTTACAACTAGGGACGTGAAATTTGTAATTTTAAAAAAAAAACATTACTATTGTCACCGAGCAAAGGTGACATAACATATAAAAAAAAATTATTTACTCTATCTTATCAATGTATAAATATTATTAAAAATGTGATACAGTATATTGAGATTGCTCTTCTATTAATAAGAGTCTCAAATTCGAATATCAAATACAAAAATTCTTTGAATAGAAGTATTTTCTCTTGAACAAGGCGCTACGCGACATGAATTTGAAATGATCAGGGTTCAATACGAATGCCAAAAATATATGAATAAATAAGTCAATATATTGGCTCAAAGTAATTGAATTATAACAATTTGCATGGCTTTATATTTTGTAAATGCATGAGGTTAGAGCAATTTATAGAGAAAAGACAAACTTGTCGGCAGAAATGGACCCATCCATGCAAAACATTTTGTTTGTTATTTTTCTGTCTTTTTCTTCATATAATAAAATCCCTACTAACCTGCCGTTGATGGTGGTTATTGGTCGTTGAAACTTCTCCAATTTATGTTTGTCCATTTCTTAATCTTATATTATACACCCTGATTAAGCTAAATCCCCTCCCAGTATTGTTAAACATATTTATAAAAGGTCATTTTTTAATTAAAATCTAATTTTATGTTATAATATATAATATATACTACATATTCTTTATAATCGGTATGTCTCGCTACAATAATAATAAATAATGAAGCAAACAGTCATGTCGTTATAGAGAGATTTGATTATATTAGCATTATAATCTCTTGAAGTAATAATTACATAGTTATGCGACTACGCGAAAATGTTATTTATGAATAGAGATCAGACACACAATTGCTTTAGCAGAGATTGAAATTGTGACTTGTGTTCATGCTCTCAAAAAGAAAACAACCATCTACACGAGGTGTAATTTGTCTACTTATTGAATTAGTCATATCTATTTCGAAGTCTTATAAATTAACTTGATCTACAAACTACAATGATATATCCAGTCTAGTCTGAAGGAGAGTAGTGTATAGATCTTAATTACTCCAAATTTATAAGATAATGAGGTTGTTTTCAAAAGATCATGATTAATATTTAACTCGTTCCAATAAATAACAACAATATACTCAACACATTAAAGAAATTAGTAATGATAAATGCAATGAATACAATATATAGTAGAAGAGTTATATACTAATAAATAAGTAATATTAATAAGGTAGAATCATCTCCTCAACCTTTATATCTTTTTAGCTAGAATCATGTCCTTAATAAGCTAAGTGTGTTATGTCATATTCTCGATAAGTTATATGTCATCAAAATCTTGATTTTTACAATGGACTATTTAGTCCTTTAATATCAAGAAGTGAGGTATTTAATTAACCTAAATGATATAGTGTACATTTTGACAAATTAAAATTGCCTAATTTTCCGGTAATAGTGTTGGGAATACTTTAAAGTTGATTATAACGTTCATTGCGTTCTTAACTAACATTTAATCATCTATTTGTTTGGTATCACAAGAGAGATTTGTGGACGTTATTTCAACGTTAATTAATGTATTGATGTAAAATTTGGCATTTTTGAAAATCTTATCAGCTTTCATTCATTAAAATAAAATCCGAGTGAGAATGATGTCTCACCCACCAAATCGTTGCTCTTCTAGTTTTCACGCACAATTCTTTGTTGTTTAGTTATTCGATGTTTCGAGTTCACATTAAAGTCTTAATTAAATTGAAAATGTACTGCATGATTTGTTTGGAAATGACGTTTCTAACATAATTCTTTTCATATCTAAGGCTAAAGTTTGAAACATCTAATTAAGGATGAAACAGTCTTACCGCTACCCAAACACCACACTCCATATTTCTTGCGTTGTTCTTCTTGAGTAGCTTTGATTTAATACATAAATGTCCAATGGGTGTTTTCTTTTTGGGATATTTATTTGTCTTGTAAATGAGTATTTCTCTCTCTCTCTCCTTTTTTTTCTTTTTTTTTTAATTTTAATTTAGTGATATTGTAAATCATGATTGAAAGATTTTCTTTTTTTGTGTAAATTTATTTTTTTAAAATCCGCATTTAAAACATTTGTAAGTTATTACAAATATCACATGATAGTATAGGGTTTAATTTGTATGTAAGGTCTGTTATCTCCTATATTAAGGTTAATAAAAAAATACAGAAACAGAAATAAGATGAAATAGAAAGAAAAATTTTAATCCGAGTCCACAGAATTCACTGTATTTCCTTAAGAAATTTAATCCCCTCACTTTATCCGAGGTTGCAGATTGATCTATTCCAAGATAAAACAGATTAACCTATTAAAGAAGTAGTGGTACCTCAAACTTTAATAATTTCAGCGAACGCAAGAACAGTAACAAGAGCATACACAGACCCAGTCGATCAAAATTTTATTTTTGAGAGAAAATATATGCAGAGTGGAAAAATTTTCAGTGTCTTGAAAAACAAAAATAATCTCATATTTATAGCAATTTGCAGCAAAGTAACGCGTCTGTTCGACAATAGTATGAACGCTTCTGTTCAAACATGTCGTTTCAGACCGTTGTGTCTTTTTGAGAAAAATAACATGTCCTTTCAAGAAAGATATTACTGTTATACACTAATTTAAATTTAATTAATGAGATTGGTGAAATAAATTTTATCCAAAAATATTATCAATCAAATCATTTCAAATTCGAAGCCAAGCGACGACGACGGCGCGAGGGACACCTTCTTCTAAACCCTTTAAGAAGTAAATGAAGTGTTTCTTAATATAATGACAACAATTTTCTTTCTTATGCTAATATAGGAGAAATGACTTTTCATTACACTTTGCAAATGACTTTTTATTTTTCCTCCAAAATTGTTCACTTTTTTAATTTATCATTCACATTTTGCTAAAATCCAATAATGTCGAGCAAGAGCAAACGTAACATTAAATTCAAAATATAATATTATTTGAAAGGGTATATGATGAGAATCACCATTAATGGTGAGAAGAGAAGAGAAGAAGAAACTTTTCATTCATTTGTATGTTGCTTTACATTAAGATATGTACATATATATATACAAGTAAAGAAGTTGTAACTAGAATATTCTTCCTAACTGAATTCTAACTAATTTCTACAACTTACTAACTAACTTTTTCTAAGTAACTTTCATTATCTCATCACTCCCCCTCAAGCTTAGAATAAGAAAATATGTTTTTCATTCCAAGCTTGTGAATAAAAGCTTCATGCTGAGGTTTACATAGTCCTTTTGTGAGTAAGTCTGCTGGCTGATCTTTAGTGTTTATGTAGTGAGTTTGTATTAGTCCTTCCACAATCTTTTCTCTAACAAAGTGACAATCTATATCGAAATGTTTAGTTCTCTCATGAAAAATAGGATGAGCTGCTATCTGAATTGCAGCTTTGCTGTCACAAAACAACCTTATAGGCAGCCTGATCTCTGTTTCCAATTCCTTGAATAAGCCTTTCAGCCAAACTATTTCTGCAACTGTTGTAGCCATACTCCTGAATTCTGCCTCTGCAGAACTTCTGGACACAGTGTTTTGCTTCTTAGCTTTCCATGATATTGCAGCATTCCCAAACTTCACTACATATCCAGTTACAGACCTTCTAGACTCCACACATGCAACCCAATCTGAGTCACAATATGCTGTTAACTCTGAACTTTTACTACTTGGCATAAACAAACCAAGTCCTGCTGTTCCTTTGATATATTTCACTACTCGAATAGCAGCTTCCATGTGAGATGTTTTAGGTGAATGCATAAACTGACTTAACACTTGAACCACAAATGTTATATCTGGCCTGGTCATAGTTAAATATAACAACCTCCCTATAAGCCTTTGATATTTTCCAAAGTCCTCTAACAATGGATCTTCTGTATTATCAACTTTGCCTGTACACTCATCAAACTCAATAGAAGTTAACTTGTGATTAGTTTCTAGAGGAGTAGAAGCAGGTCTGCAGCCTGTTAATCCTAGTTCATATACAAGTCCCAAAGCATATTTTCTTTGGTTCATTAGAATGCCATAATTAGTTCTAGAGAACTTAATTCCAAGAAAGTATTTTAGCTCACCAAGATCTTTCATCTTGAACCTATGTTGTAGATCTTTCCTGACTTGCTGTATATGCTGCAAATTACTGCCAGTTACTAATAGATCATCAACATACACCAGAATAACAAGCAACTCCTTTTCTACCTTCTTTGTAAATAAGGAATAATCATAATGAGATTGTGTAAATCCCATATTACTCAATGCTTGAGTTAGTTTTAGATTCCACTGCCTTGGTGCTTGCTTCAAGCCATACAAAGATTTATGTAATTTGCAAACCATAGATTTCTCCCCCTGGGTTGCAAAACCATCTAGAACCTGCATATATACTTCTTCAAGTAGATCACCTTGAAGAAAGGCATTGTGCACATCCATTTGAAAGACAAACCAACCATTAGAAGCAGCTAAGGCCACAACTGACCTCACAGTTACCATCTTAGCTACTGGTGAGAAGGTCTTAGTGTAATCTAGACCTTCTTGCTGACTATACCCTTTGGCCACTAGCCTGGCCTTATATCTTTCAACAGCCCCTGAAGCATGATATTTCACTTTATAAACCCATTTGCAACCAATAGGAGTCTCATCACTTGGAAGAGGAACAATAGTCCAAGTACAATTATCTTCTAGAGCAGTAATTTCTGTTTGCATGGCTTTAACCCAATGAGGATCCAAACAAGCTTCTTTATATGTCTTAGGTTCAGTAATTGTAGAATAAGCATCAAGAGAAACTCTATAAGAAGGAGACAGTCTAGAATAAGACACATAATTGGAAAGTGGATATAGACATGCACTTTTAGTATTAGGAGTAACATAGTAATCCAACCAACTAGGAGGTTTTGAGAGTCTGGTAGATCTTCTTAGAGTAGGTTGATTTTTAGCAAGTGAATGAGAATCACCTAGAGATGGTGTAGAAACTGAGGTATCACATGAAGTATCTGAAGTAGTAACAGACTCAGGAAGACTAGAAGAGTCATCAACAAAATGTAGAACAGGAAATACAGGAGAAGGTGAAGATTGAAGATCTTTAAAGGGAAATATACTTTCTTTAAACACTGTGTCTCTGCTAACAAAAAAGGAGTGAGAGCTTAGATCATATAATATATACCCCATTTTTTATGAAGAGTAACCTAAATGTATTGCAGGAATAGCTCTTGGAGAAAACTTGTCTAAGTATTTAGGAGTAGTAGCATAGCATAATGAACCAAACACTCTCATCTGTTGAAGAGAAGGTATTTTACCAAACAATACTTCAAAAGGAGACTTATTTTGTATTACTACAGAGGGCAATCTATTCAGAATATATACTGCTGTAGACACACAACAACCCCAGTACTTCAAAGGAATACTTGCTTGAAACCTTAATGCCCTGTCCATATCAAGAATAGATCTGTGTTTTCTCTCAACAATCCCATTTTGTTGAGGAGTATAAACACAAGAACTCTGATGTATAACTCCACATTCCTTGAACAGATTAGACACTTGAGAGTTAACAAACTCAGTTCCATTATCTGTCCTAACACACTTAACATTGACTCCAAATTGAGTTTTTACCATACTTAAGAAATCTTTCAGAACTATAAGGCAATCAGACTTAGTATGCAACAAAGAAATCCAAGTATATCTAGATTTATCATCCACCAATGTAAGAAAATATCTCTTGCCATCATGATTAGAAACTCTGTAAGGACCCCAAACATCTCCATGTACAATATCAAATGAAGCACCAGAAGTAGTAATACTAACAGGAAATAGAAGTCTAGATTGTTTTGCAAGAGGACATACAGTACAATGATGATCTTCCAAAGATACAGAAGGTAAACATTTTATTCTACTGAGTACTTTAAGAGGAGCATGTCCAAGTCTCTTATGCCAAAGATCACACAGAGAGTTACAACTAGCAGAGATCACCTTAGATTTGTCTATATTAGAAACTTCAGTAGTAGAATTATGAGCCTGAAATCCACCAATGTCAGCTGAAGTACCCAATCCAGTCTGTAGCAGATATAAACCTTGATCTTCTCTACCAATCCCCAGGACCTTCCCATTTGAGAGATCCTGAAAGACACAAAAGTCAGGAAAAAATATCACAGCACACTTCAGTTGCTTGGTTAACTGAGATACAGATAGTAGATTGTATTTGAATTCCGGAATATACAATACATCATTTACAGTCTTATCAGTAAAGACTAAGGATTCACCAATATGACTAACAGATGCTTGACTTCCTGTAGGTAGATTAACATGCATATTACCTTTATCACCAAGATTTCTATATTGAGTCATTAGACTAGCATTATGAACCATGTGATTAGAAGCTCCAGTATCAATTATCCAATTTTTGTTAACCACATCAGACATAAAGGCTGTTATCATACCTGCTGTGCTAGTCGTAGCCACATTAGCAGTAGGCTCTACATCTTTTCCTTTGTTTAACATCTGAAGGATCTGTGAGTACTGTTCAGGTGTGAACAAGGATACACCATGTGTACCTGTTGGAGTAGTATTAGTAGAGGAAGCATGATTATCACATGCTCTTACCTCATTACCTTGATTGTTTCCAGTAGCATTGTTAGCATAGGAATTAGAAGTGACTCCTTTCCTCTTGGGATATCCATGAAGCTTATAGCAAGTTTCCCTGGTATGGCCTTTAAAATGACAGAAATCACACACCAGATGAGCCTTCCCATTAGGCCTACCATCACCATAGTTTCTCTGCCTATAACCACCATTGTTTCCATTTTGACTATTTACACCAGAGTATTGACCTTGCGATACTTTGTTACTCATAAGAGCAACCTCTGAATGTGAATCAGCTAGAGAGGATCCAGTGTTTGTACCATTCAATCTTTGACTTTCAACATTAATGATCATAGCATAGGCTTGATTAACACTAGGGACAGGAACTATCATCAGAATTTGACTCTTAGCATGAGCATATGTCTCATTTAGTCCCATTAGGAATTGCCAAAGTTTGTGATACTGAAAATGTTCAGAATACAACTTGGCTTCAACACAAGCACATGAAGGAGGAGGCATTAGAGTTTCAAACTCATCCCACAATTCTCTAAGTCTTGAAAAGTAACTTGATATAGAAGCAGTACCTTGAGATAGTGTTACAATTTCTTTATGTAGAAAGAAAGCCCTGGATGCATTGACCTTATCAATCCTCTCACGCAGATCTTCCCAAACTCTGTGTGCATCAGATCCATAGATGACTGTACTCAGTAAACCTTTAGAAACATAATTCATTATCCATCCCAAGACAATAGCATTACACCTATCCCACAGATCATGCATTGAAGAAGGATACATATCCTTTTTACATGTTCCTAACAAGAATCCTAACTTGTTTTTTCCCAGAAGTACAAGTTTCAAGGATTTACTCCACAGAGAGTAATTTTCAGATCCTAAAAGTTGGATCGAAGTAAGAACTGAACCTTGAGTATCTGATGGATGAATGAACAAGGGATGATTGTGATCAACTCGTTCAGATTCAGTAGAAGATGAAGATCCTCCCTGCACTTGCACTTCTTCACTGACAGTTCCTTCACTTGGAATCACCATTGATTCAACAACAAATTTCCAGAAATTAACAGAGTTCAAACTCGAAGATGATAGCTTCTTTACCAAGATTATAACAGAGATCTAATCACAGAATGATAACCAGATCGTACAACAAACTTTTTATCAGTAAATAGAAGAGCTGATGAGACGATTGTATGCTATGAAGATGTTAGACACAGAATTCTTCACTGTGCTCTGATACCATGATGAGAATCACCATTAATGGTGAGGAGAGAAGAGAAGAAGAAACTTTTCATTCATTTGTGTGTTGCTTTACATTGAGATATGTACATATATATATACAAGTAAAGAAGTTGTAACTAGAATATTCTTCCTAACTGAATTCTAACTAATTTCTACAACTTACTAACTAACTTTTCCTAACTAACTTTCATTATCTCATCAGTATAACTTTCTAAAGATTATGTTTGCACTGTTTTTTAAAATACTTAAAATATAAATAGTGACGTAAAAATAAGAGCACATTCACATAATTAAAAACAACCTATATATATATATATATATATATATATATATATATATATATATATATATATATATATATATATATATATATATATATATATATATATATATATATATATATATATATATATATCTTTACAATTGGGGTGCTAGAGAAAATAAACGAGTTCACCTTTTAATTTTGTACTTTATCTATTTTAAAACATTAATTAATACCCATTTGTACTTTGTCTTTTTAAAAAATTAATTAATACCCATATTTGAAGGCTGTTAACAAATTAAAAAGCCTCATGCATCTGAATAGGAGCCTATAAAATCGAATCAAACATTAAATCAAGTTGTAAATGGAATTAATTTTTTTTAAAAAAAGTTGACTAATAATTTAGTTTGGTATTGAAAAAAAAATTCAATTATACTTGAATTAGTTTTGACTTGACTAAAAAAATCAATTCGAAATTAAACCAACTTGATACTATATATTTTTTAATTTTATTTTATACATAAAAATATTTATTTTGATATAATTTTTAAATATTTCTTATATTTTTTTATAATTTTTTTTATATTAATATATTATTTCAAATTTGAAACAAATTATAGTCCATAGATGTCAGTGTATGCCTCTAAAGTTTTGTCCCTGAAAAACAGCAAACAGGAAAGGAAAAATAGCAAGCAAACAATGATGTTTGTATTTGAATTAATGTGAAGGTTAAAATCTTTATGAAATCTTTAATAAAAGATGTAATCCTCTGATTTTTCCCTTCACAAATGTTCTTGATTTGACGGAATACTTGCGGCTCAACACTTGAAGCGAAAACTTCTTTGTATGCGAAAGACTTGCAGATCACCACTGAAGAGCAACTATGTATTTATGTATGTATGTATTTTTTTTGTGTCTTTTGGTCAGAAGAAGACTTCTTTATATAGGCTTGAGTTAGGGCTTTAGGGGTATTTTGGTCTGAGCAATTTTGACCCCTGGGCCTGAAGAACATGGGTTGGGCTCATCTTGTCAACTTAATGGACTAGCCGAAGTGATTTGGACTTAATTTAAGTCATACAATTTTGACTTAGATATTAATCCGTCTTTGGTGATTTAAGATTTAATTCAAATTTAATATGGATTTGTCAATAAAACTTCACTGTCTACTGTCAGTAACACTAATAAAGCTCAAATCAAATCAAAATCAAATTAATACAAATGCTAAAAAGAAACTATTCAACACTAAGAATCACAATAATGTTGAATATTTATTATTTCAATTTTACACTGATTTAGACAATTAAAATACATAATCTAATTTTTGATTTTCTTTAAATTTTGATCATGTAATTAATACTTACTAGACTTTTATTAATATGATTAAGTTCTTTTAAATTATGATCATTTTCATGACTTGTTAATTTGTGATATTTGTTTTATGTGATTTCATCATCATTTTTTGTTGAATATTTTAGTACCATCAGTAATCTGATATATATTTTGTGTTATTTTCTAAAAGAAACACCTTAGATAGTTTTATTTTGATAAAAATAAAAAAATATTTAAAGTACGAATTATTTATATGTTTTTATAAATACTTTATAAAAAAACATGAGATTTACAATCTGAGTTTTATTAATTTAATTTGATCTATAAATTTTGAAATTTTAACATAAATAATTTAGTTAGATATTTAAAAAAATTCCAACCAATCTATACATTACAACTTCTAAATATTCGTGTGGATTCAGATGAATGAGACATGCAAAGCTTAACATAAACAGCCCATCGTTAAGGACACCATCAAGAAAGAACTTATTAAGAGATTAGACACCATTAAGAGTAGCATAAGAGTTAATATTGAGAGATTGGACCTATCCCATTCACCGGTACAGATCATTGATATTGTAAAAGTAGTTTTCTTACTTTTTGTGCCAACTCATGATCTAAACGAGTCGATATTGATCTAGAATCAGCTATTTCTAGTTTTTTTTATTATTCCTAGCATCACTATCACTCCAATAAAAATAATCTTTAGCAACAATTAATTAATGATAATAGTTTAATATCATTAAATATATATTTATAACAGCAACTAACACTCTTTATATATGTTCCTAAAGCCTTTGGCGACATTAAATCTAATAATATTTGACTAATATCGATAAAAAATTTAACAGTCTTCATTAATGTATTGTCCTAAAAAATTATTTTTATTATAATGTATTTAGATGTCCATTATCCGGGTCTGAAGAATTAATGAGAATATTTCTATATTTATTTTATCGATTATTTTTGCTTTAATTACTTGGGTTGCTATTTATATTATTTCACTCTCGTTATATTTTCATTTTGAAGAGATCAATTTGGAAAAATTACATTAATGCTTGTGATGTCATTCTAACTAATTTGACTGATTGACCTGGTAAGAATTATATAGACTAAACAATATATAGTCATTGACAAATTAAACATATCATAGACTAATTAATCCGTAAGTTTATTTTCAAGTTTGATTATCATGTCTTGATCATATTATATGCTATGATTATTATTAAATCTAATTAAAAGACTCTATATTGTTAATCTTGCATGTACTTTGAAGTTTAATTTTTTTTTTCCTGATTTTCACCCGAAGTCCACGTTGGAGTTTCGATTAAATTTGAATCGCGCACTGTAGAGCCCATTCGAATGTAGCGCTCCCAACATGATTTTTTCAATATTCAAGGCTCGAACCTCTGGTTAAAGGTGAAGCACTCCTACACCATAACCTACGTTGGTTTGAAGTTTATTACTAAAGAACAAGTTTATCTTTGAAAAAAAATGTAGGTTATTCAAATTTTTGCACCTTAGCTAAATCAGGTATTATTATGAGTGTGCATACAAAAAGGATGAACAGTCATAAACTTAAATATAAAATTAAGTTTAATAAGTAATTACTGTTTTCTAGTTAATGCCCTAATTTATTGATCTTTGAATTAGAGGTAAAAACTAAAAATTCAAGAATGTAAAATTCAACTAGAAAGGTCTAAACACAGAATAGTAAATAATTAGGGGTGCGCAAACTAACAAATCTCACCAAAAGAATATTAAATCAAATCAAGATGATATTACATGCATGTATACAATTTTGAAAAATTATTTTATATGAAAAGAAATGATTGCAATGTAAGATAATTAGTTATATTTTTGTTATGCAATTTAATTATTTTTTTGTTGAATACTTTTTAATAATGTCATCATTTTTCACATTTTGCATTTTTTTAATTAAAAAAACACCTTAGATAATTTTATCTTATTAACAATAAAAAGAAGATTAATCAGCAAACAACTCATGCTTATCAAACCAATTCTATAGCTCTATTTTCCCTTCAAATTATTGCTGTGTAATTAGACTCTAAATATTCTTCTTGCAAAATCTTAAAAATTAATCTTGCCTACTTTTTTCTTTTTCTTGAAATCTATTAATATTTTGGAAGAAAGAAAAAGAAACAGAGGGGTTCTATGATTTATAATTATCAGACGTGACATTTTATTTTAGTTATTTGCTATAATATAGTTGCCATCAAGATATTATTAGTATCGAACGATGTGACTCTCATTATTATTTCTGAATCCGTTGAGAATTAGATTATAGGTCCTTAGTAATTATTTAATATACTTTTTCTAATATTTCACTATCGTTTGATAGTACGTATATATTAGAACAATGTTAAATAGAGTAGTGTAAATATTAATTATATTTGTATTAGTTATCTTTTCAAATTTAGTGTTTTTAAAAAGTTTATACGTATACATAATTTTTTAAAATTTTTTTTATTTATAAAGATATCCTCCTCGAATGTGATAAAAAAAAAATATAGAAAAGTCACTTGAAGGGCAATGAATTTTAAACCATGCTAATGCCTAATGCATGCATTAGATCTCCTACCCTTTGCATTACTAATATTATAAATTTGAATTTCTATGTATTAGTAGTACACTCCTCAATATACAATAGAGTGTATAATTAATAAGCTAAAAAAATGTACACAACAAAATATTACTAATACACAAAACAATGCATGAATTATTTATTCTAGTCTACTCTACCAAACCACCTTTGTATTAAGATGTGTACAATTTATTTATAATACATGCAAATCCTTTGACATTAGTAAATATAATATGTGAATTGCTCCTCAAAACTTTTTTTCTTATCCTAAAATAATGATTAATAATTTATAGTGGATATTAAAAGTGATTATTTTCTTTAAAAAATGGGAAAATTATGTAAATATGTTATAGTAAAAATATTTATCCTTTGTAGCAGTAAAAAAATTCACCTTTAACACTTATAATACAATTTTAATACATATTACAATGAACCATTTTTAAAACATATATGATACAATTTTTATTGATGGATACAGGGGAGGACCCACCCTATACTGCAGGGTGCACGTGTATCCGGTAATTTTTGAAAAAATCATATGCATATATGTATATCTATTTTGAAAACTGGTAGAAACTAAGTTATAGTTAACAGTGCCCTCATAAAAAATATAAAAGTACTCTTGCGCAATTCGTAAAAGGTAGAGATACCACCCTTTAAACCATGGTTTGAATCCCACTTAAGCGTATTTTTATTTTATGTTTATATTGATGCACCCAAACCCTTTAAATCTTGGGTTCGCCTCTGGATGGATAATACATTTATTACACATTTTAATTGCATAATATATTTTTAAACAACTATGATTCATCTATATTGCATGCATAATTCACTTTTAATATATAGTGCAAATTTATCATAGTATCATTGTGTATTACGGTAAATCGTAATAATTAAATAAGTATCGTTAATACCAATAATTATTTATGTAATTTTTCCTTAAAGAAATCCTTCTCAAAATATTCAAACTTACTATGGTTAGCCTATTTTTATTTTATATTTATATTGATGCACCCAAACCCTTTAAATCTTGGGTTCGCCTCTGGATAGTACCTTTATTATACATTTTGATTGCATAATATATTTTAAAACAATTATGATACATCTATATTGAATGTATAATTCACTTTTAATATATAGTGCAAATTTATCATAGTATCATTGTGTATTAAGGTAAATCATAATAATTAAATAAGTATCGTTAATACCAATAATTATTTATGTAATTTTTCCTTAAAGAAATCCTTCTCAAAATATTCAAACTTACTATGGTACGTATAAACTAGGGGAACTTTCGCAAATAACCACTATAATAAACTTAGTTCTATGTCATAGTTATAGTTTGCATATTTACGGGTTGTAGCTACAGTTTAAGCTGTCTCATTTATATAATTCGCATAATTATATATTTCGCAAGTTCGTATAATTCGCTGGTAATCTGTATGATTCAGTTATTTTGTACAAAATCAAAATAACAAATTTATACAACAACAAACATCAAAAGTGTAAACATTCGTATAAATTATATTATACAAATTTCGAATTATACAAAAGCTATACAAATTAAATTATACAAATTTTGAAATATACAAACGTGCGAATTATACAAAACTAAAAAGTTGAGCTGCGTAATTATAACTAAAAGTAGATCGTGAATTATAATTAAGACAAACTCTAATTATGTTAACTAATTAACTATTATATTTTGCATATACGCGTAATTTTTCAATAAACTATTAAGTATAAAGACAGGTAAAGGTCCTTCCCTTATAAAGAGATATGGGCTATGGAAATTAAAGGAGTAATTTCCCTACGTAGTCACACATGTTTGGGAAATTACCTAGGAATATCACTAATGTTCGTTTTAGGACTATAATATCACCTAACTTTACCTAATTTCCTTAAACTATACTTGACACAAAAAATATATTACTTTCTCCTATTAAGATGTCATGTCACATTATTTATTTTTTATTATTAAAAAAGTTATGCTTTAAATCTATTTAAACGTTAGGTTGCAATATTTTTTTAAAAAAAATATTATTTTCTATTTATGTTATTTTTTAAAAAAATATTCTTTAGATATATAAAGATAAATTTTAAAAATGAATGAAAATAAGAGTACTCCATTTCTACAACTAACTACTAATGGACTGTTTTAACTATTTTTTAAAAATAAGTTTTTTAATTTTTTTATGATAATTTTTTTTTACTATAAGTTTTTTAATTAATTTTTAAAATAATAATTATAGTTTTTTTATGGTGCACTTTCTCTTCTCCTATTTAGATAGATATTTCTACATTCTATTTGTTGAAGCATTCCTAAATCACTGAAAGTGTGATATATATAAATAGACATTACAATTTTTTTTATAAAATAATTCAATTTTCATTTTTCATTTTTTAACCTTAAAAATTGGAATTTGAAGCATTTAAAGATCTTTCATTTTTCAGTAATAGTCATTACTGTTTTTATAAAAAAAAATAGTTCATTTTCATTTTTCTTTAAAATTGAAATTAGAGACATTTAAAAATCATCCATTTTTTGCCTTTACATTTTTTTTTAAAAAAAAAGAACTTTTCTTTTCTATTTAAAATAGCTATATTAAAATTCCTGTTTTTTTAATTGTATTTTTAGAGCATATTTAAAATGTATTTTTGAAAAATTAAAATTCTTGAATATTTGTGGTGCTGACATGTGACACTTTTTACTTCTCTTATTATGTATAAATAAATTTTTTTTAAAAAATAGACAAACCCATATATTATGCCCAGTAGAAAAAATTACATTAAAAACTGTAATATGAGCTCTTCCGATTCTTCAAGAAAATATGTGGGTTCCTTCGATTCTTTCAAAGAATTAGAAAAATATTAATAATAAATTAAAAAGTGTGACATGACACCCTAGTAGGAGAGAAATAATGTATTTTTTTGTGTCAAATATATTTTGAGGAAAATATATAAAGTTGAATGATATTGTATTCCTAAAACAAATATAAGTAATATTTCTAGGTAATTTTTCAAAATAGGTGACTATCTAGGGAAATTACTCCAATTAACGTGGACTTTGTCTGGTTGGCCCAAAATTTACACATCCATATAATTCCTCTTCCACCATTTGTAAGCCATTTTTGCCACCCACAAGAAAAAGAGTATACACTTTTCATATATCAGATATATTAATACTCACTTTATATACATGTTGTAAGTTGCATATACAGGATGTATACAAATTGTACCAACACTGAATGTGTATAACAATGTATATATGTTGTATATTTGGTGTAGATACATATTTCACACAATATGTATCCATAGTATATTCACGTTATATGTACTTTTGCCGTTACCCATCATAGCCATTAGCCACTGTAATCCTTCATGCCCATTTTATTGTCTAATAAATGCAAATCAACATATGTTATACTTCCTCTGGTCATACGTGACACATGCATTGATCCAAAAAAGAAATACTTAAAGGACTTTCCATTATTATTATTATTTGATTATTTTCAAAAACTAGTTGTATAGAAAAATATAAATTAGTAAAAAACCCTATTCCATTAACTTATAAATTAGTAAAAAAACTTATTTACTCGTTAAAACTTTACTTTTAAATAAAGCTACAATATTATTTTAATAGCAAAAGATTTACATGGTTATACCTAATTTTCTATTTCATGCATAATTAAAAATTATATTTGACTAACTTTTTATCTAGTCTTTTTTTCACCTAGATTATTTGTATTTCTCTCTCTCACTTGACTTCATCAATCTAGCACAATTTTGTTTCTTCACGTTCAAATTAGAGAATTTTCTAAATTCACATTTATATGATTATTTATAGGGAAAATTGTATAAAATAGCAAACTAATAACCTAAATTAAATGGAATAGCTAGGGTTTGATTTAATTGTGCTCCATAGTAAACATTATCTAAAAATTTGCCAGCGTCTCTCTCCCAGGAATCTCGCTCGCCACTCTCCATTCTCGCTCGCCTCTCTTGCTTTATACACAGAAGTGTATAATTCTGTTTCTGTTTTGTATAAAGCGAGAGAAAATTGTATATACACATGCAAAAATGTATATCTTCGTGTTATACACTTAATTATACAATTTACAAACATTTTACTTCAAAAATTGCAGAGAAAAAGGCCAACGAATTATACAATTGCGAATTATACAATTGCAGTGAAATACAATTTTCTCTAGCTTTATACAACAGAAGTGTATATATTGTGTTTCTGTTTTTGTATAAACGAGAAAAATATATATCTTCTTGCTATACACTTATAATTATGCAATATACATACATTGTAATTCGATTCGATTATATGCAAAGCAAATTATACAATTGCAGCGAAATAGGCCAGCAAATTATACAATTTAGGCCAGCGAATTATACACTTGTATATGTATAGCGAATTATACAGTTTTTATGTTTGCTATGGAGCGCAATTATGCAAAGTTTGCTATATTATACAAATATGAATTTTTTGTTTGCTATATTTGAAAGTTGCCCTTATTTATATCATATAAAGATTTTAATTAACGGTACGTATATTTTACATATTTCTTCCTCCAATGATAAAACTGTTTCAAATGGAAAGTCATCCAAACAAAAAGTATTAAAGAGGTATGTGATTTAACGTATATATTGGATCATGATACATCGTAAATCTAAAAGGTATGATGATCATATATGATATATCGAAAATGTATCCTGATAAATCATGTATCATACTGACATCAATATGTGATGTATCATGAACGTATCATGATACAATAAATAAAAATACCACTATGAAGAGTATTGAAAATGTATCATGATACATCATCTATCAGAGAGGTCTCGTAATCTAAAATATCGATAAGGTACCAATGATAAATTATCTATCAAAAAGATATCATGATGTAGTAGATCGAAAAGATATTCTATCAGAAAGGTCTCATGGTGTGAAGTATTGAAAGGTACCATGATAAATCATCTATCGAAAAGGCATCATAATGTAGAAAATCAAAAAAATATTGTGATACATCCTATATGCAAAAGAATCGTGATACCATCATATATTCTATGTAATTGTTCTCTGCGCTTAAGATCCCGAAATGTCGTAAACTTGAATTATTGATATAGTTGATACACCCAATAATATAGACTAACTTTAATACTTCGATCCACAATCCAATAAGCAAACAAACCTAAACGAGGCCAATTGGCTAAATAAAAATCTTCAAATTTTGTTTTCAATTTATTTTTGGGATAGATTGGTACTAATATCTCAGCTACAATTTTATAGCTAGCAATAACGAAAATTTTGCAAAATAATTATAGCTAGCAATAACGAAAATTTTGTAAAATAATGTAATTGATCACATTGTTTCGTTAATTACTTGAGTCAGTTAAAGAGTTGCTCATTTAATGACGCCAGAACACTCATAAATATAGCAATATAATTTTATATAGCAAAAGTCTCGCTGAGCAACATGATATACACTACATATAGCCTTTTATGAAATTTTCTATATAATAATAATAATAATATATTTTTTGATTACTCAGGATCATTTAGTTGTCAGTTAAAAAGAAGTTTCGAATTGATTTAAATTGAACCAAAAATCAACCCCTCGGATTGAAAATTATATATATATATATATATATATATATATATATATATATATATATATATATATATATATATATATATATATATATATAAACAACATATATAAATACATATACATCTTTAATATGTAATGTTATACATCATATAAACATGATTATATATTATTCTATGCACTATCAATACATTTCATATGCGTATGATTATTCTGAATTGAAATTTTTTGTCATCTGTATAGTTATATAAGACGTCCATTTTTTTCTTGGAAAACTTACATAAATATATTATAATAATAAAATATTTATTATTTATAGCAATAATATTTCTTTTTCACTTAATCACTTTTATTTTATTTATAATACAAGTTTAATTAATATTATAAATAACAAACTTTTATTCATATATAATACAAATTTTAATGATAAATAATTTATTTATCACATATTTTAATTCACTTAAAATACAATTTGTCAATTTTTTATCAAACAAACATAATAAATTTAGAAAACAATTATAATTCATATATAATTCATATATATTGCATACATAATTCACTTTTAATACATATGACATATTTAACATAAGATTGCTATAAATGGTGATAAATAAAAAGTATTACATAAATCAATAATTATTTATTAAACTGTATCAATTTATGTAATTTTTTCCTTTTTTCCCTATTTTTTGCATTTGGGCCAAGCTTGTTATTTGTTTTAGATTTTGATTTTTTCCAACAAAACGGGCAAAGTCCAATCTTTAAATTAATTTTTCAAAATGTCAATATTTTAGCATTTAAGAGGACTCATTAGCAACAATTTCAATATTTAGTAAAAATGTCATTTTAGTTTGTTACGTATCTTATTTATGTTTTTATTATTCATTTTTATTAATAAAATATAATTATTTACTAACAAAAAGGAGAAAATTAAGGGGGGAATATTTCAAAAAAAGGCAAGCATCCTTAATTTTCTCATCAGTTACATTTTCAAATAAAATTTAAATTTTGTTTTTTTTTCTCCAGAATTTTTATCTTTTTAAAATTATATTCATTCCACAATATATTCTATTTATATTTATTATAGTTTTTTATTAGTTTGTATTCATTCCAATAGGTATGCCGAATTTATCTATATAGTCATTTAAGAAATATATTTGTATTATCATATATTTTTCCCCTATATAGTTATTTTTTTCTTCAAAAATCCTGTATGTATTCATTTCAATATGTATTTTATTTTTATTTCTATTTATTCTAGTCTTTATTTAGAATTTTGTATAATAATATATAAAATACAAAAAATTAGTATGATGAAAAAGTGAATGAAATATAAAATTGAAAAGAAATAATTGAATATTTGGTGTACCCATTCTTAAATAAAATACATAACTAGTTGACATAACTTTAGAATAAATACAAATTAGAAAAAAATGTCAAATTCAGTTGACATACCTTTATTAGTTTGTATTCATTCCAATATGTATGTCAAACAAAATGTAGCTATTTAAGAAATACATTTGTATTCGTATATATTTTTCACTGTGTATTTATTTTTCTTTTCAAAATCTTGTTTCCTTTTCTAGTATTCATTCCAATATGTCTATTATTTGTATTTGTATTCGAATACAAATAAACTAATAGAAAGTTGTTCTTCTTATAAATAAAATACATAACTAGTTGACATATATTTGGATGAATACAAATTAGGGACAAATACAAGATTCATTAACCATGCAACATGAAATTTTTGATAAATACAAATATTGATAGTATACATAGTGATTTGAATACAAATTAAGAAAGCATACCAAATTCTAAAAAAGAACTATAAATACAAAACAAACTAATAGAAAATTGTTCGACAACTATCTGATCTTCGTCGTCTTTTTCAAGATCCTCACGAGTAGACAAAGATTCTACATTTGCGTTCTGAATTTGAGGAAGGTTTTGCACACCAATGAGTCTTGTAAATGTTCTTACCCTCTTTCTTCCCTCATTTTAGCAGCGATCATACATTATACACTATTTGTTAAGTAATAAATAAATTAAAGGATGAAAAATCACCAGAATTTGGATTAAGATGAATACCTCTAGTAAGCCTCTTGGATTCAGCCATTGGAGAGTAAATCATAACGGAAATTGAAAAATACAAACAACATTTTTTTAAGATTTAAACAAAAATAAAATTAGAAAAAAAATCTGAAAATAGGATAAAGATTAGAGATACCTTAATCAAAGGGATTCTTGTTGATTCAATTTTGGATTTAAAAAACAACCAAAATATATGGCAAAAAAATATTTGCAACTTGAATGTTGGAGGAAAATCAGAAAAGATAACCATGAGAGAGAAAAAAAATTAAATGGGAGAGAGAATTAACAATTTGAAAAGATAAATATGAGAGAGAATGATTTTTTTTAAAAAAAAAAGATATATAAAATTAATTGAAAAAGAGAGATAAAATAGGAAGAAAATTGGGACACACAAATTTTTAAAATAATGACATTTTTGACATTATTGCTAATATTTATAAAGTATGAATATTTTTACTAAATATATTATTTATTTTGACTAGTTTACTAATTTTTCCTATATTTAATAAGTAGTTTGGATTGATAAATATTCAAGCTTAGATAGTTCTTTTTTGTAATTTCATCATATTTAGAAGTTATTGTCAATTAACCACTTTTTCATGCAAAAATAATTTTATATACACATTTTTTTCTCATAATTTTCATTATTTCCTACTAATTTTAAAAAATTTCAAAATTCCATATAACTCTCTAACCTCCCAAAGATACATAAATCATATATCCGAAAATCAATATTTCTTTCTTTCTTACTTCACTCCACAAATCTCTCTCTATTTTAATGTCACGACCCAAATTGGGGACGCGACTGGCACCCACATTTACCCTCCTATGTGAGCGAACCAACCAATCTAACCTTTAACATTTTAATACAATATCAACAAAAGAAATGCGGAAGACTTAAACTCATTAATAAAACAATTCAAAACTATTATTATTATCCCCAAAATCTGGAAGTCATCATCACAAGAACATCTATCCTCAAATTACTAAACTAAAACGTCTAAGAAGCTAAAACAATAAAAGCTAGTCCATGCCGGAAGTTCAAGGCATCAAGACTTGAAGAAGAAGACCCAGTCCAAGCTAGACGCATTAGCTCACCCTGAATTTCCGAAGGTAGTGAAGACTGGCTAGATCTACTGTTGAGTTGAAGTTGACGGAACGTTTGCTGCATTACACAAATAACAAAGAAGAAAACATAAAAGTAGGGGGTTAGTACAACCACAAGTACTGAGTAGATATCATCGGCCAACTCAAATTAGGGAACAGTATATATCAATAATAATGTAAATCAACTACAATACTCAACATGTAGCAACAACAATATTAAATCATCAATAAATACAACCGAGTTCACACATGAGGACTCAAGCCTCAATACCATACTCATTTGGGAATTGGGTTCATTAGATTGAGTGTATTTATCATCTTTCAAGATTCATTATCTTTCTTCCTCTTGTGTCGGTACGTGACACTCCGCTCCTCTATTTCTATCCTGGTGCTGGAACGTGGCACTCCGATCCTCATATACTATCCTGGTACCGGAACGTGGCACCCGATCCATATACTATCCTGGTGTCGGAACGTGACACTCCGATCCTCATATTCTATCCTGGTGTCGGAACGTGACACTCCGATCCTCATATTCTATCCTGGTGTCGGAACGTGGCACCCGATCCATATTCTATCCTGGTGTCGGAACGTGACACTCCGATCCTCATATTCATTCGATCCTGGTACCGGAACGTGGCACCCGATCCATATTCTATCCTGGTGTCGGAACGTGACACTCCGATCCTCATATTCATTCTATCCTGGTACCGGAACGTGGCACCCGATCCCCTAATTCATCAAGCCTTCTTTTACGCTAAGGCATCATCATTCTCATTATATAATTTATCAAGCCTTCTTTCATACTAAGGCATCATCATTCTTATTATATAATATATCAAGCCTTCTTTTATACTAAGGCATCATCATTAACAAGTGAATTAGGGTTCTTTCAAGATCTGGGATTCAATAGCTTCATCATGCTTTGTTAATTCATCACAATTTCATAATCACAATCATGCAAGCATACAATTTAAGCACATAGCAGGGTTTACAATACTATCAATACATATCATTCACTATTAAGAGTTCACTACGAATATCGTAAAATAAACCATAACCTACCTCCACCGAAGAATTGGAATCCACAAGCAAATTCCCAAGCTTTGATATTCCTCCCTCTCGATCGATCTCTCTCTCTCTTTCTGTTTTCTTTTGTTCAAACCCTCTTTTTTTTACCCTAATTAACATATAATTAAGTGTGAAGGAGGACAATAAAACCCACTAATTAACTTAAGGTTACCTCTTTCAACCCCCAAGTAATTAGACTTATTAATATTAACCCTCTAACTTTATAATTAAGGAAAGAATAGTCCAATGCGTCCCTTAAAACGTGTGAAGAAATCCGATTCTGCCTGGGACTTGCGTAACCTGTGACGGGCCGTCGTGCCTGCGACGGTCCGTCACGATGGTCGTCGCAACCTCCCAAAATCCCAATGGACTGTGACGGCCCGTCACACCTGTGACGGTCCGTCCTGCACCTCCGTCCTGACGGTTAGAAACTCGTTTCCCGTACCAATTTCTCAAGAGTTGAAGTGTTTTGCAACGGGAGCTTACGACGGCTCGTCGTGGATGTGACGGCACGTCCTGCAGGTCCGTCACAGATTACAGAGAGTCGATTTTCAGTACCCATCAGAATTCTAAGTATGCTGAAACGAGACATCTGTGACGGGCCGTCGTGCCTATGACAGTCCGTCGTGGTGTCCGTAATCTTAGCCAGTTTTTCCAGAAATAAAATCTGCTGCTCAAAACGACTAAACAGGTCGTTACAATAGATACCAATTTACCCATCGTTCGTCCCCGAATGATCAAAAGAAGAAAAACAATGGCGAAAAGGAGTACCTGAATCCGTAAACAGATGTGGGTATTTTTCTTGCATATCTGCCTCCTTCTCCCAAGTAGCCTCTTCAACCGGTCGATTCTTCTATTGAACTTTGATGGATGCAATTTCTCTCGACCTCAACTTGCGAACTTCTCTATCTAATATAGCAACCGGTTCCTCCTCATAAGTCAAATTCTCATCAAGCAAAACTGAATCCCAACGGATGATGTAGTTCCCATCCCCATGGTATCTTTTCAACATGGACACATGAAATACCGGATGCACTCCGGACAGCCCTGGGGGCAAGGCTAATTCATAAGCCACCTCCCCTACTCGCTTTAGTACCTCAAATGGTCCAATATACCTTGGACTTAACTTACCTCTTTTGCCAAACCGCATCACCCCTTTCATGGGTGAAACCTTCAACAAGACTTGTTCACCTTCCATGAACTCCAAGTCTCTAACCTTCCGGTCTGCATACTCCTTTTGTCTACTTTGCGCCGCTAGAAGCTTTTCTTGAATGCGCTTCACCTTATCTAACGAATCCCTCAAGAGGTCAGTACCCCAAGGTCTAACCTCAAATGCATCGAACCAACCAATGGGAGATCTACACCTCCTCCCATACAATGCTTCAAATGGAGCCATATCAATACTAGAGTGGTAGCTATTATTGTATGAAAACTCTGCCAAAGGTAAGAAACTATCCCAATGGACACCAAACTCTATCACGCATGCACGAAGCATATCCTCCAACACTTGAATCGTTCGCTCGGACTGACCATCGGTCTGAGGGTGAAATGCAGTACTAAGGTCCAACCTAATACCTAATTCAGCATGCAATGTTCTCCAAAACTTAGAAGTAAACTGCGTACCTCTATCTGATATGATGGACAGTGGAACTCCATGCAATCGAACGATTTCTGAGATGTAGATTTTTGCTAACTTCTCTGCATTGTAAGTCACCTTGACCGGAATGAAATGAGCAGACTTAGTTAACCTATCAACAATCACCCAAATGGAGTCATACTTACCCATTGTCTTTGGAAGACCAACCACGAAGTCCATTGCGATTCTCTCCCACTTCCATTCAGGAATGGGCATTCTCTGAAGCGTTCCTCCGGGCCTTTGGTGTTCATACTTTACTTGTTGACAGTTTGGACATTTGGCAATAAAGTCAACAATATCGCGCTTCATTCTACTCCACCAGAAGTGTTGCTTTAGGTCGCGATACATCTTGGTTGCACCTGGATGTATAGAATACCTTGTACTATGAGCCTCTGTCAGAATAGTGTTGATCAAATTATCGACACGGGGTACACATACCCTTCCCTTAATCCTCAAAACACCTTCCTCGTCGATTGTTGCTTCTTTAGCCTCTCCTTGCAATACTTTATCTCGAATCCGGATCAATTTCTCATCATCAAACTGCTCCCCTTAATCTTGTCAAGGAAGGAGGATCTTGCCTCCACACAAGCTAACAATCCTCCCTTCTCATTTACTTCTAACCTCATGAGGTCATTAGCCAAAATCTGCACTTCTCTAGCCAATGGGCGTCTAGAAGCTTGCAAATGAGCTAGACTTCCCATGCTTCCGGCCTTTCTACTCAAGGCATCTGCCACAACGTTCGCCTTCCCCGGATGATACAAGATAGTGATATCGTAGTCCTTCAGTAGTTCCATCCATCTCCTTTGTCTTAAGTTCAAATCTTTCTGAGTAAAGACATACTGTAAACTACGATGATCCGTATAGATTTCACACTTAACCCCATATAAATAATGCCTCCATTGCTTCAATGCAAATACTACCACGGCCAATTCTAAGTCATGAGTTGGATAGTTACGTTCATGCACTTTTAATTGTCTTGAAGCATAAGCAATCACGTTCTTCTCTTGCATTAGCACTGCACCCAGACCCGTATAGGATGCATCACAATAGACAATGAAATTCTTACCTTCCACTGGCAAGGTAAGGATAGGCGCGGTAGTCAACAAAGTCTTGAGTTTCTGAAAGCTTTCCTCACACTCATCCGACCATACAAATGGAACATTCTGCTTAGTCAAGTTCGTCAGTTGGGAAGCAATAGAAGAGAATCCCTTGACAAATCGACGGTAGTAGCTAGCTAACCCAACAAAACTCCGTATTTCTGACACATTAGTGGGTCTTACCCAATTCTTCACTGTTTCAATCTTAGAAGGATCTACCATCACTCCTTCCTTAGAAACTACATGCCCCAAGAAGGACACCGCATCTAGCCAAAACTCACGCTTAGAGAACTTGGCATAAAGCTTTTTCTCCCTCAACATTTCCAATACAATTCTCAAATGCTCCTCATGTTCCTTCTTACTTTTAGAATATACCAGTATATCATCTATAAATACGATCACAAAGAGGTCCAAATACGGCTTAAATATCCCGTTCATCAAGCTCATGAACGCAGCAGGGGCATTCGTAAGACCAAAGGACATCACTACAAATTCATAATGCCCATACCTAGTCCGAAAAGCGGTCTTTGGCACGTCTGTTGCCCGTATTTTCAATTGATGATAACCGGATCTCAAGTCGATCTTCGAGAAGACACAAGCACCTTGTAGTTGATCGAATAAGTCATCAATGCGAGGAAGAGGATACTTGTTCTTTATAGTTACCTTGTTCAGTTGTCTATAATCTATGCACATCCGAAAACTCCCATCCTACTTCTTCACAAACAAAACCGGAGCACCCCAAGGAGATGCACTTGGTCTAATGAAGCCTTTGCTCAACAACTCTTGAAGTTGAGCCTTTAACTCTCTTAATTCGGCGGGAGCCATTCTATAAGGGGGTATAGAAATGGGGCGAGTGCCCGGTTCAAGATCGATACAGAAGTCAATATCCCTATCTGGTGGCATGCCAGGAAGGTCTGCAGGGACACATCCAAAAACTCACGGACTACCGAAACTGACTCAATCGAGGGTACTTGGGTAGTGTCATCCTTGAGATGTGCCAAGAAAGCTCTAAACACCCTTTACCAACCATCTTCTTAGCACGAATAAAGGAGATGATACGCACCGGATTGGAAGTGTAGTCACCCTGCCACACTAACGGATCTGTCCCAGGCTTGGCTAATGTCACCGTTTTAGCATTACAATCCAAAATCGCAAATTGCGGAGAAAGCCAAGTCATACCCATAATTACATCAAAATCAACCATTTCTAAGATAACCAAATCTACATAAGTGTTGCTCCCCACAAAGTTCACCAAACAAGACCTATATACCTTTTCAACTACCACAGACTCACCCACCGGAGTAGAAACACGAATAGGCATGTCAAGTAATTCACAATGTAAATTTAGACCATTAGCAAATGAGGAAGATACATAAGAAAATGTGGATCCAGGATCAAACAATACGGAAGCCATGCAATCACAAACCAGAAGATTACCTGTGATAACAGCATCAGATGTCTCCGCCTCCGATCTCCCAGGGAAAGCATAACAATGGGCCCTTTCGTTGGTTTGCCCGTTGCCCCGACCATGTTGGGATGTAGGGGCTCCAGTTTGCCCATCACCTCTGCCGTTTTGGTGACCACCATTACCTCGGCCACCACGCCCTCCAGAATAACGGCCTCTACCATGACCACCTCTACCTCTAGCAAGTGGGGTTCTGTAACTCTGGTTTGGACAATACCTCTTAATGTGTCCAATCTCCCCACATCCATAACATTCTCTGGGTTCACGCATCGGCCTCTCAGAGAAGTGTTGACCGGTCTGAGGTGGACCCCCAACTACAGTCTGTAGTGAAGACTGAATTGGTCGAACTGAGTAGCCTCCAGAACTCTGTCCTCTAGAGTAAGAACCATTAAACTCACCTCCCCTTCGAAACCTTTTTGATGTCGATGTCGTGGTGAAGTCATCTGGCTTCACTCCTTCCACCTCTATCACAAAGTCTACCACCTCTTGGAAGGAAGTTGCCGTTGCCGCTATCTGTAAGGCTGAAATCCGCAATTCTGATCTCAATCCCTTCACAAAACGGCGGATCCGTTCTTGTGGACTGAAACAAAGTTGGGTGGCATACCTGGATAATGCACGGAATTTGGCCTCATATGCGTTAACCGTCATCCTACCTTGCTCTAGACTCAAGAACTCATCCCTTTTTCTATCTCTCAAAGTCCTTGGGATATACTTCTCCATAAACAAGCTAGAGAATGATTCTCAAGTCATAGGTGGTGCCTCTGTTGGTTGACACTCAAAATGTGACCGCCACCATATTTTGGCGTTCGCTTGAAACTGATAGCTCAAGAATTCAACGCCAAACCGTTCTACTATACCCATCTTGTGTAGTAGCTCATGACAATCCACCAGAAAATCGTAGGCATCCTCTGATTCTGCGCCCTTAAAGACTGGAGGTTTCAATTTCAAGAACTTACTGAAAAGTTCATGCTGATCATTTGTCATTATCGGTCCAATAGTCAGACGTGGAAATGTGCCTATTCCCAATGATGCATCCATGCGGGGAGCCATAGTAGCCGCATGTCGTATCTCTGAAGCCGGAGGTGTTGGTGCAGAAACCACTGGAGGTGCCTGACCCTGATCGGATAACCCGCTAAGATAAGCAAGTACCTGGTTGATCATCTCTGGGGTAGGTTGGGGTGGCAATTCCTCATTTTGCACTTGTTCAGTTTCCCCTTCCTCACCCTCTCTTACTACCTCCTCAGTCGGTGGAGGAGTCACCGCCCTAGCATCAGATGGACTAGGTGCTCGTCCTCTTCCCCTAGAGGACGTCCTCCCACGACCTCTACCACGGCCTCTTGCCGCTGTTCTCCCTCGAGCTACAGCCCCAGTGGCTGGCTCAGACGTTTCTTGCCGTGCAGTTGTTGCTGCTGGTGCGGTCGTTGCTCTAGTTCTAACCATCTGCGAAAATAGAGTGAAGATGGTCAGATACCAATTCGTATTACCTAGATACCAATTGGACTCAAGTAGTAGCACGAAAGAAGAATGAAAGAATGGAATTTTCCTAAAGTCTTATAGCCTCTCAAAGAAAAGTAAAGGCGTCCCCCTACCGTTCCTTAAGACTCTACTAGACTCGTTCTTGGGTGATGAGACCAATGAACCTAATGCTCTGATACCAATTTTGTCACGACCCAAATCGGGGACGCGACTGGCACCCACATTTACCCTCCTATGTGAGCGAACCAACCAATCTAACCTTTAACATTTTAATACAATATCAACAAAAGAAATGCGGAAGACTTAAACTCATTAATAAAACAATTCAAAACTATTATTATTATCCCCAAAATCTGGAAGTCATCATCACAAGAACATCTATCCTCAAATTACTAAACTAAAACGTCTAAGAAGCTAAAACAATAAAAGCTAGTCCATGCCGGAAGTTCAAGGCATCAAGACTTGAAGAAGAAGACCCAGTCCAAGCTAGACGCATTAGCTCACCCTGAATTTCCGAAGGTAGTGAAGACTAGCTAGATCTACTGTTGAGTTGAAGTTGACGGAACGTTTGCTGCATTACACAAATAACAAAGAAGAAAATATAAAAGTAGGGGGTCAGTACAACCACAAGTACTGAGTAGATATCATCGGCCAACTCAAATTAGGGAACAATATATATCAATAATAATGTAAATCAACTACAATACTCAACATGTAGCAACAACAATATTAAATCATCAATAAATACAACCGAGTTCACACATGAGGACTCAAGCCTCAATACCATACTCATTTGGGAATTGGGTTCATTAGATTGAGTGTATTTATCATCTTTCAAGATTCATTATCTTTCTTCCTCTTGTGTCGGTACGTGACACTCCGCTCCTCTATTTCTATCCTGGTGCCGGAACGTGGCACTCCGATCCTCATATACTATCCTGGTACCGGAACGTGGCACCCGATCCATATACTATCCTGGTGTCAGAACGTGACACTCCGATCCTCATATTCTATCCTGGTGTCGGAACGTGACACTCCGATCCTCATATTCTATCCTGGTGTCGGAACGTGGCACCCGATCCATATTCTATCCTGGTGTCGGAACGTGACACTCCGATCCTCATATTCATTCTATCCTGGTACCGGAACGTGGCACCCGATCCATATTCTATCCTGGTGTCGGAACGTGACACTCCGATCCTCATATTCATTCTATCCTGGTACCGGAACGTGGCACCCGATCCCCTAATTCATCAAGCCTTCTTTTACGCTAAGGCATCATCATTCTCATTATATAATTTATCAAGCCTTCTTTCATACTAAGGCATCATCATTCTTATTATATAATATATCAAGCCTTCTTTTATACTAAGGCATCATCATTAACAAGTGAATTAGGGTTCTTTCAAGATCTGGGATTCAATAGCTTCATCATGCTTTGTTAATTCATCACAATTTCATAATCACAATCATGCAAGCATACAATTTAAGCACATAGCAGGGTTTACAATATTATCAATACATATCATTCACTATTAAGAGTTCACTACGAATATCGTAAAATAAACCATAACCTACCTCCACCGAAGAATTGGAATCCACAAGCAAATTCCCAAGCTTTGATATTCCTCCCTCTCGATCGATCTATCTCTCTCTTTCTGTTTTCTTTTGTTCAAACCCTCTTTCTTTTACCCTAATTAACATATAATTAAGTGTGAAGGAGGACAATAAAACCCACTAATTAACTTAAGGTTACCTCTTTCAACCCCCAAGTAATTAGACTTATTAATATTAACCCTCTAACTTTATAATTAAGGAAAGAATAGTCCAATGCGTCCCTTAAAACGTGTGAAGAAATCCGATTCTGCCTGGGACTTGCGTAACCTGTGACGGGCCGTCGTGCTTGCGACGGTCCGTCACGATGGTTGTCGCAACCTCCCAAAATCCCAATGGACTGTGACGGCCCGTCACACCTGTGACGGTCCATCCTGCACCTCCATCCTGACGGTCAGAAACTCGTTTCCCGTACCAATTTCTCAAGAGTTGAAGTGTTTTGCAACGGGAGCTTACGACGGCTCGTCGTGGATGTGACGGCACGTCCTGCAGGTCCGTCACAGATTACAGAGAGTCGATTTTCAGTACCCAATTTCAGAATTCTAAGTATGCTGAAACGAGACATCTGTGACGGGCCGTCGTGCCTATGACGGTCCGTCGTGGTGTCCGTAATCTTAGCCAGTTTTTCCAGAAATAAAATCTGCTGCTCAAAACGACTAAACAGGTCGTTACATTTAAGTTACACAATCTTAAAAGTTATTTTATCATTCAAGTTTATATGATATTTTGCTAATTGATATATACTATTGAATTACCGAAATAAAAATAAAAATTTTAGTATTTAAGGAAATTTAGTTTAATCTCAAAAAGATGAATTATCACTATTTTATTAACGATATAACATTAAAATATATATGTTACCAAAAAAATATATACTAACTCACTAATACATCTTTGATTAGAAACATATTTACGTGGAACAAATAATTATGTGATGGATAAGTTTTTACAATGTAAATTAGAAGAAAGTAATAGTAGTGGTTTTTATTTAGTAATAATTAGTATAATATTTTTAAACTTTTCATAGTTAGTAAATTATATTGTCATTGAAATTTTTTCTTGAAATATATAATATTTTTAATGTTTCTACTATTGAAAAACATCCAAAAAAAAAGGAAGAAAAAAGTTGGATTTGCCATAGCATGAGCATCACTATCAAAGATACAGATTTTTAATGTATCTCGTTTATTTTGAGTCTTAAATTAGTTTTTGTTAGTGTAATTATTGATCTGACACATCACTGCTACAATTACGTTTGTTTTATGCAATAATTGTATATGTATTATGCTTTTAGTTTTTCATATTCTTTTTTAAAAAATCTTCTTTTCTCATCATATTACAAGTTCAAAATCAGAATGAAAGATTCATCTCAATCTGTAAGAATTACCTGTTTGAATGTTATGTATATAGTTGTTTGTACAATGAATTATTATATAAAACTGATCAAGGTATTTTGTATTGTTATATTCATATTTTAAGTTTTTTGTATATTCAACTAGTTATATACGTATATAAGTAATTACTTTGAAAAAATGATACAATTATTCAAACAATTTATATTCATTTTATTTACATTCGTATATAAATTTGTTTATGCATATACAATTTTTTGTATATTTCTATATTCATTATATTTATATTCGTATATAAACTTTGTTTATACATATACAATTTTTTTTATATTCAACTAGTTATATATGTATCTAAGTAATTACTTTAAAAAATCTAGTACAATTATTTGTATAATAATTTATTTTAAATTGCAATTTTTTTGTATCTTAAATTATTATATACAAAAGTGCTTGAGGGATTTGTGTGTATATGTATATAATAATTACTTTACAATTTGGTGCAAATTAAACAATTTATATTCAATTTATTTACATTCATATATAAACTTTAGATACATTAAAAAATTTAGCTTCCAAGAAACAAGTTTGTATGAATTTTTAGTCGCAATAAAATTCATTTCTGAGAAAATATTTGATTTTAAATGTTTAGCTTAATTATGGGATTATGTAAATGTTTATTACCATATTTAAGGTTATTGTTACTATTTAATGGAAAAGTAAAATATAGTACAAATTAAAAAAAAAACGATTTATACAAAATAAAAAACTACATAACAAACTATACCATACCCATAAAATATAATTATGTAAGCTATTCCGATATAATGTTATTTCATAAATATCATACAAACAACATATATAAATACATATACATCTTTAATATATATAGTTATACATCATATAAATATGATTATATATTATTCTATACACTATCAATACATTTCATGTGTATATATTTATTCTGAATTGAATTTTTTTGTCATCTGTATAATATAAGACGTCCATTTTTTTCTTCCTATTTTTTGCATTTGGGCCAAACTTGTTTATTTGTTTTAAATTTTGTTTTTTCCCAACAAAACGGGCAAAGTCCAATCTTTTAATTATTATATTTAACAAGTAGTTTGGATTGATAAATGTTCAAGCTTCGATAGTTCTTTTTTGTAATTTCATCATATTTAGTATGTTATTGTCAATTAACCACTTTTTAATGCAAAAATAATTTTATATACATATTTTTTCTTTTCATAATTTTTATTATTCCCTTTTAGTTTTAAAATTTTTCAAAATCTCATATTTTATAACTCTCTAACCCCAAAGATACATAAATCATATCTCCCAAAATCAATGTTTATTCCTTCCTTATTTCACTCGACAAATTTCTCTCTATTCTAAGTTACACGATCTTAAAAATTATTTTCTCATTCAGGTTTAAAATATGATATTTTGCTATTTGATATAAATTATTGCATTACCGAATTAAAAATAAAAATTTAATATTTGATGAAATTTAATTTAACCTAAAAAAGATGAATATTTTAAAGATATAATAGCAACTGTATATGTTACCAAAAAAATATATACTAAACTCACTAATACAAATCTTAGATTAGAAACATATCTATGTGGAACAAATAATTATGTAATGGATAAACTTTTACAATGTAAATTAGAAGAAAGTAATAGTAGTAGTTTTTGCTTAATAATAATTAGTACAATATTTGTAAATTTTCATAGTTAGTTAATTATATTGTCGTTGAAAATTTTTCTTGAAAAATATATATTTATTTTAATGTTTCTACTATTGAAAAACTTCGAAAAAAGGAAGAAAAAAGTTGGATCTGCCATAGCATGACCATCGCTATCAAAGATACATATTTTTAATGTATCTCGCTTATTTTGAGTCTTCAATTAATTTTTGTTAGTGTTATCATTGATCTGATAAATCAGTGATCAATAACTTTTGTTTTATGCAATAAATGATGTTCATATTTAAGGTATTGATACATAACTTTAATACGTTGAATCTTTGATTAGTGTTTATTACGTTCAATATAAATATATTTTATACTTAAACTTTGTGTTATTTATCACACACACAAAAAAAAAAGGCTATTTTAAAACAATTACATATATATTGTATTTTTAAAAAAATTTTAAAATATAGTATTTCTCAAACAAAATAAGATACATAAATATAATGTATCATACACTATTTTTTTTAGTTATGATACATAAATTCAAATTTATACTAAATGTATCTGATACATAATAATTACCAAACAATGATGTATCTATCTCAATCAATTAATATAATGTATTCTTTTTAAAATTTTAATATGTAGTATTTCTCAAACAAAATAAGAGACATAAATAATAATGTATCATACACTATTTTTTTTAGTTATGATGCGTAAATTTAAATTTATACTAAATGTGTCTTATACATAACAATTACCAAACGATAATGTATCGATCTCAAACTTAAAATCTTATGGGCAACACTTATTTAATGTATCTAGTAGAAGTACACCATTTATCAATTTAAAAATCAAAAGGATTTTCATGATCTCAAGCAAAAATAAGATTCATAAATAATAATGTATTATGCACTAATTCTTTAGTTATGATACGTAAATTTGCATTTTTACTAAATGTATCTGATACATAACAATTACCAAATAATAATGTATCGATCTCAAACCTAAAATGTTATCGGCAACACTTACTTATTTAGTGTATCTAGTAGAAATACAACACTTATCAATTTAAATTGAAAGGATCTTCATGATGTATCTTCTCAAAAATTTTGATATTTTAGTCAAAATTGAAAGAATCTTCAATGAACTAGGCAAATAATTTTGAAATCCAGAATTTTCAAAAATTTTGAATCAAAACGGAAAGGATCTTCAATGAACTGGAGAAGAATTTTGAATCTCAAAATTTTTGACAATCTTAAATCAAAATTGAAAAGATATTCGATGAACTTGAAGATTCACAAAAGAAATCGTTTATCCAACAACAATTCAAACAATCCTTCATAACTCACGTGCTTTTCAAAATTTCAACAAAATTTTTTATGAAATAGAGAGAACGATGAACAAAAAGAAGAAATTTATTATTTTATTTTTTTTGGTTTTTACACTATAAAATTTTGAATTCTTGACAATAATTTTGAATGAAATAACGTAATTTATGGGATCTTAATTTAAGTTTCAGCTTTTCCCCCTTAATTAGTGCAACAAATGAATACTATAAGGTTTTAAATTGATTTTACAATTTTTTTTCTTTAATAAGTGCAACAAATTGATACTATCAACAATAATGTATCGAAATCCTTAATTATATATTTGAAATGTTAAAAATATGAAATTTATATAGTTATAAAAATAATAGGGATAAAAGGTAATTAATATTTTACACTATGTAAGTTATCCGTTTCTCTTTTAATACAATAATAATATTTTATTTGTAATGAATGATTTTTTAGGTTGATTATCCGGTCACAGTATATTCATGAAATGTTTTGAATTGATATTAATTTGGATATAATTAAATTATTCTATTAAATCTAAGAAGTAATTTGTCGGCTAGTGTACTTTTTAAATAAAGGGCTCGTTGATACGTCGGATAAATATAAATTGTCTTTATATAAAAAAATTAATTCTGTCTTTATTTTTGCTTGGTCCATAATCTTAAAATAAGTAACTACTTTAGTAATTAGTATCAAAATAAGATATTTTTCCAATAATGCTGGAAATATAATTAATAATCTTCTCTGTCATAGAGATTACAGAATCAGAATATCTTTTGTTTATTAATTCACACAATAAATAATTTTATTTAATTTGGATCAATCAATTAATTTGGACAATTCTTGAATAATCAACACACACATGTGTGTGGATCATATTTGATGTTGATCTCTAGCAGTCAACTTGGACTGTGCTTAAAACTCTTCAACCTTCTTCCTCTTTTCTCCTCCTAGGTTTTACATTGTTATGGAATATTTTACTATTTATGTGAATCATAAATATCTTTCCTATTATTGTAAATCATAAGTAAAAATAAATATTACATGAGTGTCCCCTGCCCCTCTTTTAACTCTCTTTAGTTCTTTGTATGTTCACTTGATATAAAGTAAAAGAAAAAGTATGGCAGGGGGATTAGTGGTAGCAGCAAATGATGGAGAAGAGTACCATGGAAAGCTGACATGTTTTGTAATATTAGCTTCTATGATGGCTGCTATGGGTGGTCTAATCTTTGGATATGATATTGGAATTTCAGGTTTGATTTTTTCATAATTTATATACAATCTCAATTGTCCAAAGGGAACACAAAAGAATGTTAACTTATTTCTACTGTGAATCAATTGATGTATTCTATTTCACTAACACCAAGTTTTGAATGATGTGAAGGTGGAGTAACATCTATGGAGCCATTTCTGAAAAAGTTCTTTCATGATGTGTACATTAAGATGAAAGAAGACAAAGAACTTAGTAACTACTGCAAATTTGATAGTGAATTGTTGACATCATTCACATCATCTCTTTATGTGGCTGGTCTTTTTGCTACTTTTGTTGCCTCATCAGTCACCAGAGCGTATGGTCGCAAGGCGTCGATCCTTCTTGGAGGAGCTAACTTCCTTGCTGGTGCAGCCCTTGGTGGAGCTGCTTCTAATATCTATATGCTTATAATTGGTAGAGTTTTACTAGGTGTTGGTGTTGGTTTTGCCAATCAGGTAAAAAAAATAATACTCATTTCCTTGTTTGGAAACTCGTCGTTTTTACTCTTAATGAGATGCTCTCATCATCATAGAAATGTCAACACATGTTTTAGACCACAAGTTCTAACAGTACGTTTGATATGTGCCTAAAGTCTTTCATTTTTAAACTCCGTACTAGTCTAAACCTAAGTTTGTTGTGACATCTTTGCAGGCTGTACCGTTGTATTTGTCAGAAATGGCACCATCCAAGTACAGAGGAGGATTCAATAACAGCTTTCAACTAAGTGTAGGAATTGGAGTTTTAATAGCAAATCTCATAAATTATGGCACTGAAAAGGTCAAAGGTGGTTGGGGATGGAGAGTATCTCTTGCTATGGCTGCAGTCCCAGCATCCATTTTAACATTAGGCGCGTTGTTCCTCCCAGATACCCCCAACAGCTTGATTCAACGAACAAATGATCACGAAAAGGTTAAAAGATTGCTGCAAAGAGTCAGAGGCACTGATGATGTACAAGCAGAACTTGATGATATTGTCGTAGCTAGTGAAATTTCAAAAACTATCAAACACCCTTTCAAGAACATTTTACAAAGAAAATACAGGCCTCAGCTTGTCATGTCCGTGGCGATACCATTCTTCCAACAAGTCACAGGAATTAATGTCATTGCATTCTATGCTCCTATCCTGTTTCGAACGATTGGACTAGGTGTAAGTGCATCTCTTTTATCTTCTGTTATAACAGGAGCAGTAGGAATTGTGACAACAGGTTTGTCAATGCTGATTGTTGATAAAGTTGGCCGAAGAGGGCTGCTGATATTCGGAGGCATACAAATGTTTGTTACACAAATGATAGTAGGAGGGTTAATGGGGGCTAAGTTAGGGGATCATGGTGGATTGAGTAAAGGTTGGGCCTTTGTGATTTTGGTGTTGATATGCATCTATGTAGCTGGTTTTGGTTTGTCATGGGGACCATTAGGATGGTTAATTCCAAGTGAAATATTTCCATTGGAGATAAGATCAGCTGGACAAAGTATTTCAGTATCAGTGAACTTTCTCTTCACTTTCTTGGTTGGTCAAACATTTTTAGCCATGTTGTGCCACTTCAAGTTTGGGATTTTCTTCTTTTTTGGATTTTGGGTGGCAATAATGACTGCATTTGTCTACTTCTTTTTGCCAGAGACAAAGAATTTGCCTATTGAGAAAATGGACAAGGTGTGGAGGGAACACTGGTTTTGGAACAGATTTGTAAAATGAAGGTATCATCAAAGAAGAGCAAGGTTAAACAATTCAAAACAAGTCTACTTTCTCTATTTGTAAATTTATGGTTATGGTTACTTAGAAATGAGGTGTTTACTAACTAATTCCACAATAAAAAAAGTATGTCTCATTGACATAATTTGACAAACTAGTACATAATATGTTTACTGCTCAATTTTATCTTTCCTTTCTTATTTCTGATCTTACATCTATTCCCTCAAAGTCTCAAACAAATGAAAGAAGAAAGCTAACTAAATAAAGGCATAATAGATAAGCAAGCTCTTTGACTTGACTCAATTATGTCCTCGAATTTTGGATTTGTACAAGTAGAAACTTAAACTTGTATAAAATTGAACAATTAGACACATGCCCTCCTACATGACATAATTTAATACATAGAACGCCACATAGGACAACATTGTTCAACTTTATACAAGTTTATGTTCGTATTTGTGTACACCCAAAGTTGAAAATTGATGCCACGTTCACCAATATATATATCTTATGTAACCATTCTATACAACTCTTGACTGTTCTTCCTAGGAGTCACTAGTATCCCTCTCCAATTTTGCTCACTTAGCTTGGTGTCTTGAAACCCCAACTTTAAGGTTGTAGGTGGAGTGTGCTTTTTGCTTGAGCTACCCTCCCTTGTTTAGAAATGCCTAAAAAAGTGGGAGTCAGCTAGTAATGTTTACTAAGTGTAATGTAATTCTCCCACTCACTCCCATTCTATTAGGTTGCGGGAATTTTCTCTCGAGAAGAGAGAAAAATGTTCCAACATAAAGTACGAAGAAACGGATGATAATAGAGACTAGGCGATAATTGTAGTTAGGAAAAAGAGTAAAAAATATCCTTTAACTTTGGGTTATTAGTTGAATATACTTTTATAATTAAAATGAAGTTATTTATACCCTCGTTCATTTTATTGTTATATATATGTTTATTCGTTCTTTATTTTTACTTGTAATATTTGTACAACTCTCTATATATAAAATTAATTTGGGGTGGATCACTTAAGGGGAGGGGATTTACATGATACTTGTTTACCGTAATTTTCAAAGTTAGAAATCATGCCTATAGGTTTATTGTATTTTAAATCTTTTAACCACCTAGAATTCTTGTTTATAGGTGTTGTAATCTAACCAATTTTCAACATGCTTAACACTTTGTTTGTTAATGAGTTTTAAAATAACTAGATTCTAAAAATTTTGAATGTTAAAATCAAATCCTGATAATTCAGTAGGATCATCGATTAGATGTCAAAAATATGTCATAATTTTTCAGCATTGTCTTATCACGTAGAGATCATGCCTAAGAATCAAAATGTTTATATTATTTGGAGTTACAAAATCATGCCTAAGGATCAAAATGTTCATATCATTTGGAGTTACAAAATCATGCCTAAGGATCAAAATGTTCATATCATTTGGAGTTACAAAATCATGTCTATATGTGTTGCTCCATTCTGAACACCTAGAAATCATGTTTATAGGTTTGTAAATAAGTTCTTATCATATCCATAATTTTAAATAAAATTTGTTGTGCATATTTTTGCCATTTTAAATTAGCTAATATTGTTAATTAGTAATCTTATTTGTCCTTCTTGAAGATTTCCGCACTTATGATGCAATATGTTTTTTTTTTTAAATAATAATAATGATAATGAAAAGAAAAGTTTTGATGCATTTAACAAATTTCTTTACTTTTAAATACATTTCATAGTAAAATCTTTGCATTTAATTTATTGACTACATTAAGGCTCTACTAGTTCTTTTTTTTTTTTTTACAAAGATTTATAACATGCTTTTCTTAGTCATTGTTCAATCCTCCTTTCAAACTATGGATCGATTATGACATTTGTTTAAAATATATATATAATATATATATAATATATATATTATAAGTACTGTCTCCTAACCTATAGTTAGTGGAAAAGTCAAAGGAATTACGAGGTCTAATTTCAATGTTTTTAAATTAAGCCGACGCGTCCCCGGGAGTACCACCTACCCATGATTTTCAAAAGGGATTATGTGTATTTATATGTAAATATTTATGTGCCTATATACAAACTAGATTTTTTTTTATCATCTTCAAAAGTATAAACTTTTACTATTTTTTCTAAGACCGACCTCAAAATAAAATTATTTATATGGTGGTGGAACGCAATTAACAATAACGTGGCATCATTCCTATAAAGAAACAAACATTTTTTTAATAAAAAATTCTATCCAAAATTTGCTCAATTTTTCAAAATTTTATTTTCGTACATCTTATTCTTGTTTGGTGCGGCATAATAATTAAATTGAATTATTTTTATATCTACTTGTACATATTATGCCTTTTTGTTTATCTCTTTATTAAGTGCTTAATATTTGGTCAATATTTTAATCACATAGATCGTATGCTCAAATAATAAATAACTGAAGTAATTTTAATTGTTTAGTAATTTATTTGGGGTAGCTTAAAATAAAAATAAGAAATTTATTGGCTTATCTATTTGTCTATTTTTGTCTTCTTGCTTATCTTTATTTAACTGATTAGTATTTGTTGTGTTTGTTATTTCCATCACCTTTTAGCATGCTTAAATAATCAATTAAAATAATAATATGAGTTATTTTTTTGACTTGTTATTTCACATAGTCTCGTATGCTAAATTAAATAAAAATGAGTTTAATTGTTTATTTATTTCTATCACCTAGTCTTGCATGTTTAAATTAACTAAAAATAAATATTTTAATTGCCTAATATTATGTCATCACTTAGCAAGCATATTAATAAATAATAATGAAGTGACTTTGATTGCTACTTGTAACCCCCACATTGATTGCATGAGATACGGCCGGGATCCACATTTGTGGACCTTGAGGGATGCCTAACACCTTCCTCTCGAGGTAATTTGAACCCTTACCTGATCTCTGGCTCATTGGCCTTAGCTAGACTTAGTTAGGTTAGATAGGTGCCCTAACGCGCCTTAATTCGTTAGGTGGCGAATCCAAACTCAAAATCCCAAAAGAGTTGTTAGGTCGTGCACAAAATCCATTTTTACAAAAAATGGGGCGCGGCAGCATGGATGTAACCTTTGATGAATCTACCTTGACAAATAAGGTACAGTTGAAGAAGTCAAACAAATTGATGGTGCTTCAAAGCAGGTGGAGTTTGAGGAAAAGATAATTTTCTCAACTCAGGGATCAAACGAGGAAACAACAGAAGATTTTCCTCTTGAAGGGGGAGCCAGCCGAAGAGGAAGTTCCATATCAAGAACCTCAACCACAACTTGAATCAATATCAACCGGCAAGCCAAAAAGGACAATAAGAAAACCTGCTTGACTCATAGATATGGTGGCTTGTGCGGACTCAATTGCAGCTGATGACATTCCTACCACTTATAAAGACGTAGTTCAAAGTTCAGAAGAAGATAAGTGGAGGATTGCCATGGATGAAGAAATAATGCAGTCGCTTCATCAGAATCATACATGGAGATTGACCAATCTCCCAAAGGGCGAGAAAACAATTGGATGCAAATTGGTATTTGCAAAGAAAGAAGGATTTTCTAACCAAGAAGATGTTCGCTACAAAGCAAGATTAGTGGCCAAAGGATAATGCTCAAAAGGAGGAAATTTATTATAATAAAGTATTTTCTCCAGTTTTGAAACATTCCTCCATTAGAATTTTGTTGGCTTTAGTAGCACAGTTGAATTTGGAACTAGTTCAGCTAGATGTAAAAACTGCATTTTTACATGGAGACTTGGAAGAGGAAATCTATATGACTCAGCCAGAAGGATTCAAAGTTGATGGAAAAGAAAATATAGTGTGCAAACTTGAAAAATCATTGTACGAATTGAAACAATCTTCTAGACAATGGTACAAACGATTTGACAAGTTTATATTACAGCTAAGATACATAAAAAGCAAATACGATCATTGTGTGTATTTGCGCAAGTTTGAAGATAATTTCTTTATATATCTTCTCCTATATGTTGATGATATGATGATAGCTTCTAAAAGTCAAGAAGAAATTGAAAAGCTAAAGATTCAACTAAGAAAAGAGTTTGAGATGGAGTATTTAAGTGAGGCAAAGAAGATTCTTGGCATGGAGATAAAAAGAGATAGACATTCAAAGAAATTTTATTTATCTCAAAAAGAATATTAGAAGAGAGTACTAAACCGATTTGGTATGAATGAAAAAACGAAGTTGGTTAGCACTCCACTTGCTCCTTATTTTAAGCTTAGTGATGCTATGTCACCTAAGAATGAAACTGAACGAGAATATATGTCAAGAGTACCATACGTGAATGCTATAGGTAGCTTGATGTATGCAATGGGTTGCACAACGCTAGATATTTCACACGCTATTGGAGTTGTAAGCAGGTACATGCATAATCCTGGAAAGGATCATTGACAAGTTGTAAAATGGATTCTACGATATATTCATAATATTGTGGATGTTAGTTTGATTTTTCGAGCAGAAAGATAGTCAATATCTTGTTGGATATTGTGACTCAGATTATGCAGGTGATTTAGAAAAACGAAGATCAACTACTGGTTATGTTTTCACTATTGCAAATGCACCAGTTAGTTGGAAGTCTACTTTGCAGTCAACAGTTGTTTTGTCTACTACTGAGGCAGAGTACATGACAATTACAGAGGCTGCGAAGGAAGCAATATGGCTTCAAGGATTGCTTAGAGAGCTTGGTATTGGACAAGAAGAAATCACAATATTTTGTGATAGTCAAAGTGTTATTCAATTAGCAAAGAACCAAGTTTATCATGCAAGGACGAAGCACATTGACGTCCGATATCATTTCATACGAGACATCATGGTGGAGTCATAATGCAGAATATTCATACTACGGATAATCCTGCCGATATATTGACAATAGTGGTAACTGTGGTCAAGTTTCAACATTGTTTGAACTTGATCAACATTGTTAAACATTGAACATTGAAGTTGAAGACACAATCAAAATTGTTGTTGAGAGAAAGTTGAAAATGGAGAATCTTGCCAAGATGGAGATTTGTTAAATTTGACAAGATTCAAAAAATGGATTACTGAGAAGATATGGTAGTTAGGAGGATAATTCTTCTTTGGTAGAAAAGTCAAGATAACACCTTTTATAAGTGAAATTTAAGTAAACAATAAATTGGTTTCACAAGGTAAATAGGTAGCTCATAATTCATTTGCAACACACCTCTCACTTGCATCCTACGTTCTACAATAGTACATAAGCAATATACGACTTGCTATCTGAATTACTCTCAATTTTCTTATTTCTATACATGGATTTTTTTAAAAAAACTACTTAACATCATTAATTTATTAAAAATTGATTATAAAGATCAACGAAAGAGTAACACCAACAGCAACATTTTGACAATAATGATCATGCAAAAGGCTAAGAGAAGGCTGCGAAGAATCCAGGGAATAGAATATGTCAAAGTTATAACTTGTAGTATATGACCTCATTAATGAAATTGACGTCAAATAACACTTATTTAAAGATATTATACAAAAGCTCAACTTGTCATGTTAATAGCAAATCCAAAATTAATTAATTTACATGCAAAATTAATTAATACAGTTTAGAACAATATATTGGGTTAGGTGAAAGTGAGTGGTTAAGGTAGTTGTTAGAGCTGATGCAATCTTTTTTTCTCTGTCATTACTATATATATTATAGACCTAGTCCGGCAGAGATTAATTTGGAGGAATTCAAATGTTGGTTGGTTGGCAGAGGCGAAACCAGGATATTCAATGAGGGGTTCAAAATCTGTAGAAATAGATAGTCGAAGGTGAGTTCGACATCCACTGTATATACGTATAAACTTATTTTAACCTAAATAATATAATTTCTCAATCAAATGAGGTTCAGATAAACCCCTAAGATAGCTCCGCCTGTATTGGTTGGAGCAATTATGGTGCTTATTGCTTAATTAAATTAAGGGACCATATGTGGTGTGACTGGGCTCAACAAGTGGTACAGCGTACCAGTTTTGATTTGCATTTACTCTGTTTGTCTTGGGGTCCAGTAGTGGGCTTAGCGTGCTAGTTACAAGTGAAAATATCTACTTCATTAGTCAACTGCTCAATATATGTATCGTAATGTGTTAGGGCATTTGTTTTTCGTCCTTGGTACCAAACTCTGCATTGATACCAAGAAATTATCGATCTAGATTTATTGATCCGTTGTATCGACAAAATTAAAAACATCCAAACAATAGTGTATATAACGTGAATCCTTTTAATTAGGAGAACATTGGCATAATACAGGAAAGTGTGACAAGAAGATAAGAAGCCCAAAAATATGACTAATTCAACTTAAAATTTATTGTTCTATGTATGAGTATGATCCTAAAGTCCAAATAATTAAATACGCCATCCAATTGCAAGGCATTGACCAAATTAATTTATTTAGGAATGTTGATTTTTGTAGCTGTGCATGAGTCATGATGTATAGCTTATTATATATCTTACTCCTATAACTTCATGTTACATAAGTCAGAGCTTGCAATTTTCACTCTACACAGATTCATTTGAACTTGTAGAGAAGAAATGGCAGTTGGTATTGTCCCAACAAGTGAGGGTTCCGCGGATTACAATGGAAGGATTACGTGGTTTGTGGTGTTATCATCCATTGTTGCTGCAACCGGAGGAATCATCTTTGGTTATGATATCGGAATTTCAGGTATGTTTCCTCAAAGATATTTTGTCCAATTGGTTGTTGGCTTGTTGCTAACTTTTAACTCATGTGTTTTACAGGAGGAGTGATCTCAATGGCGCCGTTTCTGAAGAAATTCTTCCCAGAAGTGTTCACTAAGATGACAAATGTAACCGAAATAAGCAACTATTGTGTATTTGACAGCCAACTGCTGACCTCTTTCACTTCCTCTTTATACATTGCTGGTCTTATTGCTTCCTTCTTCGCCTCACCAGTCACTCGTACATATGGTCGTAGACCATCAATTATAATCGGTGGAATAGCATTTCTCATCGGTTCTGCTCTTGGAGGTGCAGCATCCAATATCTACATGTTATTACTTGGTCGAATCCTGCTAGGTGTAGGTGTTGGTTTTGCAAATCAGGTACACTTTCTCCTCCTATGAACGCGTTTTTTTTTTCTTCATAAATTGTACTACTTACTACCTATTTCATAACATATGTCTGAACTACGGCTGCAGGCAGTCCCTTTATACCTTTCAGAAATGGCACCTGCTAAGTACAGGGGATCTTTCAATATCGCGTTCCAATTATGTGTAGGAATTGGAGTACTATTTGCTAGCCTTCTTAACTACGGTGTTCAAAAGATTAAAGGTGGTTGGGGATGGAGAATTTCCTTAGCGATGGCTGCAGCTCCTGCTACATTTCTGACAGTAGGAGCATTTTTCCTTCCAGAGACTGCAAACAGCCTAATTCAACATGGAAATGATCATCAAAAAGCTAAGAAGATTCTACAACGTGTACGTGGTACAACCGATGTCCAAGCAGAACTAGACGATCTCATCAAAGCAAGTGACAACTCAAAAGCCGTCAAGCATCCTTTCAAGCAAATCATTAAACGGAAATACAGACCACAACTTGTTATGTCAATAGTAATACCATTCTTCCAACAGGTGACGGGGATCAACGTGATCTCCTTCTACGCTCCAATTCTGTTCCAAACAATAGGGCTTGGCGCGAGTGCATCACTTATGTCTGCTGTGGTGACAGGTGTGGTAGGCACCAGCGCGACTTTCTTAGCATTGTTGATAGTTGACAGGGTGGGGCGAAGGGCTATGTTCAGTTTCGGGGGGATCCAAATGTTTGTATCACAAATGTTGATAGGGATAATAATGGCAGTTAAGTTAGGAGATCATGGAGTGTTGAGCAAGGGGTATGGGCTATTGGTTTTGGTATTGATATGCATATATGTTGCAGGTTTTAGTATTTCATGGGGTCCATTAGGATGGTTAGTTCCAAGTGAAATATTTCCATTAGAAATAAGGTCAGCAGGACAAAGCATAACAGTGGCAGTGGGGTTAACATTCACTTTTATAATTGCTCAAACTTTCTTGGCTATGCTTTGCCATCTAAAATCAGGGATTTTCTTCTTCTTTGGGGCATGGGTTGCAATTATGACTGCATTTGTCTACTTATTTTTGCCAGAGACAAGGAATTTGCCTATTGAAAATATGGAAAGCATATGGAGGGATCATTGGTTTTGGAAGAGATTTGTTTGTGATGAACAAGACTATGACAAGGGTGACACTACTTATACTAGTATAAGTTAAACATATTTCATGTTGGATAGTTAATTATAAGTTTTGGTTTGTAATTTCACCCTGCATCTAGGGGAATTATACATCTTTAGTTTGATTTTTTCTAGTCTTTTTGTTAATATACTCAATAGTAATGGCACCTATTATTTTCCATTCATGAAAAGTGGCTAATTTGATATTTAAGCAAAACACATTGACTTCTTCTTTTATTCTTTAATCATCACATCTTTTAATTTAATTAATTCAAATTAACTCAAGAAAAAAGGGGTTCCTACCGAGAATTTCTTTATTCCTAGGTTTGAATCATACTATTGTTGTTTTGGACAAAAATAATGCAATAGTGTAAAGATGCGCATGTAAAATTTCGTCATTTAATATTACATTTTTCTTAATTTATGTGACTTGTTTTATTTTTGAAGAGTCAAACAGCTAAAGTTTAATCGAGAATTTGTTCATCGAATATATAATTTTTTGAAATAAAATTTTTGTATTTATAAACTACATAAAATTATAAGCTAAAATAATTAATTATTAAAAGGTATATAAAATATTTACTATAAAAATAGACTTATTTGAATCGTGTTAGACCCTTGAAGGATTGAATCTCACTCCTCTCCCCCTAAAAAAAAATATTTGTTCTCCCTCATTGTAGGTAAACTAAACATAGGGCATGTTATCATGCAATTAAATAAAAAGGTCAAATTAATAGCAACGGAAAATAGGAACGATGAGATAAGCGTGGGACGCGTTGCAGCGATATATTAATTATCCTTTACTCATTAGCTGGAAGCTCGTTAACTTAGTTGACTGCTAAAATGGAAACCAAATATATCTTCGATATACTATCTTAAAAGCATAAACTTTCAAATATGAATATTGAATTACTATAATACCCCTTATTAAAAATACTCAATTTATTTAAGGGAAAAGGGTCTGATATACCCCTCAACTTTGTCATTTAGAGCTGATATACCCCTTGTTATGAAAGTGGCTCATATATACCCCTACTTGTAAACAAATAGCTCACATATACCCTTTTCCTCTAACGGAAATGAAAAAAATATTAATTTTAATCTAAATTTTTATTATTTTTTCTAAAAAATATAATCCCATATGAGTAAATTTAATCCTCGTCAAACATATTTTTTTTACCTTTTTTTGTTTTGTTTCAATGACTAATTTATAATTATTATTTTGATAATCAAATTTATTTATGTTTCACTAATATTCTTGTAAAACTTATTGTAGATGATCAAAGTTTTTTCTTCGAATATACGAAATTAAATTACAATACACACAAAAAAAATAGTTTAATTTTTTATTCTTTAAACTAAGGAATGGAAGAAAAAAACAAAAATAAGACTAAGAAATTCAAATAATTATAATAAAAGAAGTCAAAAAATAATTTATGTATGAAAAAAATTAAAATATACCTTGAACTTTGATAGAAGAATCATATATACCCCTAAATAATTTTTTTTAAAAAAATAGAAGTAATAAATATAAATTTAAAACTAATTTTTCAAATTCCGTTAAATGAAAGGTATATGTGAGCCATTTTGTAAAGGCAGGGGTATATGTGAGCCGTTTGTATAACGGTAACGGCATATATGAGCCACTTTTATAACGAGAGTATATCAGCTCCAAATGACAAAGTTGAGGGGTATATCAGACCCTTTTACCTTTATTTAATTATGTTATACTAACAGTTGATATCTTTTCACATAAATGGATTGTGACGAATTGTGATATTTCCAATGACTTATGACATTTCAATCAGATTGTGATTTTTTTAAGGTTGAGACTTTTCAAACGAATTATGATACCTATCTCTTTAAGAGGAATAAAGAAGGAAAATAATAGAGAAAAAGAATAAGAAATACTTACTTTATTGTAGATTCGCGATATATGTCATTTTTTTTTCGAAAGAACTAAATAGCAATTGCTAAAAAAGTTTCGGCCAGTTGATGTAATAGTTTGACTACACTTGGGAATTACTTAATTTTAACTAATCTAATTTTTACTTTTCTCTTTTGCCCAAAAATAAAGAGTAGCAAATTGTAATTATGGGAAGTTTATTTGAAATTAATCAATTTAGGAAACCTGCTTTTCCTATTTCTACACAAATTAGTCTTTCTTCAAAGTGTGTATAAAAGCATCACCAATAATCTTTTCTATTCATTCACTTGGATCAACTTACAATTTACAATCTACAATCGCAAGAAGATGGAGATCCCACAAATTACCTTCAATGAGTTTGAAGTTTGGACAGATGATTTTATCATTCCAAAGTACATCAACTTGAAGAGCATTATCAACTCATCTACCAGTCCATTATTCTTGATCGAAATTCGGATTCAAGAATTTGTTCAGTACCTATCAAAGAAAGGGGATTCCATCGTTAAGGAACCTCGAGGTCCATTTATCACGGAGTCTTACTATTTGCCGAGTAATGCTATGATTCGTGACAATGCTGCTCCCGATGATAGTCTTTGTGAAATACTAAGCTCTTTAGGTCTCCCTTTGCACAGAATGTTGCCCATCATATGGGAACTCTCTTCTTTTGCTCGGACTATGATGTCTCTACCAGCCAATTTGAGCCGCCCTTTGCTACCGATAGTTCTCGCCATTGCTATTAACCATTGGGATCCTAAAGGCTCCACAATCACGCATCAGAGAATTAAACATGAACGTGTTTGTCTAACGCCGTTTTTGGGTATAAGGTATAAGGTTGAATCATAGTACGAAAGTATCAAATTCAATTTACCAAGAAAGCGATGCATATAATCTTTGATTAGTTTTTAGTTTCAACCAATGGTTTGTAAGCTTCAAGCCATGTGATAATGGATTTTCAATACTTATATATATGTTGCCGCATTTGATGAATAGTACTTGTTACTAATAGATGTTTCAATTTTACACGTTCAATTTATACGTTGTTTCATAATATTAATGGGATACGTAGTCGAACTTTCATCATATTTGTTTCAATTGCTTGGTTTTCTAATAAATTTGTTCTCCAGTAATAGCTAGTACTTCTCCAATTGTAACTTGCAATTTGCCAAATCATAATGTAATCAAAGCATTGTAATTTGGAGAATTTTACATAGCCAGAAGTGCACATCACACTTCATCTTAATTACAAATCAAGACACGTTCAATCTTAGAATAGAGAATGCACGTTATGAAGATTCAAAATCCATCTTATAGAAGAGCTACACTACAAAGTGTTTAACTAGATATTTCGAGTTTGAGTTTCCCTGGTAAGGAGTTGTGTTTGTTAGAGTTCAATGTGAGACTTCTTGGCGTGAATTGTGTTTGTTAGGGCTCAATGGAAGACTTCTTGGCGCGAATCCTGATTTAGTTGGGCTCCAACAAACACATCACAGGGTGAGAAAAAGAAGAAAAACAAACTCAAAAGAGACAAATTGATTTATTCTCTCTGTTTCACAATGTAGTCATTGGATCTAGCAAGTGCTTTATCATTACTGTAATAACCTTCAAACTAGTTATGAATAAACAATTACTGACGGTTTCGCAAATTCAACTAGGTTGTTTTGATTCAAAAATTATATTTATTTTAAAATTCTATAAAGATTATTAATTATAACTCGCTTATATAAAATGATTAAAACTATAATCCATAAACTTTTGGCTCCATATCTACCTTCACCATGGGATTAGGGATATGATCCTCTAGGTCCTAATATTTAATTTGCGATACTTTCGAGACTTATTTTGTGAGGTATGTTAATATTAAGATCAATTAATTATTCCTTTAGACATTTATTATAGAATTCGTAAATCAGAAAAATAAAAAAAATACAATAATAACATATATCAATGAAATTTTACGAGAATAGAGTAATACCTCATATAAGTAGACATGCTATACTCGGAGGACTCTTGGCTCGATTACATTAATGAAAAAAAAACATAACTACTAATATGGATACGATAACAACAAATATATAAATCTATTTCCTAGATTTCTAGTTAAAAGATACCAAAATAAACAACCATACAAAAAAGGGAAAATTGTATATAATAGCAAACTAATAACCTAAAATAAATGGAATAGCTAGGGTTTGATTTAATTGTGTTCCATAGCAAACATTAGCTAAAATTTGTCAGCGTCTCTCTCCCAAAAATCTCGCTCGCCACTCTCCATTCGCGCTCGCCTCTCTCGCTTTACACACAAAAGTGTATAATTTTGTTTCTGTTTTGTATAAAGCGAGAGAAAATTGTATATACACGTGCAAAAATGTATATCTTCGTGTTATATACTTAATTATACAATTTACAAACATTTTATTTCAAATATTGCAGAGAACAAGGCCAACAAATTATACAATTGCGAATTATACAATTGCAGTGAAATACAATTTTCTCTAGCTCTATACAACAGAAGTGTATATATTGTGTTTCTGTTTTTGTATAAAGCGAGAAAAGCATATATCTTCTTGCTATACACTTATAATTATGCAATATACATACATTTTAATTCGATTCAACTGTATGCAAAACGAATTATACAATTGCAGCGAAATAGGTCAGCGAATTATACAATTTAGGCCAACGAATTATACAATTGTATATGTATAGCGAATTATTCAGTTTTATGTTTGCTATGGAGCGTAATTATGCAAACTTTGCTATAGCATACAAATATGAATTTTTTGTTTGCTATATGTGAAAGTTGCCCAACAAAAAATAGGCTTGAAGGACTAAAAAAAAACAAAAATTAATTGAACAAGCCTTTGTACAAATAGCCTTTTTTCTTCTTTATTATTTTTCGTTCTGATTTATTTACTCTTTTATTACTTCTCTTTGGAAAGAGAATAGATAAAAAGGAAATTCCTTTTATTTCTCTATTTTTTTGCTTTCTATTGCTTTTTTTACTCTTTTATTCCTTCTCTTTATTAAGAGGTATAGACAAATATTTCTCCATTAAATAAATGTCTTTGATTGAGTTGAATTGTTGTGTTTAGAAACTATTAGAGATTAGTGCTGCAAATTTAACATTTTATATTAACTTTTTTTTTTTTTGTAGAAAAGTACAAGTAAATAAGAGTACTAGACACTTGTCGTTGTTTCATGACATGATATTTTAAATTTTATAATGATCAATTTAGAGGTGATGTAAACACTTATATAGTAAGAAAATAATTAGCAAAGACAAATATTTTCTTAGAAGTCATACGAGTTATGGCTATAGTGCTCAAGAGGCTATATTGCTCAAGTGATTAACAAGGATATTATATGTCATTGTACGAATTAATTTCTTATATATCTTCATTTACTATGTGAAAATTCTATGAACAAGTTGACAAAATTAACAGTAAAAGCCATAATTTGGAGAACACCCTCAATGACTTTGACTTATTACTATTATATATCGATTGTTACGTATGCATATACCAAGGAAAAATTATAAGAAAATGAATATGAAATCGGATTATAGATACTATAATGAGAGATGAGAGAAGCTAATAAGAAGTTCAAATTTATTTCTTTAATTATTTTTGCAAGTGTGTACATAGTTTTAATGTAGATGTAAATGTAATAATTTTATTTTTTTTATGGGATAAATAATGTTTTATGATAAATTCTTAACATAATTGTATTGATTTCTTAATGAATTTTGATAATTCATACAAACTTGAAGCATACGTTATTATTAGCTACGTATCAAAATTTGTTACTCTTTTTAAAATTAAATTCTTGCAAGTTTATATGTAGTTATAGTGTAATTGAAATAAGACTTGAAGAATATTTAACATTAGCTATAAATGAAATTTTGTTTCTTTTAAATTAATTTGTTGCAAGTAAGTACATAGTTATAACGTGAACTGAAATACAATAATTTTATTATCTAGGTTAAATTTCCTATTATTATTTTAGAAACAATTATATTAATTTCATATTGAATTTTGAATTATTTTGTACATGTTTCCGAAATAAATGACATTGTTAGAAAATATGGGTATCTCTTTTATCTCAAAATAATTTATATATAATTAAAATTTGGCAAAGGAGAGTGGTTTGGAATTTTTCTTTCCCCGGCAATTTTATTATTTTTTTATTTATTTTTTGTAATTATTTTATTTTAAAGATTCATCATTATCTCTACAATCTTTTTTATTATACTGTAACTTTGCTATCTGAGAGAGAATTATAAAGAACTTGAAAAACGTGCTGTTAAATTTTGTAAAAAAGTATAACATATGAAGTCTTGCTTGATAAATCTTTATCATTCACAAATCACAAGTATTTTAATATATTTGAATCATCATTTATCTAGTAACTATTTTTTCTCCTTCCAAGTAGAATTTTAATATTGTAGAAAATCACACTTGGAAAGTTGACATTTTATAAAATAACTATATATATAACATTTAAAGAATTTTCAAAACGATCAACATAATAATTTATAATAAATTAAAGTAGTAAACCAATTTCTAATTAATAATAAACTAATTTAAATAAGTAATTTACGCGATTAAATTTACTAGTTATATGGTGAGTGAGGTACTTAATTTGACATTAAACGTACAGTCCCTTCACCAAGTAGTATTGTTATTTGCAGATGAATATTTGATTCATATGTTAGCTTCTGCAGTTTTAAATTAGTATTTGAGGGGGGGGGGGGTGAGAGGAAGTAATAGAGTGACGTAAGAAAATATTTTATATTTTATTTTATAAAAGAAATATTATTTTTTTAATAATAATTTTTAAAATTTTAATTTTAATTAATATTAATAATTTATTTAGTTTTGGTCAAGGTGAATGTTATGTCGTGATTTGATAATTTTTTAAAATAAAAGAGATAGTGTATTATACAAATCATGATGAAAGTGGTACTTCTTCCGTTTCACAAAAAATGGTTCTTCCGTTTCACAAAAAATGGTCTAGTTTAACTTGACGTGATGTTATTCTTTTTTAAACGAAGGGAGTATAAAAGAGAGGTTTGTTTCTCACACTAAAAAATGATAATTTAAGTATGTAACTTACAATCACAATAATATAGTATGAAACTCAAAAAAAATTAGATATATTTTTAAAACTTATCTCTTAAAAATTTATACAAATAAAAATTTAGAATAAATATCATTGAATATGGAACTTAATTTTATTGTCAATCAAGAGACTTTCGATATTTAAATGCTTAGTCAAAATTTCAAGTCTATCAATAATGCATATTGAGAAAAAAAACAAATTAAATAGTGCCTCCTTAATAAATAGGTACTTGCTGCCACATATATCAAATATAAATATATCTTCTGCTTTTCAAAACATTTCTTAATTAATTATATATATCTTCTTCTTTTCAAAAACATTCTTAATTAATTATACTTAGCGCATCATCGATGAGCATTAGCACAAAATTATTGGTCAAAAGTAAAATTAAACGTGTTGCCCATGATTGCCTTGAGATCCTCATTACCTCATTACACTATTTTATTTCTCCGTCAGATATGGAAAAATTATTATTGTACGCTTTGTTCATTTTATTAGTTTATTATTTTAAAAAGAAACGAAAAAAATTATTTTCAACATACTTAGTTGTTTTTATTAATTTATTTTCAGCATTTATTTACTTTTATAAATATTTTTAAGACCTAATATTAAACATTAACTAATATGAATAATATAAAAAAGACAAATCAATTTTTGAGTGACGTGTAAATTGAAAAATGCATGAATAAAAATATATAAATTTTTAAGTATCTCTTGATAATGTATCCACTGATTAAATTACAAATATATGAAAAATACATTTGTATTGTTTAGTTAATCATGATTTAGAAGCTAAGAAGAACAACCGTCTTTCCTATATACTACTATATATTTAATTTCTTATATCATTTTTTAAAAATGAAATATATATGTCTGTAAATTACATTAAAAGTAATTAAAAGTAATGTAAGTTATAATAATTAATAATTTAAAATATTTTAAAAAATTTATTAAAAAAATTAAAATTAAATTTATTTGAATCTCAAAATTTGAAATAAAGGAATACTCTCCTGAATGCAATTTCTTGAATATTTATTAACCATTACAAAAATCACATATAGAATTTACTTCTAAAATATCATCATAACTTGCCAAAAAAAAAAAAAAAAAAAGCATTTTATGACTTGCTATATTTTACTTGCAAAAAATAAGCATTTTATGGCTTGCTATATATATATATTTTTTATTTAAAATTGTTGTATTCGAGGTGCTGAAGGTCTTTACCAAATAATATTTGTATCTTTTAGAAGGTAGTGGTAAAGTCTTGAGGTAAAATTTATTCGTATTAATTATTTGTATTAATTTAATATATGCATGTCATGTATTTAAATTTATATTTCATTTTATTTAATTTTAATTAATACATGTTTTATTTTATTAAATCAATAATAATGAAAATTGAATTATTTTGGTGTAAACATCTTATGATGATGCTGATAATTTTTTTTTATAAAGTCTACTTCCCAAATTTCACTTATAAAATTTCACTAAATATGTTATTATTGTATAAAATAAATTTTAACATAACATCATTATTCATAACCTTAGTCACAATAAATATCACCTATATCTGAAGCGTAAGAGTTACTAATTACTTTCAAATTTTGGAGTAAACTCGAACAATGAATATATTTTAAAAAAACACAAAAGAAAAATTAAAGTTAACTACCTAAATAATAAATCAACTATATATATATCAAATGAACGAAGTAAAATTATATCTTATTTTATTTTTATTATAGAAAAATCATTAACTATGCCTATAACATTTGGATGGCTTTTCAACGATTCAAATTTATATACTCTATCTGTCCAATAATTTTATTATTATGTTTTATATTAACGACTTTATATATTTTTAAAAAATTATAAATAAAAATATAATTTTACTGTAGCACTTTTAAACATAATGAATACAATATCTTGAGAAATATAATAGAAAAATAATTAATAAGAACAAAATAGAAACTAATATAGTATTTTTTCCTTTAAATTTATATTATGATTTACAAGTAGTTAAGCTAGAGATAAATTAAAATGAAGTATAGGGAAATTTTTTATCTAAGCCAGATATTTACATCAAATCAATGTAAATGCGTTATTTATATAATGTAATGAAGTAAAATAAATTATAAATTTAAATATAGATAAGTTTTACTCGACATATATATCGTGTACGAAAAAGACAGTACTAGTATAATGTTATTTCTTTTTTTTTGGTTGGCAATATTAGTTTTACGAAAATAGTGGAAGAGATACATAGCCGTTATGTCCGTTGGAAGCGTACAGAAATGAGAGTTATAGTAGAAAAAATAGCCTTTTGTCTGGAAAAAAATCCACGTAGTGTTTTTTTATTGGCTATCAAAAGCATAAAAAAGTTGACCTGTTAATCATCACAAAATAAACTCATTATTAGTATTAGTATTATTATTAATAATAATAATATTTTTCTCATTTTCTTTTTCTTCTTCAACGATTCTTTTTCCAAAGGTTTTCAATCCGTTGATCAAAGGTAAAACCCTAACCCGATTGTTGTTTTCGGATCATCGATCTTCTCTGTCGCAGTTTTTTCGGTTTCTTTGTTTGTTAATTATTGGAATTGAGTTAACTTTTCGTTAATTTCGGGTGTAGGTTTAGTGATTGAAACTGACCGCATTTGTTTCTTCTCAATTCTGTAATGATTTAGGAATTTATCGAAGCTATCATGTTTTGGATCTGCGGATTAGGTTTATAACTTTCTGTATTGATTCGATGGTGGAGGTCTGTGGATTTTGGAAACAATTGCTTATTTTTCTCATGGAAGTAATGTTTTATAAGTCCAACTTTGATTTGGTTAACAGAAACAATTTGATTTTTGATTTCTTTTTTTCACTAGTGTTTTCTTGTTAATTTGTTGTTTCTGATGTAAATGGTGTTGGCTGGAATTGATATGAAAATTGTATAGTTGTCGAAATGGAGCGAAAGCATTTGGTGATATAAGAACTTTATTTACACCTGTAATTGTTTTTCTTTATTTTTAGGCGATTTGATACTGTCTACTACTTGTTGCAACTTCAATGCCTTCAGTAATTTCGCCTCAGTGGCAAGAGAAAGCTAGTGGATTCTTTCAATCTTCGGGTAACTCAGTTGGAAATCCAATTTTATGTTTCTACCTTTACTTTGATTTTTGTATGTTTGATAACTGAATCTTTGATACAGGGGTGAAGTTGAAAGAAGCTGGGCAGTCTGCAGGATCATTTGTTGGTGAGGTTGCGAAAGATGCAAAGGGAAATGTTGGCGAGGTTGCTGAGAAAGTTGGATCAGTAGTCAAAAGTCGATGGTCGCTCCTGCAGCAGCCATCAACAAGACATGCCATGCAGGAGCGCTTTATCTCTGCGGCTGCTACAACCAGCTTCTTCTTGAGGAGGGGGTTTTTGGAGACAAAAGATAAGGTTGCTGTTGGAAAGACAAAAGTTGAGGAGGTATTACAAACATCAGCAGTTTTGTGGAAAATTTCCCAATTGTGATTAATCAACATATCCCATATTCTTGATTTTGCCATACCTATAATAGAGAGCATTGTGGATTTTTGTAGCATTTACTTTGTTATAGAACACTAGGTGATGTCAACGTATCACTAGGGAATCGGGATGACCACTAGAGTTGTGAGGCACACAAGGTTCTTGTCTATCTGGTCTTTTAATTTTGCCCTAGGTTCAGAAGTGACTGTTGTACTTTAGTTAGATACTGATGGGGTTCATGAGCCTATCCTTAAATAGCAGAAGGTTTTGTGATTCAATTAAAACATAAGGGGAGATTGAACTAAACCTTCTTACTAGAAACAGAATCATGAAGCTTTTACTATGTGATTTCTATTCACAGCTCATCCATTACTAGCAGATTTTGACGTTACAAGATTTGGGTTTAGGACAGTTGCTATCGACACTCTCCTCCACTCCCCACCCCTGCCAACTCATAAATGGAGAGATTTGGGTTTAGGAGAGTATGAAATTTTGTATTTTGAAATTTGAGGTCAGCAACAAAGCCAAGGGAAGTTAAATAGAAGAGTTTATTTTTCTACTGTTAAAGTTATTGGCTTGACCTCTTTGATTCTTTATGCATAGATCTCCAATGATTCTGTCCTTGTAGTATTTCCTAGTAAAAGAGCTATTATATATCAATCAAATCTTATTTACAGTCTGTTTTGTTGGAGTCGTAAATAGGGATACAGAGAAGTATCTGTTTTTACTCAACGAGGACTTCTATTTAGGTTGTGAGGTTTTCAGTGTAGGTTTGAATCGTGATGTTAGGTTAACTTTTTGTCTTTGTAAATGTTAGGTGTCTAGTCACTAGTGAATGGAAGAAGTCATACAGCTACGATCTTCATAGTGGTCATTTAGTGCTGGCAATGTTTTCTAAGTCCAGTCTAATATGAAACCACACAATCAAATACCTAATAAAGGCAACAAATTTGGTTTCAAAATATACAGGGTGTAGTTCCTAGTTTGGCACTTCAATGGAATTGTTGTTGTATATCTTTGAGTGAAGAAAATGAGGAACGGATGAGAGATGTTGATCTTATGATATCAGTAGTTAAAAACCTAAAGTACACATGATATGATATTTTTGAATCTTTTGCAAAGCAGTCTTAGTCTGAACCAGACACATGCAATAATTTTATGTTCCAGGTGGCAAAGAAAACTGCACAGAAAAGCAAGACTTTGCTGACTGATATAGAGCGGTGGCAGAAGGTGCACAATAATTTTCACTCTTTTCCTTTTTCATCTCAAATTTCTCTATGGCTTGGAGTTCAAAGTATCTTATCTTTTCTATTTGAAATGCAGGGAGTTGCCAGCACTGATGGTAAAGTTTCTTCTCTCTTGATCATTATATTACTTGCTTATGAGTATTTTAGTGTTCCTCATTATTTTTGGGAGGGGGGGGGGGGGGGGGGGGGGGGGGATGGGATGGCTTATGTTGGTATCCAACAACTCCAAAATTTCTTCTGCTTAATTTGTCCTTGCCACTCTTTTACTGGATTATTTTTAGTTCATTTAGGAATAAAGGACGGTGGAGTAGCAGATGTCTGTTATACTTGATCACACTTCTTTGCCACTTCTACACCATGTCCATGAGTTGTAGAAATCAGTTCAACAGTTATAAATATGGAATGAGCCATATGATTATTTGCTTCCTCAAATCTCTCAGGAGACATTTTTTTCTGGCTATAGTGACATATCTTGGTTTATCCAGTGTTTGGAGTCCCCATCGATATCCTTGTGCAGAGGCAGCAATCATCTAGATCCGTTCCTTTTATCATGGTGAAATGTGCAGATTATCTTGTCTTATCAGGTGAGAGATGTACCAATAGTTACAGCAAACTGTCATTAGTTATTACTGTTATGTAAATTTTCTCAGAAACATCTAAATGATGTTATGGGGAGCCTACTTTTGGTTTAGGGCTGAATTCACCTGAGCTATTCAAGGCTGAAGGGGATAAAAAGGTCATACATCAATTGGTTTCTTACTACAATCAAGGTATTCAGTTTCTAATCTCAAACATTTTTTATTTGTCAAGGGATCAATCTATTCACTATTTAGTTTGCTCATTTGTGTTGTAGATCAAAATGCACCAATACCTGAGGGGGTAAATCCGGTAGATATTGCAGCTCTGATGAAGTGCTACCTTGCAAGTCTACCTGAGCCATTAACAACCTTCGAGCTTTATAATGAAATAAGAGGTGCTCGCTCAAGCATACACGCAATGAAGAATACCTTAAAGAAGATTCCAACTGTCAACTACATGACACTGGAATTGATCACCGCGCTGCTACTCCGCGTAAGCCAGAAATCTCTGGTTAACAAGGCAAGTTTATTCCCTTTTTCAATGAACAAAATTAGCACCTACCTTTCCCTGTGTCGATCTAGATATGTGCAGATCTTTGGATTTGAAATTGTCTTAGTGTAGTTGTCATCCTCTTGGTTGTTGGAGTTGATGTTCATAGAACCTTCACTTCCTTCTAAGATGAAGAAATTGTGTGGTGGAGAACTGTAAAACGTGATACAATTTTTGACACTTGGGTTTTGAACTCGCTAATTGAGATGCCTAGTTTCTATGATAAGCATTTGCATATTCTGAATTTGTTTTATTTCTTTTCGCTCACTTGATTGAGATCTGACAAACTTGTTACGAATAAATCTTCATCAATTAAAAAAAATGGGAGTTCTTTTTTTCCTGATCACCCAGATGATTGAGATCCAAAAATCTTGCTCCTTGTGAACCATTATCTTGTACAAATGTGTGAATTCTTTTCTTCACTGCGGTTTATATGCTTCTCACACTTTCTTCCTGGCAGATGGATGCTAGAACTCTTGCAACGGAAATGGCTCCAATCCTTATTTGGCAAAGAGGACAGAGTCCACACCAGTATGACCAGTTCTGGAAGCATTCAGCAAAATCTTCTTCTAAGAAATATATGGACTCCAACTCTAACTCTAGTGCATGGGAGATGCTTGAAGGTCTGTTTTTGTTTATTCCTTTCTGTTTTCTAGTGGGTAGTGTAATATTTCATTCATCTTTTATAATTGTTAACACAAATCATATTAAATGAGGGGTGGATGTATACCTCAGCATCCAAATAAATTTTGAACATTAGCACGTTGAATCTCTTTCTTCTGTTATAGACAGACTAGAAAGTTTAAAACAATGTATTATGATTAGTGACCCTGTTTTATTTGGTAAGAAATCAGTTGACACATTAAAGTACTGAATTACAAGGGTGAGCTAGTTGCAAAATGGATATTTACTACTACATATATATACTAAGTAGGTAGATATGATACAAGTACGTGAACACTTCAAATAGGCTATATATTGACTCAAAATTTTGAAAAGGAAAGGTAAATGTAAGAAAATTTTGAGATGATATGGAAGTTAATATTGAAATGTGTATCTGTATAATTAGATGTGTATCTGAAACATAATAAATTAGAATAAAATTGTAGAAAGAAGTTATGCAAACATTAACTTAAGCTGTGTGCTATAACTGCTTTTTAGCTTGTTTTGCATTTCAATGAAAAATTTCTACTACTGCAGCTGAGACCTTAATTTTTAGAGTACATTCTCTATTGGAGTATGTGTAGCCCGTTGAACGGCTATTTCCAAAAGATCTGTGTTTTCTGAAGACACCCAGGGTAGAATATGTTGTTGTTTTATGTTCCTTCTCATTTCTCTTTTGGATGGAGATTTTGTGCTAGTGGAGGTTTCCACTTCTTACATTTGTTAATGTAAACTAGGAGTAGGTAAAGAATTGCTTTGAATTCCTTGGTTTTCTGCAAAAAAAAATTATGCCAGAACTAGTAACAGGTTGAGTTAGTTATGTTTATTGAGACAAATTTCTCTTTTGACGGCAATATCTGGGAGCATGTTCTGTTTACGTTAGTTACTTAAGAGTAAAATTATTGCATTTTGAGATTGTTATTTGCAACTTAAAACAACTGTTAAACAACTTATTCCATTTTTCACCTGTGATTGTTTTTGCATCCAGATGAAGATGAAAATGTTGATGCATCTTCTCCCATCCCGTTGGATGATGGATTGCCAATTGACTTGGGTGCTATTGATGCCATTCAATGCTTAATCGAACATCATAATGCCATATTTACTGATGCGAATGAGACTGTTTGGCGATAGTATTGCATCAGACTCTCAGATTGGATATATTGCACAGATAGAATGTCTTTATCCCTGGTGAACATCAGAAAAAAGTTTGGAACTCTTTTACCATCATACTTGATTTTCTCATAACATTTAGGAGTTTGTAACCGTGGCTATGTAAATTTTTGATTGGGATAGGCATGCATAGGTTCAGAACTTGTGTTTATAGCTCAGTTTTTTTTGTTATGGGGTGATTGTTTGGATGCTATTGAAGGTATATAAAGCATAAAAGAGCTTATGTGCTATTCAAGGGTTTGTACTTGTGTTTGGAGCATTGCAAAGTATGAATTAAATATAGATCTTTGCAGTTTAATGAGTCATTTTCGGTTTGTCTCTGTAGTTGCTTGAAGAAAATTTATTACTTTTGCTTTATCTTTGCATACTTGGTGGAATTTTAATTGATTTTCATATAACGTAGAATACAAAAATAGAAATAAAACAAGTCTTTGTTGAAAGGAATACACGGATCTAGAAATTCCACTAGTATTTGGAATATATAAAAATAATAAAGTATTCAATGTAATTTCGGAAGTGGAGTTCTAATAAGGGTGATGCCTACACGACTTTATTTTTACTTTGTAAAGACAAATAAATTGTTTTTTAATTGATTTTTGAACCATGCCAAAACGAGCAGACTATGACTCGAACTCAATATCATGTTTTCTTAAAATAGTTGCATCTTTCACTTTCATGTCTTTAAACGTTATTTTTTTTAACTACTCGTTATAAAAATCTCACATATATTCCTACAAATTTAGAATACTAAAAAATATAAGTAGATGAAAAGCCAATGTCGGTATGCCAAAACTATTTGTTTCAGTGAAAATGAAATCAAATATAAGTCTTATTGTTCTTTCAATGGGAGTACACAGAAAAATAAAAAAGTATAGTTAAACATCGATTTGGCTAAAATTATCCCTCAATTATGACTTAAGTTTTATGTATATATTTATATTGTTTAAGTGAACAAAAAATATTCTTACACTATCCAAAAATAACAAGAATCATCTTCAGTATATTTTGTTAAGAAACTGATTGAATCAATAAATTTTTTTAAATTTTAGTCATGTGACATGTCTTAGCCACGACGAGAAGAATATGAATAGGAATTGAATCTTTCATTCTCAGAATTGAAATTTGTGTGTTAATTTATATTATTTTTACATTATCAAGTAAATTGACTTGCAATAATGTAATATAGACTTTTAAAATTATTACACTCAACTATTTAGATATTTTTTTTAAAAATATATTTAAATACGTATATATTATATACGATGCAGTTCACAAGTTATGTAGACATTTAGTGACAATGAACAAGTATCTTTTCAACCTATGCCCGAAACCTCAAATAGACATTTATATTATACTAAGGTGTTATTATCCCGAATTTTTATTAATAATCATACGCCTTTTCCATCTATGTTACACTATTTTGTGGGCTCAATACTGATTGACTTTTTTTCAAGTTAATGTCATGTAAATAAAAAAAGATAGAAAATTAGAGATCGTATAAATATGTCTCTAAAATTTCGAGCACAAATTGCGAGTGCTTGTGCTTTTTACCTATGACATTTACTTGTGGGCTAATTTTAGCCAAAAACTCAGTATATTTTTGGGGCTAAAGAATTGCAGAGTGAAAAAAGAAGCTAATTGAACATTGAACATGAAGAAGCATCTCTTCCTCTTCACAATACTCATCTTCTCCAAGGTATAACCAAAATTCATCAATGCAATTTATTATGAAAACATTGCTTCCAAGCACTTTCATTTGATTTATAAATTTATTACTGTATGAGAATAGGCACTGGTGAATGAAGTTAGGGCTTCCTTTCAATATCCAGTAGTTGTAAGCACTTGGCCTTTTTTGGAAGCTGTTAGAGCTGCATGGAACGCCGTTGACGGTGGTTTCTCTGCAGTAGATGCAGTTGTGGAAGGTTGTTCTGCTTGTGAGAAATTAAGATGTGATGGTACAGGTATATGTTCATTCTCATTTTATACTAATTGTTTCCTCTTTCTTCATAATTGATTAATTGAAAAGCGGAAGTAAAATTTTGTGATACGGGAGTTGGTATTGAGGTGATTTGTGTCTGTAATATTTTGATTTTTTTTAAAGAGGTGAATCCATTAACGTACTCTTGCAACTCTTTTAATTGCTCTTCACTCAGATTGTTTAGCATCGAAATGGATGCTAGGAAATATGCGAGTTTAAAGCGAACAAAAAGTTGTCTTGGTCATTCATAAAGTAGCTCAATTTCTACAACTAAAGTGGTGTTCTGTTCCAAGGATTTTGATGGCAATAATTGTAGTGGTCACTCTTTAGTCCTCAAACTGATACTGTCCAAGAATATTTCCAAAGTTGAAGAGTTCATAGTGGAGGTACCACTATGTATACCACCCCCATACGAAATATTGAAATAGCTAAACTAGAAAATTCATTGAAATCCCCAAATGAGTACAACATCCAGCACAGATCTATGCAATGCTATACACCACAGAAGTTCCTTGTCAAAAATGTATTCATACAGGAGTTTTGAGCTACGTGAAATAAGGAAAAAGTTTTCTAATTCTTGGGTATCTAAATTTATTGTGACATAATCATTAAGTTTCTGAACTATAGTTATAATGATTCCTTTAATACTTCTCTCGACTTCACACACACCCTCAAACACAAAGCAGTGAACTAACCTGAGTGCGGTATTAAAAAGACAAAGGCTACCACCGAATGGTTCGCCCCGAAAGGCACAGTGTTACCAGAATAATTATTAGAAAGAGAAAGAGTACTTCCAAGACATTCACCAAAAAGAAACAAAGAAATTATAAAAACAAGAAAAAAATTAGCCAGGTATACAAGTGTAAGGCTGGCTCCCAAAAGTAGGAACAACATAAAGTCTCCACCAAGATCCTAGAGATACCAATACCATGATATATAAGGGGGGAAACTCTTGTTGAATGAGTTGGTTTACAGGATACAAGAAGGATTTCTTATATAGGATTTTGAGTTACATGAAAGAAGAGAATTTGCCTAATTTATTGAATTCCAAATTGTTGCATTATCATTAAAATATCCTCGACTTTCAACAGTAACATGAACATTAAGTATATTATGCGTAGTAGTTATCTGGGCTTCCAATCATACCGCTTCATCTACCACATTTTAGTTGACCTATTTCAATGTAAGAGGGTTGAACAGTTGACAAGTTAGTCCTACCATTGACTGTCTGTTGTCAAAATAAAAATTATATACTTTTAGTTCAGATATGGGAATTAGTACAATTTTGTCCTAAAGAAGAATATTGGTGACAGAAAAGTCAGCCAGTTGTAAGGTAAGAGTTGATGCAGTTGAGCATCTTGCTGATGGTTTATACAATATGATACTTGAATTACTATAGCAGTTCATAAGTATTCTTTTCATGTCAGTTGGGCCTGGTGGAAGTCCAGACGAGAATGGAGAAACTACACTTGATGCCATGGTCATGGATGGGGTAGTAATTTTCTGTTTATTCTTGGATGTTGCTTCGTGATCACTGTGATGAAGACAAACATAATTAAAATTTATTTTGGATTTGCTAAGACATTCATAGGTAACAATGGAGGTCGGCGCTGTTGCTGCTATGAGATATGTGCCAGAGGGAATTAAAGCTGCGAAGTTAGTGTTGGAGTATACTAAACATACTATGCTTGTCGGGGATCAAGCCTCAGCTTTTGCCATTTCGATGGGCCTTCAGGGGCCTACAAACCTAAGCTCAGTTGAGTCAATAGAGAAGTGGACAAAATGGAAAGATAATTCTTGCCAACCTAATTTCCGGAAAAATGTTATCCCTAGAGATAGTTGTGGTCCATTCCATCCCAATGGTCCTTCAATAAGAAGATGCCTGATGGATAACGAGCTCAGGCCTAATGAATTTGGATCAGTTAATGTAGGTTTACATAGCCATGATACAATATCCATGGCTGTCATCGACCAAGTAAGTTGTTGGTGTGTGCTACTTTATTTTGCTTAGCTTGTTGGCTTCTTTTGCTACAAATTGTTTATTCTTTCCTCTTTAGATTGGACGGGTTGCCGTTGGAACATCAACTAATGGAGCCACATTCAAGATTCCTGGAAGGTGATGATCTTTACTTGTTTATGCTATGAGAAAACATTGTGTGATCTTTCAACGCTTTACCATGAAGCCAAAAGGAACTTCAGTGACCTTTTTAGAATTGTTGTGCATATGCCACACACTTCTATTTTTGCTTTAGTAAAACAAAGTACTTTGCAACCTGCTAATTATATCAAGGAAGCTGCAAATGTTGTTATCAAGTTTACTGTCTCTTCCCTAAAGGGACCATTCTCGTCTTAAAAGGGAAGAAGTAGAGACAAATTACATAATGTTATGGAGGGATATGACATTTATTTAGGAGGTGTCTGAATAAGGTGAAACAATTTATAAACATTTCAAAAATTGTTATGAAGAGTTTACGGCTTGATCTATCTATTTTGGATGGAAAGCAAAAAACAATCCTTTACAGGTGGTCACTATGACTGGCGGCGGTACCGGGTGAACCGGACCAGTAAGTTTCGGAACCGGTACTGTGAGAACCGATACCGTTTCGAAACCGGGACCGAACCGGACCGGTAAACCGGTAAAGTATTTCGTGTTCCGTCCCGGTCCGGAAGGGAACCGGTAGTATAATAATTAAAAAATTAAAAATTTAAATTTCAAACTTTAAAAGTTAAAATTTTTTAAATTTTCAAACTTCAAAGTTATAAAATTTAAATTTCAAACTCTTAAAGTTTGAAATTTTTAAATTCAAACTTTAGAGTTTAAATTTAAAATTTTCAAACTTTTAAAGTTTGAAATTTAAATTTCATAAACTTTAATGTTTGGAAATTTTAAATTTCAAACTTTAAAGTTATAAAATTTAAATTTCAAACTTTTTAAGTTTGGAAATTTTAAAATCAAATTTTAAAGTTATAAAATTAAAAATTGACAATATTAAAAATTAAATTTAATACAACAATATTAAAAAACAAATTAAGGCGAATAGTCTATATTTTTATTAATATTTATTTGATATTACAATTACATTTACAAAAATATTAGTAGAGTATTAAAAGATTTAATCTACACGGCCACCTTCTAGGAAGGGTTCTGTTTGAATTAAATCTCGAATTATCATACTTTTACTAATAGTTGGTGCCACCATATAAATCCCTTCGTAAATCATTCAACATTTCTTTAGTAACATGTTCGGTAATTGGTTGAATAGAAAGATCTTACATTGCTTCAATCCCGTCGTCACTATAATCCTGCATTACTTCATCAACGTCATCTTCAAATTTGGTCGGTAGTGGTTCACGACCCAAATTTCTTCTCTCGGCATTAATCCAATCTCGAAATAATACCGATATCTCCAAGTTGTCGGCAGCTAGTGAATGCCTATGTTCTCCAAGTTGAAACCTTGCTGCACTAAAAACTCCTTCCGAAGCTACTGACGACGCTTGCATTGCTAATATATCTCGAGCCATCGGTTGTAGTTTTGGAAATTCTCTGCCGCGATTTCTCCACCATGCTAGAATATCTTCAGTAGGTTCTATATTTTGATTAACATAGGCATCAAAATCATTTCTATTATCGTGAGAAAGTTCAAGATAATCCTGTAAATAAGCATCAATATTATCTTCATCAAATCTACTCCTAGAGCTTTGAGGTTCATTTTCACTTGATAAATTTATATTAGCATTATATAAATCATACAATTTTCTAGCTTCAATTTTTATGCTATCTTTAACTTGTTGACAACTAGGAATTTCTTCTAATACATCATTAATATCTAAGTTAAAATACATTTTTTCAACCATTTTTGATGCACCTACATCTTTATACTTGGGGTTTAACAAACATGCAGTTAAATAAGTTTGAGGAATAGGAATATAATATTTTTTAAATTTTAGAATCATTTTTTCAATGGTTTGTTGAAATCTTGGTTTATTTTTAAATTTATATAATTTAGAAGAAATCATACAAATATCAGGCAAAATAGTACAAATTGATGGACTATAAAGTAGAGATATTCTTTTTGTAGTTAAGTAAAACTTTTAGGAAATCTATAAATTAATTTATATCACGCCAATCACTATCATCTAGTCTTTATGTCATATCAGAATTATGAGCATTCCAAACCATTTGTAAGGGTATTGTATATTCATAAGCGACTACAAGCATTTCATATAAAGTATTTCATCTAGTAGTCACTGTTTTTGGAATTTTTCTAGGTGGAAGATTATTTTCAAAACAGCGATTTTGAAAATCTTTACGCCTAGACTTAACATTTAAATATAAAATGACATGCATTTTCAACTTTCGTACATCCGTTATCATACACATGTACACTATTTCTAACCATCAAATTATATATATATATGTGCAGTATACCTGATATGATAATTATCACCATAGAAAAGACAAAGTGTAGGTTTTAATATTCAACAACAGTATTATTACTTGAAGCATTATCTAAGGTTATACTACTTATCGTATCACATATTCCATAACTTTGTAAAATATCTAAAATAGTTTGAGCAATATAACTACCGGTTTTTTGTATTTGACAACATTTATAACCTAAAATTCCTTTTTGCATATAACAATTTTCATCAATCCAATGTGCAGTAACAGTCAAATAATCGTTACCGTTTTACGCTACGAACCATATCAGAAGTAATAGCTATTTTACAAGTATTATAATAAAATAAACAACGAAGATATTAAAGGTTTTGCTAGAAATACAATAAAAAGGCTGTATTTGATTATTATGCACAACATTTTCAATATCTTCGTTGTTTATTTTATTATAATACTTGTAAAATAGCTATTACTTCTGATATGGTTCGTAGTGTAAAACGGTAACGATTATTTGACTGTTACTGCACATTGGATTGATGAAAAGTGGTATATGCAAAAAAGAATTTTAGGTTATAAATGTTGTCAAATACAAAAAACCAGTAGTTATATTGCTCAAACTATTTTAGATATTTTACAAAGTTATGGAATATGTGATAAGATAAGTAGTATAACCTTAGATAATGCTTCAAGTAATAATACTGTTGTTGAATATTAAAACCTACACTTTGTCCTTTCTATGGTGATAATTATCATATTAGGTATACTGCACATATATATAATTTGATGGTTAGAGATGGTGTATATATGTATGATAACGGATGTACGAAAGTTGAAAATGCATGTCATTTTATATTTAAATGTTAAGTCTAGGCGTAAAGATTTTCAAAATCGCTGTTTTGAAAATAATCTTTCACGTAGAAAAATTCCAAAAATAGTGGCTACTAGATGGAATACTTTATATGAAATGCTTGTAGTCGCTTATGAATATAGAATACCATTACAAATGGTTTGGAATGCTCATAATTCTGATATGACATAAAGACTAGATGATAGTGATTGGCGTGATATAAATGAATTTATAGATTTCCTAAAAGTTTTTTACTTAACTATAAAAAGAATATCTGTACTTTATAGTCCATCAATTTGTACTATTTTGCCTGATATTTGTATGATTTCTTCTAAATTATATAAATTTAAAAATAAACCAAGATTTCGACAAACCATTGAAAAAATGATTCTAAAATTTAAAAAATATTATATTCCTATTCCTCAAATTTATTTAATTGCATCTTTGTTAAACCCTAAGTATAAAGATGTAGGTGCATCAAAAATGGTTGAAAAAATGTATTTTAACTTAGATATTAATGATGTATTATAAGAAATTCCTAGTTGTCAATAAGTTAAAGATAGCATAAAAATTGAAGCTAGAAAATTGTATGATTTATATAATGTTAATATAAATTTATCAAGTGAAAATGAACCTCAAAGCTCTAGGAGTAGATTTGATGAAGATAATATTGATGCTTATTTATAGGATTATCTTGAACTTTATCACGATAATAGAAATGATTTTGATGCCTATGTTAATCAAAATACAGAACCTACCGAAGATATTCTAGCATGGTGGAGAAATCGCGGCAAAGAATTTTCAATACTACAACCGATGACTCGAGATATATTAGCAATGCAAGCGTCGTCAGTAGCTTCGGAAGGCGTCTTTAGTGCAGCAAGGTTTCAACTTGGAGAGGCATTCACTAGCAGCTGACAGCTTGGAGATATCGGTATCATTTCGAGATTGGATTAATGCCGAGAGAAGAAATTTGGGTCGTGAACCACTACCGACCAAATTTGAAGATGACGTTGATGAAGTAATGCAGGATTATAGTGACGACGAGATTGAACCAATGGAAGATCTTTCTATTCAACCAATTCCCGAACATGTTACTAAAGAAATGTTGAATGATTTACGAAGGGATTTATATGGTGGCACCAACTATTAGTAAAAGTATGATAATTCGAGATTTAGTTCAAACAGAACCTTTCCTAGAAGGTGGCTGTGTAGATTAAATCTTTTAATACTCTACTAATATTTTTGTAATTGTAATATTAATATTAATAAAAATATAGGCTATTCGCCTTAATTTGTTTTTTAATATTTTTGTTTTAAATTTCAATTTTTAATTTTATAACTTTAAAGTTTGAATTTAAAAATTTCAAACTTTTAATTTGAAATTTAAATATTATAACTTTAAAATTTGAATTTAAAAATTTCGAACTTTTAAAGTTTGAAATTTAAAATTTCCAAACATTAAAGTTTATAAAATTTAAATTTAAAAGTATGAAAATTTTAAATTTAAACTTTAAAGTTTGAAATTTTTAATTTCAATTTTTAAAAGTTTGAAATTTAAATTTTATAACTTTAAAGTTTGAAAATTTTAAAAATTTTAACTTTTAAAGTTTGAAATTTAAATTTTTAATTTTTTAATTATTATAATAAAAATTATATTCAATTAAGAAAAATTAAATCTGTAAGTTTTAAATAATTTTTTTTTTAATAACGGTCCGTCCCGGTTACCGATCCGGTCATACTGGTCACTAAGGTATCAAAAGATTAAAACATTTTACATTGTCGACTTCTGAGGTTTTGTCAATCTGCGTTTGTAAGTTTTGGAACTTTGTTAAGCAGGTATCCCGAATAGTCGAGGTCACGCTAGCTGGTTTGGACAGTGCCATCATAAAGAAGAATTTGGAACTTTGTAAATGCCTGATATATTCTGCAGATAACACTAATTCACAAAAATATAGGTTCATGATAGCTATCTCTTTTGTCCTTAGCTGTGAATCTTTACTTTTCCCTTTCCACTATTCATGGTTTATAGGCGGAGGAGGAATTTCTTGTAATAGAATGGGAAAATTTAAGTTGAAGTGTCTAAAAGTGGCTCGTATATACGGGAAACCTTTAATCTCATTGAAGGGAACTGGACTCTGTTTTTCATCAAGTAAAGGAAAGGTGGAAATTTAATTACAGAATGAGGGAGCATTTCTTTATATTTGGATTAGATTTTTTTGAATAACTTTCTCATTCTCTTAATCAGTTTGTAGAATGTCCGCTTGCTTCGATATTTGATCGGTGGTAGATTTTGCATTGAGTATACTTGCCTCTACAGTAAAAATTTACTTCTGTCACAGAATAAAGCCATTACTTCCTTTACCTAATTTTAAGAAAACATATAAAGCATTACAGTGGTGATGCAACAAACAATATTTTATCAAACTGGTTTTGTTAGTTTTCTTTTTGGTTTTCTATCTTTAACAGTTTCCTTTAAATTCTTCTTTCCCTTTTAAACGTAATTGTAGGGTTGGTGATGGACCTATAGCAGGGTCTTCAGCATATGCGGATGCTGAAGTTGGTGCTTGTGGAGCCACTGGGGATGGTGATATTATGATGCGCTTCCTTCCGTGGTATTTCGCAAAAGCTTCCTCTGATTGTTTTGTGCCATCATGCACAGTAGAATTTCATTTAGAAAGTAACATTAGCTCTCGAATAAAATAGGTAAATATGATACAGAGACTGTTCAGAATATCTGACCTGGTAAATTCCGAAGGAAGGGTTTTGAAGGTTGGGGATTATACATAAAAATGTGGCATGAGAATAATTAGTGAACCATAGCTCCTCGGTCTTCTACACGGTCACACCTGCAGGTGGTATTCCTGTGAATGTTAAATCATTAACATGTGATGGTTGGCGGCATATTGCCATTTGGCTTGTATAAACGATTTTGCTTGTGTCAAACAAGCATTTTAAAGGTCTGGTCTGGTTCTTAAATCAGTTATCCTGGAAGTAAGAAGCTAAAGCCCCTTGAATAAATCTAGCTTATCATAGTCAGTTCATAACTTTGCATGAACCCCACTTCTCATCCTCTAAGAGATTGGAATAGAAAATTTGTGCTGTAAGCGTCTAAATTAATAGTCAGTATACCTAGATTATAGTTGATTTTGCTGGCTCTCCAGATTCTATTGCGGGAATCACAAGCTCTAGATAAAGTTTTAGATTTGTTACCCTGATTGATTAGTGCTTGGATATGTCTTCTTTTTGTTTCCTCTTACACTTAATAGGGAATCTAAAAGTTTTAGCTGAACCAAATTCGTGTTTTTAAGCTTTTTATTTCCTTTTTTTTTGTTTTTTGATAACGGAACATATTTGTATATTTATATAAAGACCACCAAAACTATGTGGTCACCCACAATTACAAGGACTGCATAAAAGCTCTTATACGCTTGGTTTTCTCAGAAGGAATCTAAAACATCAAAAAAAGATTCATGGTCGACTACACCAAAAACTATGTGGTCACCCACAATTACAAGGACTGCATAAAAGCTCTTATACACTTGGTTTTCTCACAAGGAATCTAAACAACAAAAATAGATTCATGGTCCTCTAAATTATAAAAATAGAAAAAAACTAGACACATCATTTTATCTTCTGAATGTGGCTCGATTTATCTTCAAATCACCTTCAATTCCTTCTTCCCAGATTGTCCACCAGTGCAAGCTGGGACGATCCCTGCATCTTTCTTCTTGATTGGATTGATTACCTTAATTGTTCCAGCAAGTTAAGAGTTCAGATATTTTTTCTGGAATAACCCACATGATGCCTCTTAAGCTGATGAAAATCCTCCATAACTTATAGTCAACTTACAGTGCAAAAAAAGGGATGAGTGATTGTCTTTGACTCCTCTTTACATAAATTGCATCTTGAGCATAGATGATAGGCTCTCTTGATTAAATTATCTTGTGTCCGAACTCCCTCTTTTGCTAAAAGGCACATGAAGCGAACAACTTTATAAGGAATTTTCACTTTCCAAATCAACTTCCAGGCTAACAACCAATCTCATTATTGATAAATTGAACTCCTTATAGGCTAAATTGACAGAAAACTTCACTTGCTTATTTCCATTCCAATTCAAGTAGTCTTCCAGTTACTGATCCACTTAAATTGTTCCAACTCCCAAGGTGTTGTGGAAGTCTTTTAACCAATCAATCCCCCAGTCATTAAGTAATCTTCTGAATGTAATGTTCCCATCTTGATCAGCTTGTATTTCTCCTACTATTGCTTCTAGTTGTTGATACAAAAGTCATACATAATTTAAAAGGAGACACATAACATTTTTCTTTGCTGTTTGCTGGATATCAGTTATCAGGCTGTGGAGAATATGAGATTAGGAATGGAACCCAAACTTGCCGCAAAAGATGCTATATCGCGAATTGCAAGGAAATATCCAAACTTCATTGGCGCTCTATTTGCAGTCAACAGAAATGGGACTCATGCAGGTGCATGCCATGGTTGGACTTTTCAGTACTCTGTCAGAAATCCTGGGATGAACGATGTTGAGGTCTTTACTGTTCACCCTCAGTGATCCATCCCTTTAGCATTCCCAGCTTCTATTGAAGTTCTTCCTCTTCCATAAAGCAGCATTCATAGTCTCTTTCACATATTGCTAGAATTGATGATATCCTTCCATATTGTGAACCATAAAATTTTTCTTTAATACAGCAAGTTCAAATTTGACTATTTGAGTATGTGCATTAATGACAATTGACAACCTATTAAAGCTTCTAGTATTTGCTTGTTCTAAGACATCAAGAGCGTAGAAAAACTGCAAGTTTGACAAATTTTGGATTTATATGCATACAATAGATTTAATGTGGTCTGATCCTTTTCCAGATCTTTTAATTCATGGGAGCTTAGTGTACTAGACTTAATTTTATTTTTTCTCTTCCTGTTTCCTGTTTTGTGGACTAAGGAGCCTAATTGATGTGCAAGGATTTTGCTGATTGGACATGGATTTGTCTCAATATTGATTAGTTCTACAAAGGGAACTATGAAAAAAGTTGAGTTGTGCTTGAAAGGTCAAGAGTGTTTGAATTTGCTTATTTTAAGTATTTTTAAAAAGCCGTAACTGTTTTAAAATTAAAATAACAAAAATAAGTCATAAGCCCATCTAAACAAAAAAGTATATGGTTGGACATAGATTTGATTGAAATTTGAGAAAAGTAGTTCTTGAAATTGAAAAATGGCACTATTTAGAAATTGAAGTTGTGTTTAACATGTATTCCACCTAAATTAAAATAAAAAATTGAAACCTTGTGAGTGGGAAAATTCACAATTTTTTTTAATCAAATTAAGCCATTATTTAAAGCAATTTACTAAAATAGTACATTTTTCAAAAATTTTACAGAACTAGTATAAACGTATTCCACAGTAATGTTTTAGGATATATTATATTTTTAAAAAAGTTCAGATGTGTGCTGACGGCGTTACTTTGAGTAACGTTTTAACCTAAAAAAGTTACTGTGAGTAACGTTTTATAATATATCATTTTGTCACGTTTATTTCTAAAACGTTACTTCTAATAACGTTTCTTAAGAATCCAATCATGGGTCATCGAATCCTGCAATAAGGCCATTTGATTGAGTAAACTTGGATAAGGTGCCAACGAGATAATAAAAAATAGAAAATTACATAATTGCAAGTCTTCATGAGACATTTTTGAACAATCATCTCAAAGATGTTTTTGCATCAGAGAGTTTGTTGAATGGCTACAGGATTTGATTGATTGTTAAGGCATTTGCCAATGATCAAGCTACGTTCTTCAGGGATTTATTGCTTCAATGATCAAGCTTTGGAAATGTTGGTGTCCTTGAAAACAGAGGAGTTAAGCTCTACGTAGACTTTACCCCTACTTAATTGGAGGTATAGAGTTGGTTGTTTTCAAAAGACTTTCCGTTCAAGTAAAACATTTTGAAGCAGTTCGATCGAGAAGAAAAATGTGTTGTATGATTAAGAGTTTAGCAACCAACTCAACTCCCTCCACAAACAACAAAAATATATAAGCAAAAAATATCAGCGACCACTTAGCCACATGTGGTACTAAATGGAAAATTCTAAAACTATGACACATATATAATCTATGTGTGGTTTGTAAATAGAGCCAATTTCCAAATCCACTAATTAAACAGAAATGGCGTAATTCGTGGAATGCTAGTAACTATTAGAATTTTAATGCACTTTGAGCTAATGCAGGAAATAATTTTTGGCATCTGAATGATAAAATATATGCAACATATCTAGACTTTAATAGCAATGACTTATCAAAGAAAAAATGCAAACAACTCCAATCATTTGAAATTTATAGATATATTAGATTAGATGTGTCCGCTCCAAACATACAATCACGTTTTAAAGATAAAACGTTATTCACAATAACATTCTATAGCTATTTTTACAGGATTTGATTCTAAAGTTGCAGGATTGGATTTTTAAGAAACGTTATTGTGATTTAACGTTTTAAGAGTAAAACGTGACTCAAAGTAGCTTATAAAAATTCGTTACTCATAGAAACGTTTTCAGCATAAAACGTTAATGTGAGTAACTTTTTTCTCAACTTAACGCCGTCAGGACACATTTGAATTCTTAAAAATAAAATATACCCTAAAACGTCATTATGAAATACATTTATGACAAATTCATTTCAATATATTCGGGAAAAAAAAGATTATTTTAATGTTGAAACGGCTCCATAAAAGTTGAAAAGGTGAAGCCAAGAATCCCCTTTTGTGAAGTAATAAAGAGAGATGTCTTTTTCTTGAGTGTTGTCACACGTGAAATGTGAAGAAAAGTCATCTCTCAATATTTTTGTATTTAATTAAAAACTATATTTATCAAGTGAAATTATATAAGAATTAAAAATCATGTAAATCTAGCTCAAAATCATTTTTAATAATAAAATGCAAAGATGCAGTTTAAATTTTTTATTTCAGGTTCGATTAGTGACGTAAATTATTATTTCCTCATTCATATAAATATATATATATATATATATAAAAGAATGTATCGTTTTGCAGGCTATATTTATTGTTTAGTATCGCCAGGCATGCATTTGAATACCAAATTAGTATTAAAGTCATTAAGATTAATTAGCAACCACGCTTACATTAAACCAAAGAGAATATTGCTAATTAAATGTTTTTATTCTATCATGACTTGCTCTTTTATCTTACCTTAAACAGAATGAGTAGGTTTTTATTAGTATGAAAACAAAAAATATTTTGTCTCTCACAAATGAAATAATTATATGAGATTTCATTTTATCTCACAAATAGGTAAAGATCTCAAATAAAGATTTGCATCCCATTTGCTTATAAGAAAAAAAGAGTCTCACAAAACTGTTAATTGCGTGAGACACAATATAATTTCATGTGAAATATGAAATCTACTATTAAAAGAATATAAAAAGAGCAGATAATATTAAAGAGTTACAATCTTTTTGATTGATCAATGCGAATTAATACAATTCAAAGGCATAGAGAGAGTGTTAATTGTAAGTGGTTGTCAATGTGAAGAAAACGATAGGGGCATTTGTCTAGTTTGAATCTTCAAAGTAATTGCCAAGGTACTACTCACTCTCTCTATTCATACCTACTTAACTTTATTATAATTGTTGATGTTATACATTCATAAAATTTGTACACATATTTATTGTTGTAACCGCGTAAAATGAGAAATTCTTTTTTTTTTTTTAAATAAAATGAGTTATAATTTTGTCTCATTCATTTACTTATTTATAACATTGATAATCACGTAAAATGTCATTAATTACGTACGGTTTCTTACAAATTTTGACTTGCAGTAATAAGTAATAATTTAAGAGTCTGTTGTTTTACTCTAATAAAGTTTTAAATGTATTTACTCATTGCATTTTAAAAAAATATTAATTTAATATTAATAAATTGAGGGTATAATAGGAAAAAAAGATTATCAAAACTGACGAGTAAAAAGTGAAAACAAATTATGAAATATTTAATAAGTAAATAGGGAGTATTAATTAAATGTTAATAATTGAGATATAATAGGAAGAAAAAATTATCTAAACGATACCAAAAAGTGAAAATACATTCTGAAATATTTGACAAGTAAATAGGGAATAAATGTGTGTCTGGATAAACTTATAAAAATCAACTTATAAGTTAAAAGTTATAGCTGAATATACCCTACTTTTAACTTCTGGCTTATTTATATACTTTATTGATCGAAAAATGGGTATTGAAAAGCACTTTATAATCTTTCCAAACATCTCCTAATTAAAAAAAAAAAAAAAACTATCTAAAAAAAAAAACTAAAATTAAGTTAATCTAAATGAACACTATAAGTAAGAAGGAAACAAAATTAAATTATACTCCCTTTATCCCTATTAACTTGTAAAAATTTTCTTAATTTGAGATCACTTTTTTATTTGTCCTTTTTTACAAATAAAAAGATAATAATTTATTTTTTCCTATTATACCTTAATTTACTAATGTTCAGTTATTGTTCTATAAAATTCTATCAATTAAAATAGATAAAATAATAAATTTAATATATCAATCAATATTTTTTTATAAATATATCATTAAAATTTGATAAATAAAAAAATCAAGAATACCAATTAAACAAGTCAAACGTCCAACTGTGGGAGTAAAGGTCGATGACTATATAATGTCTGGTTGGCAATTTCTATATTACCCTTTACATGCTTATTTAAAATTAAAATAAAAAGAATTGACTTTTACTCTGAATTTGAACCAAACTAAGATGAATAAATCAGCATTTTCTCTGCTCACTTTTGTTTCATTATTTTAAATATACATATTTGTTAGAAAATAATAGTGGATATAATATTTTATTATAATATTTATATTAATTAATACTTAATAATAAATAATTAATCTTAAAAGTAAAATATAAAAATAATGCTAATTATTTTTTAAAATATATTAAAAATGAATAAAAGTAAAAATTTATTTTTAAATTAATTTACAAGTAAAACTGAATAGTGAAATTGAATGTGTTGTCATCCTTCGATATTGCCAATTGTTCGAGCTTGAGAATTTCATGTTAGAAGTCTCAAGTTTAAAACTCCTTACAAGTAAAACTGAATAGTGAAATTGAATGTGTTGTCATCCTTCGGTATTGCCAATTGTTCGAGCTTGAGAATTTCATGTTAGAGATCTCAAGTTTAAAACTCCTTGCTAGCGAAAGTAAAAGTTTTATCTTCTAGATCGAGTTCATCATATCAAATTTACCTAATGATGATTATCTTTTTGATATAATTTAAAAATTATTATATAAGAAAGATAAGATTTACTCTACATTCACCTATAGAATAGCGGTCACAAATTTTCTAGTCTCATAAAAATATACTATATGTCATTATATTGGCAGTGATGAGCCATGAAAAATGTGGGGTCACATACATGTCCTTTAGTAGATACAAAAAGATATTCATTATTACAAATACATATAAATGTGATTTGCCTTTTATTATTTTTTGACTTTCAAACTTCAACTTTGCCTTTTCCATTGACTCACTGTTCCCTTTCATAGAGCATTCAACCAAAAAAACTAAAAATCATTTATTTTTATCATTGTTATTAGTTATTTTCTTCGTCTCAAATTATATAACAGATAATACTATTTCAATAGTTATAATTTTCTCAAAATTGAACCATTAACTATCTTAATTTTATACTAATAATTTTTCATGTAGCTTTTAAATATATATTTATTATATTTTATTTTAAAATAATATGACAAAAATAAATGCTATTAATTTGGTACTCTAAAGATTTTCACATAAATTGGGGCTATTAACTTTTTTTAATATCAAATACTCCCGAGGAAAGAATGTATTAGGTGAATAGCGATTTGATTTGATTTGATTAAGAACATAATGGTTGGATATATGTTTGGTAAACAGAATTATAATTTAAATGTCAAATTGTTATTTTTTGCATAAAAAGAAAAGGAATATATGTGTGTGTGTGTTTCCTATATCATGGCAATAAGCTACTCTACAATGTCAACAACTACCAAACTACCCTAATTAACCTAATAAATTGTTAATTTATTATTTCCTTTGTAGATTATCTATATTCAAACATTAAATTTATTATATTCAAAAAATAATATAGTAAAAAATATTATTTTATTTATTAATCTCTCGTTTACTTTTATTTATCATGATATTTTCTTTTTAAAGTTAAACGATAAAATATTTGACTAACATTTTGACATGTATTTTTTATTACATTAATAAGCAAAAAATTGCAATTTATACTACTTTTCATATAATTTTTGAAAATCTAAATTTTTTATTTAGAATAAGCAAATTATTTTAATCTAATTTCACTTTGAAAATTAGTCAAATGAATTTTAATATGACAACTAAAAATGAACTAAGAAAATAATTTTTAAGAATATACCAAGTTAATACTAAGAATATGCTAAGTTAATACTGGATGAAAAAAATCAAGATAAAGATGACTACAAATAAATTTTCCCTATCAAAGTCTTTTTAATGATTAGGTAATGCGATTTAGATAAAACTCGATTTAAGTTTGATAGATAAACCAAATGATGTGACCTTTTTTAAGGTAACAAAGTCTGTTATGCACCTAAAATCTAGCCTGGATATTTACTTTGTTTTGTTTGTGGACAAAAATTGATCTTTTACTATGAACAATTATAAATAAAATATTTTAAATTAAAAAATAAAAAATAATTGGATTACTCTAGGATTGACTAAAGTGCAAAGTTGTCATTATTGTGCTAAAAAAACACAAATTCTTGTTATGATGCAAATGGATTTGTGGCATGCTTAAGCCCTTCTGATAAATTACTCAAACCAACTAAATATTCTTTATTTTCTGATTCTTCACTGACCAAAACAATTATCTCCAATTGACTTTCTCTCTTTCTTCATCTGCTTCTAAGAATTGGTAATTTTCTCTCTAAGTTTCTGAATTATGAATCCTTTATGGTTTTCTTTGAAAATATTTCATAGCCATTTTCAACCTTTGTTGATTGAGCTAACCACATGATGTGTATATATGACTTCAAAAATGTATTCATAATTGTTTCTTTTTGTTGGCGTTCGCGGGATGGTGGGATATTTCAGAATTTAGTCTGGAATAAAATTTACAGGGTGTTTAGTTCTATGTTGCTCGAATTCTTCAAAAATGTCAGTAGTTGCGCGTCAGGTTTTCCAAAAGTCGTGTATTTTGGAGAATTCGACCCATGAGTGGCATTAAAGTAAAGAGTTTGCGCAACTTAAGGTTTAGTTGACATATAAATTTAAACCACAGCCGATCTCAGGCTTAATCTTGGGATAAGCAGACTTATAAATTAGTCTAAAGATTATAATTTGATTACCAAATGAGATGAAATTTATACTGTTTTCCTTTTTGGGGGTTAATTTCTCTGTTTATATCTTGTCTTGATTGGTAAGGTTAATTGAAATTTTGCTATATATTTGACTTTTAACTTCTTGGTTCTGCAATGTTTTTGTTGAAGTGAAAACAATACTTATGATCATGATTTTTCCTGTTTACTAGATATCAAATTTTGTAAAAACATATCTGTGTGTTAAACATGAGTTTCTCTTTTCACTACATCAAAAATGAGATCATTAGAGGCATTTAATTCTTAATTGCCGCTAAATACAGCGGCAATTAACACTCTTTGTATATGTCGCTAAAGTCTTTAGCGACATTAGTTCTAATCAGACTTAACTAATACCAGTAAAGACTTTAGCAATCTTTATTAATATCAATATTAATTGCCGCTAAAAGTTGTTTTTGTTGTAGTGTTTGTGTAATAGAGCCTCGACAGTAAGTGGTTAGATGATGGAAGAAAAAGATGGAGAAGTAATTAAAGTGGAAGGCTTAACTGCTCTGCCTTTATTAAACTCTTCAACCATTGCAGTAGCTATCAATGGTAAGAAAAAGAGCAAATATGTAGTCAAGTGGGCTTTGGACAAATTTGTTCCTGAAGGAAAGGTTTGCTTCAAGCTGTTACATGTTCGTCCGCGCATAACTTGTGTTCCAACCCCCAGTAAGTTGTTTATCTACACTCTGTTGTGTTTGATTATTGACTTATTCGAAAGCTTTTTGAAGTAAAAGATCTGTTTGCAGAGGGCTTCCATAATTGTGATTAATGTAAGATGACTTCACTAAATTGATGAACTACTAGAGTATGATAACAGTTGATCTTGCAACTGAGGTGTTACGTAGTCCATTTGTTCGTCTTATTGTTCTTTTTAGTTTGTTTAAAAAAGAACGTCTCTTCAATTTGACAACTCATTAATTTCAACATCCATATTATACATATCTTTAGCTTAAGACCACAAGATTCAAATATCTTCTCACTTTCTTGAACTCTGTGCAAGTCAAACTAAGACAAACAAATTGAAACGGAAGGAGTAGTACATGAATATCTGATGCTGTGGTTTAGTGGAGAAGGAACATCATTGCAGTTTTGTAGCTTAACAATCCTTCACACCCCCACCCGAAAAGGATAAAAGGAAGAACTTTGGTTGGACATCCTTTGCCTGAGCATGACATGTAACCTTTCTTATCTACGTGCACTCTAACTTTGTGACGATATAAGCGATATAATCTTCAACAAGACCTTCTTTAGAAAGAAAAGGCAAGGAGAAGGGAAACTAGAAAAGATGATATCTAACAATTTCTTGGAGATGCTAAACCTTCCTTCTCATATATTATGTCACACGAGCCCTTCATTTGCCTTAACGTACCCGTGCCAAATATATGTGAAGTATTTTCTGCAAATAGTCAAAAATACACTAAATATTGTGTCATAAAGCTGTAGATATCACTGCAAAGATGCTTATACACCTGACCTTTTGGATACATCATGTGAATGAGTCCATTTAACATGTTTCATATGCTATATACTTGAGAAATCTGCCAATTTTTCTTTGTACACATCAGTTGTCATTAGTTCAAAAATCTGGAAACAAGAATTATATTTTAGGACTATCACTGTTTTATTTATAATCCTTCATTTCTACAGTGGGAAGCTTTATACCTATTTCACAAGTGCGGGAGGATGTAGTGGCTGCTTTCCGAAAGGATGTGGAGTGGCAAACAAGTGAAAATCTGCTTCCTTACAAGATGTTATGTACTAATCGAAAGGTAAATATATATCTCAGATAAGTGGAAAATCTCCTAAATTTAAACCACTGATCATCCAAAATACGTGCAGGTCCAAGTAGAAGTTTTACAACTTGAATCAAATGATATCGTGAACGCAATAGCACAGGAGGTCACCAAGCTTAATATCATCAAGCTTGTGATAGGTGCTTCATCTCGCAGCATATTTTCTAGGTAATAAGATTTATGCTGTTACAAATTTCAATGATGAACTACTGCCAATTGCTGACACTCTAGGTGGCAATCTTTTTTTTTTTTCAATAATTACCAAGGGATATATATTTGCCTCAACTCATATATGTAGTCCTTAATCCTTATTGCCAATCCTCAAAGTGGTGATACTCGAGAAATGCAACAACCTGTGGGTATCTTAGAAGATACAATGCAGAAGAGAGGGATGACACCCAATATTGACGAAAAAGTTTATTTAATTGACATACATGCAAGCTTATAAAGGTCCTTGTGGTCATTGACTTGTAAATTGTAATATCAGGAGAAACATTATTCTAGAATAGGGGGAATTTAAATGGATTCACTTCTGATGAGCTGTGAAATACTCTCTCTGAAACAAACCTGACATTTTATCTCCTTAGATCATACAGTTGTTTCGTTTTAATTTGCTAAAACTGATGTAAAATATCCAAGTACCGTTCTTCCTATGTGGACGAACTCTTAGAATTTCAATAATTAATTAGGACAATGTTAAACTAAAAGAAGAATGCAAGAAATTCATATCATCCAATAGTCAAGTATGAAGTAGCTAATATTGAACATCATAAAGCTATTCAAAATTATACGAGACACATTAATATGAAGAGGGTACTTTCTAGCATCATTGTCATTTTCCGCTGTAAGTTCAAACTATTTATCTGATGTTTAGGGGACAAAGCTTATCCTCGAGAATCTCGGACAGTACTCCAAACTTTTGTACCATCTATGCTGTTTCAAAAGGAAAATTGTTATCTGTACGTCCTTCTGCTCCAGAGATAAATGGAAGCAGTTCGGCTGGAGACAGTTTCACAAGTTGCTCAATCACCAGTTCAACAGTTCTCACTTCAAGTTCACTAACAGGTAAAAGTCAACGTTTTGCATTTATTTCATTGTTATTATATGTTTCACCAAACAAAATACTACAACTATCGTCCAGTTTTGCGTACCTTGGCTGAACTTGTTGCCTTCGGTTGGAGAAATGTCTTACTTCTTAAGGGATTTATGTAGTTCTTTGCTCCATTTCTTGCTCCCTGTGATTTAGAAATGACATGAATTCACATTACCATCACCCCCTAATCTAAGATGGAGCAAAAGTTGATTAGTACTGTCGTACTTGATGGCGGCTCTAAATGAAAGGCATGGTAGTAACTAGTTAATATACCATGCAGCACCTCTAGTAAAGCATGTCCCAGGATCGCAATAGCATGTGCTGGATCTTGATTGAAGAAGTGTCTTTGTGATAAATCTTCCCTCGACCAAGGAAACAGTTTAGTCCGTTCTTGAAAGTACATTAGGCGTGGTATAAGAAGGTAATATGTTGGGCCTTCTAATGAAAAACCACTTGAGATGTCTTCACAGATTAGGTAGTCATTCAACTGTCGTTAATTCTTTCTCATCATCATGTGGTTCATTCTAATACGCCTATTCTTGAAAATACACAACATTTTGGTGAAAGATTAGTCCATTCATAATAAAAAATATCTCTCTAGCATATGTCTATGAGTTAAGAACATGTCAATTCGTTAAAGAGTATGTCTTATTCATAAAAAGCACATTGGTGAATGGTGATGGTTCACTATATGATTCACTCTCCTGCAATGTCTCTTTCATGATGGTGATTCTTCAGTAGTTCATTGCGTTTTATGTTTAGGACTTTGCTTTGTTATTTCCACCAAGGTAGCATGGAAGTATACTTTGGAAAAAAGCCTCCCATAGCAATTAATTTTTCACATTCAAACTCCATCATTCTTTTGTTATGCCTTGTCTATTGATTTAGTGTTTCCATATTTAGTTATTTTCTAACGATAAATTCCATGTTCTTGAGAGACTTTCTATATGTGGGAGTAAGTTCATAATTTCATGGACTGAACAATTTATCTGTATTCTGCTTTTCAGAAAGGTCAGAACCAGACTCAAGTTCTTCATACAGTCACTTCCGTTCTCCTTCACTGCCAATGCAAAGATTTCGAGCTCTTTCACATATTAATCAGAACTTTCCTCATAGAAGAGCAAGTTCAAATGTATCAGTCCACCATAAAAGCTTATCTCTTGATTTTGGTGACGGTGAGGATGATGTCAGGTCTTGTCCCGTAGGAACATATCTTACTGATAGAGATGACCTTGCTTCTAGTTTTAGGAGCTTGGTATCAGAGAACTACACTACGGCAGATGATCAAGCTTCAATTTCAGGGACTCTGACAGATTCATCGTCGAGATATGAGGTATATTCTGTCTCAGGTTGTTATATTCATTACTTATCAAATAGGCATAGCTCAAAGTTCTGATCAACTGATGATGACTTATGATTTCATTTTACCTACATCAGACATGCTTCCTGTCTTTTAATTTCTGTATCTGTCAAAAACAATCTAGCGGATATCCTAGACTTTTAACACCGTTCAATCTCCTAATGCAGACGGACATCAATTTTGAGCTAGAGAAGCTAAGAGCTGAATTAAGGCATACTCGAGGAATGTATGCAGTTGCACAAACTGAAGTACTTGATGCTTCTAGGAAGGTATACTTAGGCAACAATGACTTTCAATTTTTGTCCTTTTATGTCTAATTCCTATTGTATCTTGATCATAAACCTACATGCCACGAACAGATAAATGAGCTGCACAAGCGCCGTTTGGAGGAAGATGTTAAACTTCGCGAAATTTGTTTGAAGGAAGAGGAAGTAAAAGAGTTGGCACGAAAAGAGAATGAGAAGTACGAAGCTGCGAAAAGGGAAGCTGATTATGTGAATGAGTGTGCTGAAAGAGAGGCAGCACAAAGAAAAGAAGCAGAACTTCTAGCCTTACGCGAGGCAAAAGAAAAAGACAAGCTTGAGAATGCCTTGACAGGCCAGGCACATCAGTACCAAGAATTCACTTGGGAAGAAATTATATCTTCCACCTCTTCTTTCGATGAAAATCTTAAAATTGGTATGGGGGGATACGGAACTGTTTATAAGTGCAGCTTGCATCATACTACAGTGGCTGTCAAAGTTCTTCACTCTGAGGGATCTCATCTAACAAAGCAGTATCAGCAAGAGGTATGACAAGTTAATGAACGAAAGAATGATCAAAATGTGTTTGCTTGATATTTAAAAGAAAATGTGATATTTTGTCTGGTCATAAAGACCATTGTACCAAGGTTACCTTTCCTCTATTCTAGAATTCTTAGAATCTGCTCTTTGTTGTTTCAGCTGGAAATATTGAGCAAAATTAGTCATCCACATTTGCTAATCCTTCTTGGTGTGTGCCCCGATCGTGGTTGCTTAGTGTATGAGTTCATGGAGAATGGTAGCTTGGAGGAGAGGCTTCTCAGGAAAAATGATACATCTCCAATTCCATGGTTTGATAGATATCGAATTGCATGGGAAGTGGCTTCTGCCCTTGCCTTTCTTCACAACTCCAAGCCAGATCCGGTTATTCATCGTGATCTAAAGCCTGCAAACATATTGCTTGATCGTAATTTTGTCAGTAAAATTGGTGATGTTGGCCTCTCAACCATGATAAATTCAGACGCTGCCTTATCCACTATTTACAAAGATACAGGTCCTGTGGGAACACTTTGCTACATAGACCCTGAGTATCAAAGGACTGGATTGATCTCTCCAACATCTGATATTTATGCATTTGGGATGGTTCTCTTGCAGTTGCTAACAGCAAAAGCAGCAATGGGACTTCCCCACATTGTTGAAACAGCAATCGATAAGGATAATCTAACTAAGGTACTAGATCCAGAGGCTGGTAATTGGCCGTTAGAAGAGACAAAGAAACTAGCTATGCTAGCACTTAAATGCACAGAGCTTTGTCGAAGAGAAAGGCCCGATTTGAAAGATGAAATTCTCCCTGCATTAGAGACACTGAAAGAAGTAGCTGATAAGACTCGAGATTCTGCCTTGACTACCAAATCTCCTCCTCCTAACTACTATTTGTGTCCTTTACTCAAGGTATGCCATTCTTTCCTTCCCATAACTCTTACGTCGTGACAATGTTTCATGTTTCATGTGGCACATAATAGTACCAAAGAATCAATTGTTATGTACTACGAAATTTCTCATCTTCATTTCTAAGGCACGGTTGGTTCTATTGTCACAGGATATAATGAAGGACCCTTGTGTGGCAGCTGATGGTTTTACTTATGACAGGAATGCAATAGAAACATGGCTAAAAGAGAAGGATATATCACCAATGACAAGCCTACCATTAGCTCATAAGAACCTTCTACCAAATTACGCACTGCTTTCTGCGATTCTGGACTGGAAATCAAGATAGGCTGGAAAACATTTAGATTCTTTGGGTAGATATTTTTTAGACTTACAGTCTAGTTGAACATAGCATACCAAATTTATATACCTTAACACAATGAACCAGCTGATAGATTTGGATGTTTCTCTGTAAGTGTGAGATTGAGTAAACAGTCCTATAACATGTTAATTAGTAGGATTTAAATGTGTGACAGTAAGAGAAAAGTTGCATATGAGACTATGTATCAATCTTGAACTCCTCTTGTTATCACTTGAGTTGCAATGGTCATGTTAAGGCCTCCTTTTAATGATATTAAGCAGTGTGATTTTTGCAATCTGCATGAAGATTTTGGCATACAAAACATGGTTTTGTTCTGACTTCCATTATATGTCGTTTTCTCTATATGTATACTTTATTCAACAAAATCCTCTATATATAACAATGGACAATATCTTTCATCCTCCTGAATAAGTAAGACCTCGCTTTTTCGAATTCAAAAATATAATATTTCTTCACTTCATATTTAATTAGTGGCCTTAATCATTTTTTTAATAAAACAGATCACCACTATCTTGTTTGGTTTGTAGATTGGCATCCATAATCTATCTAAACTTTTCAGGAAATGGGGAAAATATACATATTAAGTAATTAATAAATAAAGAGATAAGTTCATGAAAAACAGCCTTATGCAATAAGGCCAGGTGAATTGTGGGGTTTACATTGAATGTGCTTTATTGGACATCTCCAATTTTGCCATTTAAAAAAATAATAATCCTTCTTCAATAAGTGATTAGTATATACTTTTCCTCTCTTTTATTATAGTTTAAGTAAATTTAAAAGTGGAAAAGTTTCCTTTATTCTTTGGTTTGGGCATTAAGCATGCATTTCCACTTGGCATGAAAAGTGCTTAAGGAAAAAGTGGGGAAAATAATTGACTTGTTTTAAGATAAATCCAAACAACATTTATGTATAATTGGGACATACAAGCAACTTGAGATATTTATGGAGTTGGTTATAATACACTTAACACCTGTTTAATCAAAATGTTTCTCCCTGTCAGAAAACACCAAACTATGGCCAGCTAACCTTTACATGGGATGTCTTTTTTTAAAAAAATTATTTATTGGTTTATAACGATAGCGTTTGAGTCAATTTTCACACACCGAGACTAATTTGTTGAATGTCTGACACGACATGTTGACTTGTATAGATATTAAGTAACTCTGTGACGAGTACTTTCAAGATAGCAATCATGAGCTTGGAATCGACCTTTCATTTCATGATTAGGAATTGTAAGGATATGACATCTGGTCTAACTCAACCTCAAAAGCTAGCTTATAAGGGAGGATTGTCCAAGTCCATATAAGGATACCACTAGTTCATTCCCCACCCGATGTGGGACTTTTACCCGCTCTAACACCCCTTCACGCCCAGGCCCGATTGGAGCATGGATCGGGAGACTAAACGGGGATGAACCTGACTCTAATACCATGTAAGAATATGACACCTGAGTCTAACTCAACCTCAAAAGTTAGCTTATGTAAGGAGGATTATCAAGTTCATATAAGGAGAACCACCCGTCCATTCCCCAACCAATGTGAAACTTTTACCGACTCTCCCAGGAATATTGAAGGAGTTTTGGGGAAGAATTGTTGTACCTCTTCAGTTGAACCTCTTTTGAGTTCTTAATTAAGGATTTTATGTATGAGTTCAATTGCTTGTTCGATTGAATTTGATTGTTTTACATCACTCTCCCAACCACAATGTTAGCAAATGGAAAGTCTCAGCTTTTCTTTTGATGAATTCAACTCAATATGTCTATTGATGATCATCTTACCTGTCTCTTACGATACACTCTCGACCAATAAAGAATCTAAGCAAATGAGAAGAAATTATCTTACATATTTTTTTTGTGTATGTTTGATATGTGCACGTGTATTCGGAAACAGAGAGATCATCTTGATATAATGCATACGTAAGAGAAAGGAGAATACAGTAACAAATATATATAGTAAGTTTATAAATCTAATGGTGTTAGACTTTGTCACACAATGACAAAACAGGCAGATCAATAATTTCAATGATGGAAAATGGCTATTCTTTGTCTTGTTGCTAAAACAGTGTGTCTTTTCTAACAAAACACTTCACAACTGGTTGTTGGTAATCACATCTTATGGATCCTTTGGAATTTCCAACTGTCACCAGATTTTCTCTGAAATTAAGACAAGTCCACTGCTTGTTATCTGATATTACAGGATAAACTAGTTAAAATGTCACTCTCTAATCTGTTGACTGTATTTTTACAAATATATCTTGGTTATATCGCAATGTGTACTTCCTAATCCATCAACAACCATTTCTTTATGACAACAAGAATACTAGTTGAGTGAGGCTTCTTTTTGTCTCACATAAAAGTAGACTCAAATGGGCGAGACAAAAATGAGTCTCACTCGACTAGTGTCAGTTGTGTGAGTCACAAAATAGAACTTTTTCGAATCTTGAGGATGACATAGGAAGCTAAATTTCAGGATCCAGAAACTTGCTTCTGATTCTTGAGGTGAAAACTTCTGCTTTGCCGAAAACTGGACACCAACTTCATAGTTCTTGCCAATTGATATAAGCTTCACAACATTCTCTTGCTGTGATTGCAGATAGGGAATTAAGACATGTCCTCAAAAACCAGTTTCCTCACAAGAAGTCAGTGTGTTGTATCAGTATGCTTATCATGACCTAAAGTATGTTGATATCGATCGAATTGATCAAGTCAGTCAGAGGAAACAGGTCATGCTTCAAGCAGAAGCATAAAGATTGTTCATTTTACTTTCCAATTTCTTCAAGCTTGCTGAGGACCTGCTTTATAGTAGGCCTAAGAGCAGGTGAGGGAGAACAACAAGCCACAGCAAGCTGAAGGAATTCATAAACATGATCTTCATTAACCGCCCTTTGGCCATCATCAGTTTTGCTAACCAGAATTTGTGGATGATAAAAATCCGCAACTCTGTGATCAAGAATCGCACTTTGAATGGCATTAGGCAAATAAATATCCTTATCAAAATTTGGTTTCCTGTAAAATGGTTCTTTCCCTGTTAATAACTCTAACAAGATAACCCCAAGGCTGTAAATATCAGTTTCTTCGCTAACTTCTCTCATCTTGATTAATTCAGGGGCTTTATACCCCTGAGCTGCTGAAGCTTCAAGCATTTCTTGGCCTGCAGTTGGATTCAAGAGAAGATGCAATCCAAAATCGGACACATATGGCATGAAGTGTCGATCCAAAAGTATATTATTCGACTTGAGATTTCCATGGATTATGGGAATTTCTAAGTCTGTGTGAAGATAGTCTAGTCCTTGAGCAATGCCAATGGAGATCCTACATATGATGTGCCATTTATGAGCCTCACCGTTCCCGTCTGCATCATTAGACACAATTTTCTTAAAACAAAATACTTTTGTATACTTGAGACATATTGAAAACTAATACATGTGTATACTTTAGACTTACGAGTGGTTCCAACTTAACACGGTTTAGTTATTAATGAAACTGTAATTTTGACAAAGTACCTACAATTAGGTTCTAAATTGACAACAAAACTAACTGAAATTTGAGGCAAGATATGTTAAACTATAAAAATGCACATGTGTAGGTTTTTAAATAAGCAGAAGAAAACAAATTCCATTTAAATCCAGAAAACAAACTTTTTCAACATAAAATATGGAGAAATATAATATCAAAAAAAAATTCGAAAAAAATGGAAGATAGTCTAGTTCATCTGTGCTTTCCAGATTCAGAAACAGTGTTGTTGAGATGTCACCAAAAAAAAAAAGTGAAAAAGAAAAGGGTACAATCAAAGGACCTAAAAATTCAAACTGCATATAGATATCTAATTATTGAAGTCCCTTCCAGTTGTTAGAAAATGATTGAATGAGACTTTTTTTCGAGGCACCAAAAGGCAAAATCAAGATCCCACTTTTTGGCATGAAAATTTTGTATTAGTACTAACCAATAGAAGAAAACAAAAAATTATTATGAAAATCAAGCATCCATCTCCTGCCAAATGCTACAAATCATAAAAATGACCAATCTTGTTTTTTCTTATTTTATTTCCAAGACAGTAACTTTTTTGAATGAACACCACACCATAGGCTTAAAGATTTGTGTTTTAAAATTATATGGTATCACAAGTCTAATATTTAGAAACAACGACATATTCAGTATAGTCACACACACGAACAATTTTACTGCTTGTATATTTTTTTTAAAAAAAAACAGCAAGAACACATACCTCTAATCAATTGAGCTAAAGTACCATGACGATAAAAAGGATGTACCATCAGTTTCTCTCCTCTTTGGCCTGCATAAAATGCACACAAAGGCACCAAATTAGGATGCCTTAAAGACCCCAAAAGTTCCATTACAGGCACAACTTCTTTCATTGTGACAGTACAAGCTGGTCTCAAAAACCTTAACAATGTAACTCTATCAATACTCAGCAAACTAGCCCTGTATAAAGTTCCATAACTTGATTTCCCAATAACTTCACCAGGGGCATCCAAGATTTCATACACAGTAAGATCTTCACCATCTTCAAACTTGATCAACAAATCTTTTTCAACCCCGTCTCTTTCTTTAACCTCAAAATTAGTTTCAACATCCCTAGAAACAATTTCCTCTCTTCTCCTTGTACATAAATAGATCACTAACAACAAAACAATTAAAACAGCTACTGAACATGGTACTATAATAAGTATAAGCATATGCTTGTGTTCCATTTTCTTGAAAGAAAAAAAAACTGACACTTGGGTGTTAAAAAGATTGAAACTTTATGACATTTTAATGGAAAAAATGAAGATTCAAGATCTGGTTAGAAAAGGGTAAGTCTTGAAAATACAATCATTTTTTATGGGGTTTTTGCGGAGATTGTGGGAAAAACAAAATCTTGAAGAGGACTTTGGCTTTGTGAAGAAAGTTGCCGCAGAGAGAGGGAAAAAGAGAGAGAGAGAGAGAGAGAGAACAAGTCAAGATTAGAGAGAGAGGAGTTGGCAAGAGAAAGAGAGAACAGAAGGTGGCATGTGCCTATTTTATGGAAGGAATTCATTTCTTCATCTCATGTTTATACTCTCTTCCTTTTTTTTTTCTTTGTATTAATTGCCTCTCCATCCCATTCCCTCCATCCTCACCAAAAATAGTGTTAGGTTTACAAGCACAAAACTTAAAAATTATATTATATAAATATATCTTTTTAATTTATCATCACAAAATTTATATATTTTTTGTACTTAAAAATTATATTATATAAATATATCTTTTTAATTTATTATCGCGAAATTTATATATTTTTTGTACTTCCTTATACTTTATATTCGGTTAAACTAAGACAGACAATAAAATATATGAAGTATTACATATACATATGTAATGAACCGAGCCGGCTCAGGGCTCGACTCAGCTCAGTTTAATTTGATAAAGATTTAACTCGGTGTCAACTTAATTAGATAAAATTATCTTTTTTTTTGTTATCGACAGAATGATATGTTCGTCTTTGTCAAATAAAATAGAGTGGGAGAAATGGAAGAGAAAAGAAAAACGGGCTTGTTTTGGTAATGTAATGATTACTTTAAAATTCATTCATTAATCTTAATTAAGTTAGCAAAACATCAATTCAATAATTATTACAAAATTAATTTATAATTGTGTACTTCTTTAATTGATTAAATGTAATTAAACTCTTTATAGACATCCTTACTTAATACTACTTTTTTATGGATGGTGCAAAATGCAATTAATTTTCTAAATTGAAGTATTCAAAAATTAAATAAATTCAATATTTTACAATTTTATTATTGATTATTTTGTTCAGTACAAAGTCAACATCATTTGATTTAAGCTCTAGTTCAGACTCTATATATGTAATCACCAAATTAAACAACTTATATTTCTCCTAGTCAACTAATTTCTTATAAAATTAACATTTTTAATAATAACATAAAAATAAACATAAAAGAATTAACTCAAACTCAAGCTAGGCCTAACACCTGACTCATATATGTCAAATTTTACATGTAATTGATATATATTTAAGTTTGATATACTTGACAAAAGCTATATCAAATTTTATCTTATTTTAACAGACGCACACTGTTATTCTCCTTTACTTATCCAACCTACTTGTTACTCATCTATCTATCGAAAGGGTAAAGATACAAAAGAGGAGTAATATTTTAAAAAGATTTTCTTGTTGAAAAATACCTAAAGCATTTGTTGGTGGTTGCACGTTGGGAATAAAGACCCCCACAAATTGGAATAACACTTCTAAAACGAAAGAGGACTCCACGAAGTATCCTTTGCCTCTTTGGACCATTTCCTTGACAAGTGACAAATCCCAACAAACAACATATACCTAAACCAAAAGATACAAATTATATACATGTATCTAGCTAGGAGGAACGAGTTATCGTCACAATAGAGACAGAATTCTCAATAAGAAAATTTAACACTTAGTTTATGTTGATTAAAGATAATTTTAAATTTATATACCAGATAAATTTTTTGATGAATGTAACGAGATCGTCATTAATATGGTTTTAGGTAAGGGAAAAAAGTGATGGAAATGATAGAAGTATAATGGAAATTAAAGGGAGTAGGATATATATGGTCCATTTTACATAAATTGGATATGTAGTGAGTGACATAATTATTTGTCTGTTGTATCAAAGTTTCTTGAAAAGTGGGGAAAAAGAAGGTTAGTATAAAATGCCATTACAAAGAGACAAAGAAACAAGGTGGCATGCTTTCTTATTGCTTCTTTCACTTCTTTTTTTTTTTTTTTCATTTTTAAAATTTGAACATATGTTTTTAGTGCCACTACAATTTCTATAAACCAAATTGATTTTTGAATTTTGACCATGTGTTTTGAGATTGCCTTTTCACAAGTGGAAGTAGAATCATGAAAATTTTGTTTCCAAAATAGTTTTAGATTTAATAATTATTTTTTTTTTAAAATCAGATACACAAATTTAAATATTTATTAGAATACTAAATTTAAATTCAGTTAAACTCAATAAATATAAACAACATCTGTCCTTACTTGTTACACCTTGATTATTTTATTTGATACCTATATTGCAATAAAATGTTGATATCATCTAATATTTTTTGATGACCTTGAACTTTTATGATTATGATAACCCATGTTGTCACTCTTGAATATTGCATTGGACCATGAATATCTAAGCAACTTGTAAGTAGAAAAAACTATATAAAAACAAAAATATATTAAAGATTTATGACATCTTCACCTTCTCATTTCAAGGCCTTAGTTTCCTTGTGCAAATCATGTATGTATTTTGGTGTTATTTATGAGAAAGAATGCTACATTTGACTTGTCAATTTTTTTCATTTAAAATTTGGTGGTAGTTCATTGTCTTAATTATTATTCATAATCATATGTTACTGTCCCCACTATTAATCTTTTTTGGTAATTCTCTTTTTTCTAGCATAATCAAGAGGATTTGGCCCCATCCAACCACGTGAGGATGATTGCAAACCCAAAAAGCCTCTACGGGTTGTTTGTCGTTCGAGAATTCTCAATATTATACAAAAATTACACGTATGGATCATAATATTTTGTGATGATTTAATAAGCAGATATTTTTAGAATTAATTACAGAAATTTCACCTTTTAATTTACTTATTACCATTATTTTCTATAAGTTTTACAAATTTTCAAAATTCTTTTTTTTCACACATCACATTAATGTATCTCGCGCATCAAATTATTGTATCTTGTGTATCAAATTAATGTATCTCGCACATCAAATTAATGTATCTCACGCATCATATTAGTGTATCATGTATAAAATGTACCTCACACATTAGATTAGTGTATCTCGCGCATCAAATTATTGCATCACGCACATTAGATTCATGTATCGGTGCTTGTAGTATTGTTTCCAATTTTGAGGAATTTTTGTAATTATAAACTTTTAAGGGGTAGATTGTAATTTTACCTTAAAAGTATGTTATTTCTGTAATTTGCCCTTATTTTTATCTAATATTTTTTAGTGCGCAATCTTTTTTTACTTTATCCCTATGTATTTCTCCGAGTCCGTAGCCTAAAGGGTACAAAATATTAATAAAAATTCCAAAACGGTATATAAAATTTTATATTAACCAAAACGGCAAAATCGCTGAATTTTTTTTTTTGAAAAATGAAATCGCTACCTAGGCAGCGATTTTAAATTATTTTTTATAAAATCGCTGAGCGATTTACATATTTTTTTTAAAAAATTATAAAATCACGCAGCGATTTCAAAATTTTATAATTTTTTTTTAAAAAAAAAAAATTGCTGTTAATGCAACGATTTTGCCGTTTTGGTCAATATAAAATTTTATATACCGTTTTGAAATTTTTGTTGATATTTTGTACCCTTTAAGCTCCGGACTCGTATTTCTCCTATGAATTGATTTTTGATTTTTTATTTGATAAATATGTTTAAAATTTTCATTTTAAAAGTAATTTTATTTTCAAGATTCAAACCTGATGCCCATAATCAAACATTTGACAGTACTATTTAAAATAACTCCTACAATTACATATCATGAATTGCAACAACTACCTAATTGAACCTTGATAATGCACAGCTGTTTTTTGGTCGATAATCAATTTGGTTGGATTGGTCTCTCAAGTTTTTAATACCCGGCCCCGTACGTATTAGGAAAGGTGCACTTACTCTCTTTTTCGGTATACGTATAATCATGTTTTATGTGGAAAAAAAAATTAAGTGAAAAGCAATTATACCTATCGAAGTTTTCTTTTAAAAAAAAATGAAAGTTATTTAGAGTAAAAAACATGTTTTTGCTATTTGTCAAATTCTTGAAAATTTTAAAGTTGAAATTTAAAATTTTTATGACTAAATATATTTATCGGAATTCAACTTAGAAAAAAAATTATAATAATTCAAGATTTTTGTTATTAATTGATGGTATTATCATGCATGGTGATTCACGTATAGATGTTTTTATTACAAACGTACATAATTAATTAACGACTTAAAAGTGCATTAAATTTTAAGACATTATTAGTCAAAACACATCCATCTAGCATGAGAAAAAAGGGATATAATTTTGGTCTTACAAAAAAGTTGTAGAGTTTTGATGATTATTTTATTTCCAGAAGCTTACAACTTTTAATTTTTTGGACAACTTTTTTGGTCCTGCCAAATTTAGAACCAAACTATTGAGAGACTTCTACATTAATTAGGTGAAGACAGTAGAGGATTAATTATTAATGTGATCAAAGTAATTAATTAAGTGACATTATTTTAATTTAGGATGAGTTTGTTAGGAAATATAAATCAAACTTGAACAAGAATGGGTTTATATTTTTATTTTTTAAAAAAACAAGTACTAGCTACTAGCCAAAATTAAGTGTGTTTTTTTAGCTAAGTTGAAAAAGGATTATTAAGAGTTTGTCATTTGTATATAAAAAAAAAATGAAAACAAGAGTTAAAGCTACGTGAGGAAAAAAAATTGAAAAAGAACTTACTCCTAATGTATTTTTCAAATTTGAATTTTGAAATTGAAATAAATGAGCTGATTTAATAAATAATTACAACTTATTTGAAATATTTTGAAAAATATTTCCATTTTCATTCATGATTAAACGGCTAATAAATATATATATATGGTTAGATTTAAAGCAGGAAGCAAATGTTGTTGACCTATCTAGTCAATTGCTTATGCTACAAAAACAGATTCTCAAGATAGATAAAAAATATTGACAAAAATTTTAAAAGGTAATATAAAAAAAATTTTGAAATTGCTGGTGATGTATCTATTTAGGTGGTTGGCGTTAAGAAAAATTGCCGCAGTAGCAGCGATTTGTAAATTTTTTTAAAAAATTTATTTTTAACAAATCGCTGCCAAGACAGCGATTTGTAAATGATTTTTAAAAAAATTGTAAATCTTAAGAAAAATCGCTGCAGTAGCAGCGATTTGTAAATTTTTTTAAAAAAATTATTTTTAACAAATCGCTGCCAAGACAGCGATTTGTAAATGATTTTTAAAAAAAATTGTAAATCGCTGCCCGTGCAGCGATTTTACTTTCTTTTTTTTTAAATTTTGATGTAAATTGCTTCTCGCTGCCTTGGGCGGCGATTTCACCTATTTAATTTTTTAAAATTTTTTATCGTAAATAAATTATAATTAGCCAAAATAATTCACATTGTCAGACTTCCAAATTCACATTTCACATCCTGACATAAATATTAACATGCATGTGAATTTTTTTTGTACAAATTTGACGTGTTAATTAACTTCAAAATTTACCGATTTACTTCAAAATTAAAAAAAAATAAAGTAAAATTGCTGCACATACAACGATTTATAATTTTTTTAAAAAATTATTTACCAAATTGTTGCCTTGGCAGCGACGATTTGTTAAAAAAAAATTAAAAAATAAAATTTTCAAATCGCTGCTACTACAACGATTTACCTTAACAGCACTACCTAATCGCTACATCACCAGAAGTTTTACCGTTTTGATTTAAAAAAATTTTATTTACCCTTTTAAAATTTTTATCAATATTTAACCCTTTAGACTCGACTCTACAAAAACATTAATTGTGAGATATTGTTGAACTCAGGGATCATTTGGTTTTTGATTGAGATGATAAAAAAGAAAATAATATAAATAAAATTAAGTTAATAAATAACGTAACAATTTTTTTATTATCATGTACGTGATTTATATTGGAATAATTAGTGTTAATGAGAATAAAAATAAAGTCAAATGTTGGAGCAAGTAGAAAGACAAAACTTAATTCTTGTGGAAAATTCATATTAATTATTTGAACCATGTTTTAAATATTACATGTTTTTATATTTTAATTTTATTTTTTGCGTGAAAATATGAGAAATAAAAAAAAAAGTGTTAATGGAAAAATTAAAAAAGAGGAAAAAGAATTTAAGATTATTTTTTTACTGTTATATCGCAATTTATTTTTTGTATTCGAAAGAGAAATTGGAATATCTATAATAATAAACCCAAATAATTCATTGAACTAAAGAAAGCAAGAAAAAATAATCTCATTCGTGAGAAGGATCAAATGTATCCCGTGAGCCCTTAACTTTGCAAAAGATCAAATATACTTAGATAGATTTTATTTTTTATTTAATCAGAAAAATAAATTTAAAAACAAATCTTTTTTCCTTAAATTAGATGAAAAAGATATTTTTTAAAAAAATTGTAATAATAAAAATATATATAAACTATTTTTATAAGGAATAATATCAAAATATTAAAATGGTTCGGGTGAAAAAATTGTTTGGCAATAAGCCAATAATGATGTAGTGCATTGGCATAGAAAAATAGTAGAGAAAATGATGGGTTTGGTAGCGTTGAAATTAAAATGTAAACAGAACTGACCTTTGAGTTTTAAGAATTTTTGGGTGCTGACTTTTTATTGTCCTCGTCACTTAATTTCACAGTAGAGCCTAGATGAAATTTGACGTATGGATTAATTTTAGAATGATATTTTCAATAGAAAAATTTTTATATTCAAAGTTTAAATTCGAAATTTCTAATTAAGGATAAGGTATTTTTATAATTACAACACGAAAGTGTTACCCCTTTCGTCCATAATTATTTGTCAAGATAAGATCATGCACTTTCATTAAGGAAAATTTAATACAAGATGTAATTTGACTAATATAACTTTACTATAGCAAAAATATCAAAGAGTACATAATTTTTCAATTGAACAAAAATGAAAGCGCAGAATTAAAAAAATATATTTATTTTTCAATTGTTTAAATTAATAATTAAGCTTAGACATTTATTTTTAATCTACCTGTCAAACGATTGTGGATAGGTAGAATAATATATTTTACATTTTTTGGGTGCTGACTTAATCCTTACTCAATGACACCGACATTCAATTAATGTAATGTAATTGAGTGTCAACTTGTTTGACGCTTCTTTGATGTTTACTACATAGGGTTTATATTAATTAAATAAGGCTTATAATAATTAATAAGACTTTTTCAATTAGAATTTTAAGAGCTTTGTTTTTTTTCCTCTAAGAGGCATGATATTGATACCCTCAACTTGAAAAAGAAACTTGGAGATTCTTTCATTGGGCAGAACAAAAGAATTAATTAAGAAATACGAGAGAAAATAGTCGTTTGATAGAGTGTATAAGAATAATATTGAATAAATTTTTATTAATAATATTGAGGGCAACTTTCACATATAGCAAACAAAAAATTCATATTTGTATAATATAGCAAACTTTGCATAATTGCGCTCCATAGCAAACATAAAAACTGTATAATTCGCTGGCCTAAATTGTATAATTCGCTGGCCTAAATTGTATAATTCGTTGGCCTATTTCGCTGCAATTGTATAATTTGATTTGCATATAGTTGAATCGAATTAAAATGTATGTATATTGCATAATTATAAGTGTATAGCAAGAAGATATATGTTTTTCTCGTTTTATACAAAAACAGAAACACAATATATACACTTCTGTTGTATAAAGCTAGAGAAAATTGTATTTCACTGCAATTGTATAATTCGCAATTGTATCTGCAATTTTTGAAGTAAAATGTTTGTAAATTGTATAATTAAGTGTATAACACGAAAATATACATTTTTGCATGTGTATATACAATTTTCTCTCGCTTTATACAAAACAGAAACAAAATTATACACTTCTGTGTATAAAGCGAGAGAGGCGAGCGAGAATGGAGAGTGGCGAGAGAGATTCCTGGGAGAGAGACGCTGGCAAATTTTTAGATAATGTTTACTATGGAGCACAATTAAATCAAACCCTAGCTATTCCATTTAATTTAGGTTATTAGTTTGCTATTTTATACAATTTTCCCTAATATTGATTAGTTACTCAAATTTCTATTTGCTGTAATAAAACAATTATATCTTTAACCACACTTATTTATGAATTGTTTCCATTATATATATTACTAATATCATAATTTATAGTGTATTAATTATAGGGAAAATTGTATAAAATAGCAAACTAATAACCTAAATTAAATGGAATAGCTAGGGTTTGATTTAATTGTGCTCCATAGCAAACCTTGGCAAAAATTTACTAGGCGTCTCTCTCCCAGAAGTCTCGCTCGCCACTCTCCCATTCTCACCTCTCTCGCTTTATACACAGAAGTGTATAATTTCTGTTTCTGTTTTGTATAAAGCGAGAGAAAATTGTATATACACATGCAAAAATGTATATCTTCGTGTTATACACTTAATTATATAATTTACAAACATTTTACTTCAAATATTGCAGAGAAAAAGGCCAAAGAATTATACAATTGTGAATTATACAATTGCAGTGAAATACAATTTTTTCTAGCTTTATACAACAGAAGTGTATATATTGTGTTTCTGTTTTTGTATAAAGCGAGAAAAACATATATCTTCTTGCTATACACTTATAATTATGCAATATACATACATTTTAATTCGATTCAACTGTATGCAAAGCTAATTATACAATTGCAGCAAAATAGGCCAGCGAATTATACAATTTAGGCCAGTGAATTATACAATTTAGGCCAGCGAATTATACACTTTTATATGTATAGCGAATTATACAGTTTTTATGTTTGCTATGGAGCACAATTATGCAAAGTTTGCTATATTATACAAATATGATTTTTTTTGTTTGCTATATGTGAAAGTTGCCCATTTATACACCCCATATTATTAAACAAGATGTACAACTAATTTATACATTATATACATTCTATCAAAGAAAAAATTAAATAATATTATAATTAGTACATAAATTAATTCTCTAATACATCCTATCCAATGAACCCTAAATAATTTGAAGATGGTAGTGAATATGAAAGCACAAAGAAAGGACATATATGATCAATGTTTTGTTCACTACGTACAACACGAATAACCCTATTATCACATTAATAATTTCAATAAATACTGTCTAACCAACTCTTGCGATGTGTTTTATAACACAGAAATTAGTTTTATTCGTGTTTGGTTTTAATTTTTTCTCAAGGTAAATAAGTTTTTTATAAATGAGTGAAAATGACGAGCATACGTAAACAAATTCAATAGCATTTCACATTAATTGTCTCTTTTGTGTGTCCAACACATTCCACCTTTATCACCGCCCTCATATTCTGTACTCACATATAGTGCTTGTCTAGATTATACAAAAATGTTTTTGGACAATAATTTCTGCTTACTTGCCAAACACCATACAAACAAATTGAAACGAAAGCAGTAAATAGCATAGCAACAAATTTCATGGCACAATTTAGTTCTAGTTCCCATTAGAGGTTAAGGTAGTCACAAGTTTGGCTCTCTCACTTCTTTTAGAAAAAGGATCAACTTTCACAATAGAGTAAAAGTTATATTTTGTTCTTGTTAATCTATATATGTTAAAAGAAGTACAGAGATGAGGATTGTGCACAACTACACCCATTATGACTATGGTTACATTAGTTAATTCATAGATTTTCTTGTTCAATGAAGTATGTTTCCATTGTTTGCAGCAGAAAAAATATTGGGGATGTCAAGGAATGTAGTACATTGGGTTAGGAAGCTTGAAAGAACGAATCGATGCAGAGGAGCCTAACAGATCACTCCACTGATCTCCAGAGTTGCCCGCTATTCTCAACCCGTCTTCTACCATCTCATTTCTTTTCTCTGATTTATAAATTGTGGCTGATTTGCCATGATCCTCTGATCCCCTGCATAACAAACATTAATCCAGAATTTTAACATGTTGTCACTCTAAAACAAGCAGAATTATAGAGGTGACATGGTAAAGTGAAGCCCAAGAAAGTGGTAGAAAAATTTCTTGTATACGGCACAAAACTGAGGAACAGCAATAAACTACTAAGAGTAATAAATTTGATTACGCAAATTACAAATGGACTAGATGACATGCCACCTGCACTGCCCCATTTAAAATTTTCAGAAATGGATTTGAAGGAATGAAAGTCACTTGACTCTAAGAAGAGGGGGTGAGTTTCGCCTATACAGTTGGAGTTGACGGTCCTAGTTCTGTTAGAGTAAGTTGAGTTTTTCTCTGCCTTGCTTCGTCCCCGCCCTGCCTCATTGTAATCTGCAGATTGTCAATGAAGTAGTATGCAGTATGTAGTATGGTTAACTTTGTCAATTAAAACACAAAACTAAGTATCTTTGCTATACGTTCACCTAGATGAATAATATGCATTTTGATTGAGAAATCCAGAGTCTCTTTATAAGAGTTTTTTTTTCTTATTTTTCTACTTTTTTCTGGTTTTATTTCATCATATTCCTTCCAATAATCTTTCTGATGGATTTGCCTATCTAGTTGATAAACTGTCATTACATTATATAGAAAATACTCCACTTCTTACTCCCTTGAAGGAAGCCTCATGCAGATTATTTTTAACTCTTCTATATACCACAATGCTTTTATACTCAAAACACTTCTACCTGGAAAAGAATTTCCATATGCAGAGAAAGATGGAATGAGAGACACACCAACAGCAATGATTTAGGTGTATCAAGAAGCAAAGCTCTTCTGCACATGCTACTCAAGCTCTAAAACTATCTGATTTTATTTGTTTAAAACCTTACCCTACATGGATTATGATCTCTAGAGTTGTTTTTATTTCTTCTTGAGCTCTGGAGTTATCTATTTCTGTTTTCATTTTGGTCAAGCAAAAGACAATGTTTGCCTGTCCTTGATAAAGGAGATGTATCAAATATTAATATCACCAACTAGTAAATAAATGGCATTCTTTAGCCTACTAAGTATGGAGAACACAGATATTTAAGATGGAAATGAAATATTGGTGCAATTTGAACGTTAACTCTTATAATCTTAGCACGTCTAGATTAATTGGTTCTCACCTAGGTAAGGTTTTTCAGGAGTTTTGGTTCCTCAACATGCCTTTAAAGTTACCTTCTATAGACCAAGTAGAGTTAATCGAGTTCCAAGAAAATTGTAGCCATATCGAATTCTTGGATAGAACTTATCTATCTATTGGCTGACAAATAAATTTTAGTTCTAATCCCTGGATTAAGATCAGAGTACAATACATGCAGCAACAACTTTAAGACCAACTAAGCTGAGCGTAACAATAATGCAAAAGCAACTACTGCTTTGAGTTAATGATGAAGTACTCATCAAACTTCCCTCTAACTAAATTCATTCTTAACGAGAAACTGTTTGATTCTTCCTAAGTTAGCAAGATCACCACTTAAATTAAGGGTTCTAATTTTAAAGTATCTCTGATAGCCATACAAACAAGAATGAAATGGAACCGAATAGATACATATCATTCATCCAATTGATCTTAACTATTTAGGGATTGAGACATTGATTGGCTGTGACCTAGATCAGATAAGGGGAAGCATTACTAAAACAGACCATATACCGTGCCAACGGGGAAGAACACTTACCAGCATTCATCAAATTCTCATAGCTAATTCATTTTTCAAAATTTGAAGTTATAATAACTCATTTTCCATTGATATAAAATCTGAAGCAGTTATAACTCATAACTCACCTCAATATGAGCTTGTCCCAATCCTGAAACCCAGCATTCATCAAATTCTCCACTGTAACAATTCTGTGTCTTTCGCTGCGCCCAGTCAACAAGAAAACTTTGAATCCTAGCCTCATAACATCTTGATAAAGCTTCAAACTTGATCCAATTGCTGGTGCCTCACCCTTCTCAACCCATTTATCGAATTCCACACTATCAAAAACCTCCAACCTACAAATAACCCCCAAAATTCCTTATCAGAAAATCAACAAAAAATTATCATACACATCGAACAATGCTCAAAAAAACTCCAAATATAATAAACAAAGTTCCATTTCTGATAGTAAAAAAGACAACCCAATTCGACATTTGTGTTTAATTAGTGGAGGTGAGGCATACATTAATGAGAGTCATACCCATAACCATGTTGGGAATAATAAGGAAGATTGGAAAGCAAAGTCTCATCAACATCAAAAATCCATACATCTTTTCCATCTTCCCCCAATTTCATGCTTTCAGCAAAGGCTCCAGCTTCCGTTGAAACTCTATCAATCTCCATCTTATAAGCCCCACCAGTAATATACTGTCTCACATAATCAGCACATTCCTGTGGAATTATCTTCCATGGGCTTAAATTATTCGCCTCCACAGCAAACCTCCAACTTGTACACTCTAAATGAAGCGTTCTCTTCAAATGGGGTTCACTATTTTCAAAAATTTCAACAATCAATGGCCTATCAACCACATGGGTATTAAAATCTTCATTAGCAAAAGCAAAAGTAAACAGAATCAAGAAAATGGAAATTCCCAAAATCCTCATTTGCAAAACCAAATCCTCCGTATAGGATTAAGGGGTTGTTCTTAAAGAGAGAAAAAGAAGGATTATCTGCAGAGATTCTTTGCTTTTCTTCTTCCCTTTGAAAAATGAAACTGAAATGTGTTGATAAGACGAAGAAAAGGGAAGAAGATAGTAATGGAGAATCAGCAGAGAATATGTCACAAGGCACAAGAGACGTGAGCCAATCACATTGCTCATTTTTATGTTGTACTCTTTTTTTTGCTTTTCCAAAACAAAGGGAGAAAGTCGAATCATTCAACTCCATCTTTTAGAATTTACTTGTCACATTATTTTTTAATTTGATTTCTATATTTATTTGGTTTTTTTTTTTCAAAACAAAAACAAAAAAATTAAAATTATTGTACTATTCTTTACGTTCGCTAATTACTTGTCTACTTTTCTTTTTTACTTGTCCATTTTAACAAATTAGAAAAAGACAAAAAAAAATTATGACTATTATCCCTTAATTAATTATTTTTGAAAAATATGGCACTTTTTGGAAATTTTAATTCTTCTACTTCGTTGTTAATTGTGATAAAATGGTAAAAATATTTAATTCTTAATAAGTTTGTCAATTCAAATGTGGAAAAATATTAGGGACAAGATGAATAATGTGATTAATATAGGTAAAATAGTAAAATCACTATATTAATTACTCACTTCATCTCAATTTTATGACTTAGGTTTGACTTGACACGGAGTTTAAGAAAAAGGAGGAACTTTCACATATAACAACTAAAAATAGCCTAATTACTTTTCATAACTATAGTTTGATAATTGCAATTCGTAGCTACATGTTATAGGGAGGAGAGAGGCGAGCGAGACTGGGAAAGAGAGGAGAGAGGCGAGAGAGAGGGGGTAAGAAGTGGGAGAGAGGTGAATTATATATGTATATTGGTTAGATAATTGTATATTATACATATTATTTGTATAAAAAGCAAGTGAGATAGGGAGAGAGAGGAGAGAGGCGAGCAAGACTGGGAGAGGGAGGAGAGAGGCGAGCGAGATTGGGAGACAGAGGAGAGAGTCGAGCGAGAGAGGACAGAGAGTGGGAGAGAGGTGAATTTGTATATGTATATTGGTTAGATAATTGTATTATTATACATATGCATTTGTATAAATGACAATTGACAAGTGAGATTGGGAGAGAAAGGAGAGAGGCGAGCGAGATTGGGAGAGGGAGGAGAGAGTCGAGCGAGAGAGGACAGAGAGTGGGAGAGAGGTGAATTGTATATGTATATTGGTTAGATAATTGTATTATTATACATATGCATTTGTATAAATGACAATTGACAAGTGAGATTGGGAGAGAAAGGAGAGAGGCGAGAGAGATTGGGAGAGGGAGGATAGAAGCGAGCGAGAGAGGGCAGTGAATTGTATATGTATATTGGTTAGATAGTTGTATATTATACATATGTATGTATATATTCTGATGAATTCTATATATACAAATGTGACTAATTATACAATTTCGAAGTCAACCCACATAATTAATGTATAATATTAGTCGTTAGTGATAATTATAGCAAACTATAGCTATGATAAATAATTAAATAGTATAAATTTGTTTAACCGCATGATTTTCTAAGAAAGAAAGACTTTTTAAAACTTGTGCCATAAAATACTAAGTTATAATTATTTGTGTGACTATAAATAATTTATTAAGGATAAAATAGATATTTTAAAATTACAAACTTACTGAATTTAACAACTAAATCTTCAGATTTTTTTTTCTCTCCAAGTACATCATAGACTAAATGAGTAATTTTAAAATTTTGGGTTTATTATATTAAACTAATGATATAGCAGAATTGTCATCTATTATTGCTCCTCAAGTCAAATATTAGAGAAGTTAAAACGAATGGAAAACTTGATTAGAAAATAGTTACAGGTTCCATTCGAATGTGCTTGTCAATTTACAAATCTAGATATAACTAGGTAAATTGTTCGTATTTTGCGCGGTGGTGAACTAAGTCAATAATCTAATTTTAAACATTTGATAACATAAGTATTTTAGAGAGGATATAATAACCCTATGATAAATTTTTAAGAATATTTTATCCACAGAAGATATGAAATGTTTTTTAATCTGAAAACGAAAAAGATTTGATTTTAAGTTTTTATGAATTTTTTAATTAATTTCTCATTTTATTGTAGTTGTTCATCACTAAAGTCTTTCGAAAAGATATGTTATTATTTCATATTCTATATTTGTATTTTTAAAAAGTGATACAATTTTTTTTATTCATCTACAGCGAGAGTTTTTCCCCTATTCAAGGTCTCTATATACAAAATCTAAATATTATACATCTTATATAATAAGTTGTATATTTGATAAGTTTATTAAAATATAAAAACACATATCTTGGATTCAATGATATAACAAATGTCTCTCAAATAATTTTGACTAAATGATGTCTTGGCAAGTCCCTTATTCAAAATGATACGTAATCGATGACACTACTTTGATAGACAAAAGACATATTTTGTTGTTTATGTTTCGATCAATAAGGTCAAAATTTTATTTTTGGGGACTTTTAATCTAATGTTTATGAGAAGATAATTATTTATTTAATAGTTGATTAATAAAGATTCATCTTACTTTGAGGGGTAATTCATTGACTACAACCCAACATTTGAGCCCCAAACGTTTGATTAAGGTTGATTACAATACATACTATCCTACTACATTCCTTAAATTTTTTGGATGTCACTAATCAATTGAATGTCTCGATAAGATAGTAAGTTGAATAATAAAACTCCAAGGTAGTGTAGAGCCACCATAACTTTTGAATACTCAAAGTCCTTCTCTTTGACATCTCATGGATCTTTTAACCACTTAAAACTTAAAAAGATCAAAATAATTTATTTTACAAGTTTAAGAATTTTAATCTACATAACAACAATAGTCTAATGATTACATTAAACTCAAGATTAACATATCTTTACTTCAACATAATGATCAAAAGCATAAACATAAACAACAAAGTTTCATTGAATGCATATTGTCAAGAAAATTATTTCATTCTGGTACCGGAGGTTTAAAGTAATAGATCCTCTCACGGCAGAACGATTTTATTCTCCTTTGTGTTGATACATAAACAATGGTGTCAGTGAGCCACTCAATAGGAGCAAAGTGCACAAATATTTAATTGTGCAGAAGAGGATGAAGTTTAGAATTTTCCTTGTGTTAAAATGAGAGAAAAAATCCCTCAATTTATAGACAATAAAGGATAGCATGAATAAATGTGTATTGTACCTTATCGGAAAGGTCACAACTCTTTGGACAAGTCACAATATTTCATAAAAGTCATCTTCTTTTATAAAAGTCACAACTCTTCATAAAAGTCTCAACTCTTCATTAAAGTTGCAACTCTTAGTAAAAGTGACAACTCTTTGTAAAAGTCGCAATTTTTCATGAAAGGAAAAATTAATTTTGGAAATAAATAAGTTAAAAGGGAATCATGGTTTGTAGTGACACCACATAGGCGGGCCTAGAGTTTTCTTTTATATAAATATTAGTTCGTTGCATGTATATTTCACGCTAAGTAATTTTTTTAAAAAAATAATATTAAATTAAATGTGCAATGAGTTATGTGAATTTGAAAGCGAAGACTATATATAGATATATATATATATATATATGATTGAGCCTCCCACTTAGAATAATATGTATATGATTTGATTAATTCTAAAAGAATTATTTTACCCTTGAATCAATTCTTTTTAAAGTAAAAATACTAGAACGTTCTGCATATTCCTGCATTATTAATCTTTGTTACTGATAGATAAACATACCCAGAGTGTTTTAAAAAGGTAAATTAGTAACAACACCCTTCTTATTTATGATTACTTAATTTATTAGAACATAGAGATAGTGAATATACTAGACATAGAAACATCAAAAACACAAATTTATAATGAGAATCTGTAGTCATTCATTTAACTTTTAACATCAAATGGTTCAAATATATAAGGTCACGGCTTTGGGCTAGCAAAACAACTTCTCTAACTGTGAGTGAGAAAAATACTTTTTTAACTGTGGACAACAGCAGTATGCACCCTATTGAACAAAATTGCCTCTCCCAACTACAGGAGAAAAAGAGGTAAGGCCACACCATGTATATACATCTCAACAATAGGCTATTCTTCCTATGCTACAAACGTCCTAAATAATCAGCTACAAAACTATCGCCAATACTCTCAGATTCCCGAGCTCAGTGCACAACTCTTAAGTAGGGAAAACATGGTATCGTCCCACGATGAGTGTCCAGTTTGTCCGGTCCTGCCAAGTGCTGTATATGTGCCCTGATATCTCCATATATAGGGCTAGGAACGGCAGAATGCTGCAAGGTGCTCATTACCTTTCAAAACAAGAAGGGATCAGAAGGTAAAATTCCTGCGCTACACACCCTTGAGGAAGAGGCTTCTAGAGATTTTCACAATTAAGTTCAGAGATATTGCCGTAAGCTTTCACCACTCATAGATTCCATCTCCTTGAGAATTTCTTGTGCAAGAGACTTGACAGGAGGCTCAACATCTTCAAGCAGCTCCCCAAGGAAGGGAATGGTTTCGGCCAACAAGACCAGATATTCTTCTTTCAGATTCTCCACCATATACTTAACAATTCTCAAACCCAGAATTCGAGAGCGCAACTTCTCACTACGAGTTTGCATCAGCACCTGTGTAGATAGTGTAAGCAGTCAAAATCTCTTCTTTGAAAAACTATTGTTTTTTTTTAGGTAACGATACTACATGGTTTTTGAAGCACATCAAAAGAGCAAATGAATGATCTAAGTAGGAAGAGACACGGTAGGGTAGAAGGCATGTAAATAGATAAACGCCAAAAAATAAACTACCACTTCATGCATTTATCCAAGGTCACAACTAGTAATGAATCAGGTGGAATGAAGAGGAGCCAGACTCAAATTCATTTGGTAACTCCCACAACATAGAAGCATGGGTTTACCTTGCCCTTCATGTTGTATTTAGTATTATTCTCAAATGCGATAAATGAACTAACCAAATGAAGACAAGATTTTGGATGCCATTAGTTCAAACTAATTGCATAGAAGAAAACTTTTTGTATCTTATAGCGGCCCAACTGACATGATACACAACCCACTAAGCTCAGCAGAGTTCATTAAAAGAAGTACCAAAATGATCTTAGGTATCGGCTGGAGAGTACAACAAGAAATCATCCACAGAATCTATAGTTAGTCTCATTCTCCTCAACAGAGATTCCAGGGGAGTCATGATGGTAGGAGCTTATCATCATCATATATTATTATAAGTGGGAAGCTTCAAAGTAGAAAAGTTGAATTACAATTTTACCCTTATGCTAAATTCAAATGTTATTAAATAAATAGTTAATTAAATAGTAAATAGTATAATTTCTATAATATTTTTATTTAATTGGTATACATGTGAGTAAATTAAATAGAACAAAAATTAAAAATAAGAGTTATCCCTTTTAATAGATACATGTATGTGTTTCATCTTCCAAATTAATTTATATTTTTAATTAATATTTGTCTTTAATTTGTAATAATACTTGACCTTTCAACTTTGTAATGAATCTTCATATTCCAAAAATATATTTTTTCCCTATAAATACAAATCTTTCTATAAAAATTTTTTAATAGTGTTTTCATAGAAAGATTTATACGTGATACAATTTTGGTGTGTGGAAGACTAGAGAAGCTTTAATCAAATGAAGAAAATTTCAAGGCAAAGAAGATTTCTGTCAAGATTACAAGGTGTAATGTGATTGTAGGGATGAATAACACTTCAATTACTAGAATATCGGAGTTTGATGTATTTGTTTTTGTAAATTTTTGAGATTAGAACTATGATAAGACCCCTCCATTTATGTAGTTGAATGTCGCTTTCGTTAACTTGTCTTCCAAAACTTTTAACTTTTTTTTATGGTCAAAGGTTGAATATTTATTACTATAGCTTTTTTTCAATTTGCATTATCAATAAAAAAATAGGGAAAGGAATGTCTTAAAAATAGGGAAAGGAATGTCTTCAATTTACATTATCAATTTGCATTTTCGTTGGTAGCCTCATGCTAAACTTGCTCCCATATTTGATATTTTTTTTTGTATTTTTAATTTTATTTTAAGAATGTATTTGATTGAATGGTGTATTTTCGTATGAATTTTTTAATACTTAGTCATAATGATTTTCCATTACAGATTTAGTATATTTGAATTCTTTTATATATTATATTCTTAGATTACAGTTTTGTTTACATAGTACATTTAAATTTTATAAATTGTTTAATAAATTAAATATTAATATTAAATATTAAATATTAAATAGTAAATCATCATATTAGTATACATAACTTACCATCAACTTGTAAATGTATGTAACTCTCACTAATTATATTCATTATGTTCATTACTCTCATTTCTCATCGATAATCTGAAATGGATTAATATTTATTTACGACAACTCTTTATATTTTTCAATGCTTAAATAGTGACACTTCACACAATAATATATAAACTTAAACCAATTGAAAAAAAATGAGAAAATCTCTATGCTCTCTTTTCTTGTCTCTTTTTATTTATTTAGTTTAACATTTATGTTTCTTGCTTGTTGTTATTGTACAATGTACTTTCTATTGTTGTGTAATTATTATTGATAATTTACTATGGCCTGTTGCTGTATCATGCTGTATTTTAATATATTCATTGGATATTGAATTTGTGTGATAGTTATTTTTACTTTATGCACTTTTAGTCAATTTTATAATTAAAAATATAATATTTTTACTAGGAAGATATATGTAGTTTCTATCGAAACAATGATAAATTTTATGATACAAAATTTATATAAAGTATCTTGAGATAAACGTGCAACGCACGTTCCTAAATCTAGTACAGATAAAACACATGAAACATATTTAATTGCAGGAATTTATCCACTGATAATTGTAAGCAATAAACATTGTAAAAGTAAATTTAGTAGTCACCTCATGGTTTAGCGGCTTCCAGAGGAGGTCAGAACCAGCAGTTACAGCCATCCGACCAACACATGCAACTAATAAATCATCAACTTCTTCCACTGATGGCACATTGGGGTATTGCATCAGCGCAACTGGTGGGTCGGTTACAAGCTGCGACACTATCGGTTTTAAAAGAACCTAATGAAACACAGAATGTCAGTCAAATGAGGAAACTACAAAACAGCTGGAAATTCTTATGGCACTTTCATTTGTACAGCTACAAAAGCCTTACTTCTGCTCATACAACTTCTATTGAGTAAACACTTTTTACACCTTATATGACCAATAACATTTTCAATTTTTGCTGGTATGCAGAGCAACTTGCATTCCAGCAAAATCATAAATCAAAACTAAGACAAACAATGGTGGAAGAAACAAATAAGCACTGACACCACCCAACTAAAGTACCTACTCCGACATTTACTATAAACAGAGTACTTCTTCTTGTCTTATCTTTCTTAGCAAAGCAAACCTTTCGCGCTAGGCGCTCACCTTGGTGACAGAGGTCAGATTACAGATTTTAGTCCTACAATGTAGATATATTGGACATCAATTTCAAAAAAATGTATATATGTTGGACATTTTGAGGCAATAATAGATCCTGGATGGCAATTCTGATTGATCAATAACAATCGATGTCAATGCCATTTCTTTTTTTGTTTTTATGAGTATGCTCGAGTAGTGCAAGAAGCACATTCTTCTATTGTGCAGTTGATTACTTTATCTATTTCGACACACTATTTTTATGTTAAGCAAACTCAAATGAGATTTCTCACATTGAATTTGAGACACATGTTGAATATTAGAGAAGAAAGAGGAAAGAGCTAATATCTCAACAAAAGACAAATTTAAGGGTCATTACAGCAAAAGCCAACAGCCTTGCATCTAGTGCCATAAATATTTCCAACTGTTAAACTACAACGCGAATAATTCAAGAAATTCAAACTAAAAAGAATAAGGACAAAAAAAAGTATTATGAGAATTGACAAATGAAAAGAGTAGCACGTAATATGTTTAATTACATAAAAAATTGCAGGAATCTCATCTAATCCAAATGGATATTTGCTTAGTTGGAAGAGTTTCTTCTTTTTGAAGGAGAAGTCCAGGGATCAAGTCTTGTTGCCATCTGTAGTTTGATGACACTAAAAGTTTAAAAACCAAGATATGGTCAGAGGGTTAGTGTCATTACTGTCTATTTATCTTATTACTTATATTACATTCTGCATATTATTTTCCTTCATATAAGTGAATTTTTTTCAGAGACCAAAGCAGCGTAGGATGACACCGCTTGTATTTACGTGCGTCAACCCCCGGACGCCCCCGCCCTACGCACCTGACTAAATCCTCATAAACAAAGTAATCATGCGACAAGCCACATTGAAGGCACTGTTTTTCACTCTGTCATAGAAAGTCGATCTGGGTGAATTAAGCAAGTAAGACTGAGCAATCCATACTCCCAATAATAAGTGAAGCTAGCTTACAAACACCAAACCAAGGGATGATTATCAACATTAGTGGCATTCATGTGTTCAATAAGGACGTACTTTACAAAGAAAACAAACTTATTCATTGAGGTCGCCCTACATAAACGTATAGGCAGAAAATGAAACAGATTGGAAATGGTAACAGAAGAATATCACATATTATTATTTTTTTGACAGAATGTCTATCACATATTAAGAAGAATGAAAAACAACTTGTTTTACTGATCGAACAGTAAATGAATAATGATAGTAAGCTTTTCAAATATGCAAATTAATAGATAAAAGGTGTGGGGAGCACAACTTGCCTGAAAATTTGCTGAGTCTAAAAACTTCAGTGTCCCAGTGTCATACAGGAAAGATTTATGCAGGGAAGACAAAATCAAAGCTCTCAGATGCCACAAACCAATGGACAAACCACAATTGGTATCCTTCTTCTTGCTGTTGCTTTCCTGAAGCTTCACTTTTTTCTTCTTGTGCTTTAGAGTTGATTCTGCACCTTCAGCATCCATGAGATGTCTCACACAGCCATCAAGCAAGTGCTTGAAATTTGGTACAAACAACGACCTGAGGTGAAACATAAACATTGATTTTCTAGTTCTCTCTGAAATATTCGAATAAATAAGCATCACTTTAAGAGTATGGTTGCACTAATCTCAAACTTTTCCTAGAAAATAAGCATCAGTTTCATAAGAGTGCAATTGCAATAATCTTTTTTTTTTTCCGAGAGAGTTGCTCAGCCAGAAAAAATTCACATAGAAGCCATATGATAAACAAATGAAAGAAAGGTAACACAGAAGAGTGTAGAGTCATAAAAACAACTTTAGCATGGATGAATGCCTAACAATCGCAGAGTTTTCCTGGCATCATAATAAGCTTGTGGTGGGCAGTCAAAACAAACTGAACCTTGTAGCCCGTCAGCTAAAACTACTATTTCAGGTATCAGTCTCAGTTGTAGAACACCTCTTATAATGAGTTGCTGAAATTTCTGAGCCTACTACCGAAAATCTAAGCAAAAGCACCATTCACATATCCAAACGTGCTTTGTGTGTGTGTGTGTGTTGGGGGGGGGGGGGGGGATAGGATTAGGTGGTATGCCAAATGTTTCCGCTAAATGACAGTGTCAACTCAGTATCTGGTTCCCGATATTTCAACCATTCCAAGTTTTTATCCACATGAGATCTACAACAACTTGCAAAATTGTACAGGCTGTCTCATAACTAAATCAAATCACAAGAATAAGTAAAAATGGATTTGGAAAAGAAAAAAAAAAGATGCTGATGACTCACCTTTGGGTGTCAGCTAGACTGTTAACCAAGCCATAGAAGGCAATAGATCGATCTATACATTTGGTCCCTACGTTCTCATTTTCTTCAACGATCGACTCTGACCATTCAATACTCCTCATGAAAAGAGGTTTGAACATTTTCTCTGTAAGTTTCATGGTAAGCGCCACCACCGTATTGATGACATTCTTCTCGACAGCATCAACATTTTTAACAGCAGCAGGGTGCTGACGACGCAGGTCAAGACCTTGTAAGCATACGTCAAAAATTCTTACATGATAGGCACCAACCGATGATCTATCCATAGCAGCCACAAGGTTTTGTATCATTTCAAAAGCAACCGATACACTAGAATCCCCACACGTAATTGCATCAGAATATACCCTCAGCAGTGGAGAAAGTAGAAGACGAACCTGTTCAATCAAGGAGTAGAAGAAGTTCAGTGACATTCAAAGTACTGCACATATGAATCATACCATAAGAAGATATGCACTAGATAAAACTTACAGGGACTCTTTCAGATATTAGCTTTCGTACAGAATCAGCTTTCAGCTTCACTTTTAGTTCTGACGTGGAAGTGAACTGAGGCTTCAATAACATAAGTTCCAAAATATCACCAAGATATGGATTTAAAAAGCCACCAAGCTTGTTTACAACTGCCTCTAAGGCGAGCAAAATAGACATAAAGACAGAATCATTCTGAATTGATGAAACTGTGGAAGCATCACCATCAGATGGTTTGGTTTCTGCTGTTACAGTTGACAAATCATTCTGAGATTGCCTAATCAAGCCTTCCATGACAAAAGGTAGCTGAGGGAGCGCCTTTGGTCCTAGCACATTAATCAAGGCACCAGCTGTACGAAGGCAACTAGAAGAAAGGGCAGAATTGTCCGTGCAGATGCTTTTACTAACAGAATCTAAGCATGCGCTAAATACTGAATTATCTGAAGGAAACCTATTTGCTAAAACTTCCAGTGTTGACACTGCTGCTAGTTTCAAAGAACTACTTGATTCACTTTGTGAATTAACTAATTTTAATATCTCAAGACACAAAGTGTCCAGTGATTGCAAAGAATTCTCGTCCAGATGAAACCACGAAATCCTAGAACTCACAGCTGGACCCCTCTTTTCATGCTTTAAGCCAACAAACCCAGTATCCTTCACTGTCTCAGACAAAGTTCCAAGAGCCTGTTTATAAAAGACAGTTTGATTACATAAAAGACAAAAACAGTATCACCAAAATAAAACTGAAGTAACACCAAAATAGCTTAACAAGAAAAATTCCAACAGGATCTCTTTCATATGCTAAATGCTCACACACATTTTCTTCAAAGACTCAGAGTGCATCAACTAGACAATTTCCAACAGGAAACAGGCCCAAATGCTGAAATTGTTTTAAATTTCGTCACATAGAGAAGGAAAAAAACTGAAGTGTAAAACTAACAGCTTTATCAATGCACCATGAAAGACGTGTGAGCTGCTTAATCTCCCAAAGATAGCAGGTGTCACAGTGTACATAACTTTCTGAATAATAATGGCAAGGATAAGTATCTACATTACCTTTCTTCTCACACATTTATCTACATGACCCAGCAACTGAACAATTGCTTTGAAGTATACAGAGGGTGTAAGTCGTTTCGTAACAGCACTTAAAACAGTATTCATATATTCCTTTAGCTCCTTCCGGAAAACAGAAAGAACACCTATCTGCTTTCTTTTGGAGTCAACAAGTTGGAGATGACAAACAATTTCCTTCATGATAACCCCAACTGTCAGCTGCACCAGCAATAGAATTAAATGGGTTAAAGAAAAGAATTATGCAAATGCACAAGAAAAAACAGTAGCAAAAGTCGTGGTGCCATTTAAATGATCAATTCTCAGTATTAAAGGCATTTTATCTCTGTATGAGTTGAGTCACTGCAATCATAAATCTAGAAAACTAGAATTTAGTCATCATTTCAGAAGCTTGGTTTTAAAAGACAAATCTGAAGGACCCAATTAGGGAAAAGAAACTCACGAGTATTATTAGGTTAGAACATAAGGCATGGTGTCATGTAAAGAAAATCTCCAACTATGGAAAGCATCACAATAGCAAACAGAAAAAGACAAGTAACTGCAAGTATTTATATTACTATACAGCAAGCACAAGTAAGAAATATTGTGATTTTGTAGAAAAGCTTTAAAGGCACTCCTAATGTTTCAGGATTTAGTCCATGTTTTGCTGAATATTAGATCAAGATCGCAAATGAAATTCGATCATGAAACAACTATCTGCATATGAAACCAAAATATATAATTACAAGGATACTAAAGAAAAGAGAAGGCCGTTGGACAGAATAAAATATCCATTTGCATACAAACCCGAAAAAGTTTGATGTATGAACACAAGAAGAGGATCATTCCTCACTTCTTCATAAAAAATAAAAAAATAAAATAAAAGAAGAGGATCATTCCTCACATTATGAAGCACTCATCACTAGTCATCTTTCAAGTGATCAGGATAACTATCATACATTTACTAAACAGTAGTGCAAAAGAAATGACAACGCATACAAACCTGAATGTTGTCTGAATCTTCCCCTGAATCAAGCTTAAAAGCAATTTCCGGATCTTGGAGTTTGGTTGAGATGAAATGCATTGCAACTAGCTGCTCCATGAAGAGTGTCGCATCACTGTCGCCAACTACTATTTGCTGAAGAAGCAGCAAAATTGAGGGAAGCCATACTGTACACGAATATTTTTCCAACAAATCTACAGCGAATAAATATTCCCACTGTGTAGTTAAGAGGGAAACTGAGTAACTGAAAGATGGATCACTTCTGTCACACAAGGAGGAGCAGTTTCTCGCAACTAGCGAACGAAATAGGAGGTAGAGCAATGATCCTAAACTAACACTTTCACCCAGATGCCTGCAAGAGAAGCGTATTAAAGAAAAATGATGCAGCCAGAGAACATATTACAGCTCGAAACTTGAATACTATACCTCAAAACGTGCAAAATCATTGAAATCCTCTGGTGTTCAGATACCTGAGGCAGAATACTTACAAAGATCTGGAGAAGTAAAGATTTAGAGCATCAGTGCAAAGTTCAATGAGTTATGGCATCTATTACTGGATGATATCCGCATTTTTTATTTTATTATTGTAAGGGGGATGTTGTCCATATTACCTGAAGCAACGCGTCTGCACTGTCAGTTTTAGACAACCAACATGGTACAACCGCAGATATGAGGTCCTCATATATATGTTGAAAATTGCTGTCCCACTGTAGAAAGAGAAATTAAAGATGTAAAATCTCTCGGTAGAGATGACATAAATATACACACTCAATACCATAAATGCAATGTTCAATTATAAAATTGTTGGAACTTCTAGTTTCAACATGCAGACTGATATGTGACTTGTGTGACATGGTGTTCAATTACCATTAGTCAAATTTAACGCATAAATTCAAAACAGTTGTCGTGACAGGAGTACTGAAAAACAAAGAGCGGCAAAAGGAAAAGGAAAAAATTCATATGCTCAAAGAAAGACCTGAGTGACAGCAGATTCTCCAATGACAACAAGAATTTCCAAGATATGGTCTAAAACTTCATCTGGCTTAGCTCTGGATATAGCAGATAACAATGAGAAAATTTGATTACGTGTGACCATATTGCTTGCAGAACGGGCACACTTAATAAGGAGCTCCACATCAAAGTTCACAGAATTTTTATCCTGATAAAATGCATAAGTAAATGTGGATAAGAAAACCCAAAATAACTCAGTATGTTCAAACAAAAAGGGCCCCTAATAAAACCTCAGATGTGACACTAGCAGTAATGTCTTCCAAGATAAGGAGCAACTCTTGTTGGATGTGAACAGCAGCATCAGCAATGATTTGAGAGTTTCCAGATGAAGAATGATAATGTAAATCACTCTGGTTGGCAGCCGCATGAATCCACTCATTATCAATAAAGGCATTTTGAAGAAGCTTGAACAAGGGACAAATGAGAGAACCTCTACAAAATGATTAATTGATATCATCAATAGTCAAAAAACAAGGGTATCTATAGGCATAGTTTAGTCATATTGCTGCACTAATCGTGGACAAGTCAATAAGATCGTAGCATGACAAGTCCAACTGACCTGTTTTCCATGTCTTTTTTCAACAGCAACACATCAAGCAGAGAACCAACAAAAGCAACAACGTTTCCACCTCCCGGAATAATATCAAGGCAAACATCACGATTATTGCAGGCACTTCTTTTCTTTCTTTTCTTTTCATGCTTTGACCCATTTGACCAAACTTTCTGCTCACAAATGAAATCAAGTATCCGACTAACAATCGAGCAAGTGATCTGGATGAAAAATTTAGTCAGTCACCACTAGCTTTATTTGGAGGAATGACTCCCTTGTCCAAAAACAGAATAGTGTGCTATTCGTCCCCACTAAAAGAGCGATTTAGAGAATACAAGGAATTTTTTTTTAAAATCCAGATATTTATACCATTGAGGTCCACCAGGTCAGTAAAACAGTGTGGATTTTCTTTTACCATAAGACAATGATCTTATGTATCTATAAAATATTTTCAAATTTAAGCAAGAATACTTGATCCTCATAATGGGACACTGAATCAAGAAAATCAACCTGAGAAAGAAAAGCAGAACCAAACACCAACAATCAAATAAACTGGACTGAGTACAAAAAACCGAACCAATTGAGTAAACACAATCCAACACATTCACAATCTAGAAAGAGATGTGACTTTGTTTCACCACATCCCTAGCACATAATAAACAGCTTAGGGCGTACGGACTTGTATGGTTTTCTCAACTGCAATTGGTAATGAGTGTTGAACATAAGATAGAGCGTAAAGACACTATAAGCCTTAAATTTTTGCAGGTTCCAGATCAAAGTGAAATGCACTCTAGCATTATTGGAATGATCTGCACGTGAACGCGCGGACAGATTCCAAAGTCTATTGTTTATTACTGAAAGGTGTCTCACCTATATGTTCTGGATACAACCAACTAACTTGTCACGTAAGTGCTTCGGATTAGATATAGACACAGAGCACAAAGAGTGAGTATGTGTGTAGGCAAAAGAATGATTTATAACTCAGAGCACTCTAGATACAACTTTGCTCATTTCAATGAGCTATATTAGTTTCACATAGACTTCTTATAACAAATACATGTAAATTGGTGCTAGATGTTCTGGAACTTGGAACATGCTTAGACAGTTGATAATCACTGCATATCAGATGAGAAGAAAGTTAGGAACATACATTAATTCGAAGCAAGGCTTCTCTTGTGGCTTTTTGTATATCCCCATTGGCACTGCGAAACAAGAGCACAAGATGCCGAAAGACAAGATCCTGAAAGTTCAAACCATGATCAATGAATGACATTCACAAATACAAGTTTTCAGGAAAAATACTTGGTTAAAAAAGAAATTCAAATTCATGCACTCTACTCACAGAAAGAAGAATGAGAATAGCAGCAAAGTAATTAAAGAAGTCTAGATAACACTCATATTTAAGGGGACAAAGAAGTCCAGATAGTATGAAGAGTGAAGCATCCAAATATTAAGAAATTGACCCTTTGTGGTGGCCCAGTGCTTTGAGCTTGTGACTTCCATGTTGGAGGTCTCAAAAGTTCAAAACCCCTTGCCTGCAAAAGCAAGGGGTTTGCCTTCTGGATCGAGCTCGTCGCACCAGGCTTGCCTGGTGCGGGTTACCTCTCCTATGTGGTTTGTGAGCTATTGCATAGGAGCGGGGGTTTTACCCTATCCCCACACAAAGGATAGCGGCTGAAGGTTTCCTTTGTCATCAAAAAAAAAATAAAAAAAAAATATAAATATATATATATATATTAAGAAATTGATAATAGAGATACTTTGTACTTTCAGGCATCCACGCACCACCTACGTATTAAAGAATTTAGTAACAGCAGAAGCAGAAAAAAGCCAAGATAGCATAAAATAGGAAAACCTATGACAAGAAATATTTTATCATTAAGCAATTGAGAATAGAACCTACGGAATTGAGGATAGAATTTATGGGTGACACAGAAAACTTTCTTCCGCTTAAACGTTTATTCTCTCTTTTCCACAAGAACAAGAGAATGCCAGATATCAACTTTTTCTACAGTCCCCTTCTTATCCTGATCTAAAGGAAGCTGAATTGAAGAAGCCAACAACATGCTCTACACACTAAGAAAATGGCGCTGCATTATAAAGCTTATGTTGGCTGCTCAGTGGACCTATAGAAACAGAAAGAGTTTACCCTAAGCAGGCTTACATTGCAGTTGCCACATATAAGCCTTTTAAAATACTCTCTAGACTCTCTGAAAGTTTCCAGATTGTATACATGGCATAAATTTTCCTTGAATCCAAAACTCAGGAAGCACAAGTACTTTATCAGGTATACATCAGGTACACGAACACACAGAAACAGATAACCGAAACAACAGACTTCATATATGCAAAATAGCCAAATGAATATATATATATATATATATATATATATATATATATATATAGTAGCCAATCATTAGAAAATGTATAATTAAGGAAGTATAGGAGTATTATTATCATGTCAATCAGCTTTGTTTATTCTTCTTAACATCAAAGTCCTTTAGCTCAGCTATGTCAAAAATCCACTATAAAATAACTGAGGAGAAAAACTGTTTCAGATTAGTCTTTGCACATTGAGCAAGGTAATAAATGCCCAGTCATTAACCTGAGTCTCAGTCTTCAGACTTGCATAAAAGGAATTGCTAAGATCCCCAAGGACAGTCATACAAGGCTTCAGAATAGCAGGGTCTCCGGACAACACATCACTGACCTAGGACCAGAAAGTATGGCATATTATCAGTATATTTCTCAGAAGGTTATGATTCATCAAAGTATTGAAATTTATATCGGTACGTGTTCAAAAGGTGGGAGGGTACAGAATGAAGGCCAACTAACCTGCAAGGCTTTTAATACAGGGTCCAAGACCTCAAGGTCGCCAACAGTTGTAGTAGAAGGCTTTATACACAACTATGAACAAAGACAACCCAAGTAACATTATTGAGAAGCTTAGATAAACATAATCAGAACTAATAGAAGGAATTTACATATTTTATCATTTCACCTCCAGTAGAATACAAAGAATGGTGACTTCAACTTGTGACAACTTATGGCATGATTTGTCAAACCCAATATGACACTTCTGACGTCTATCAAGAAGATCAAGCATTAATGATTCAATACCATTAACACGTATAACCGTATGCCCCACGCCTTTGAGCAGCGACAAAATCTTCAGCTGTATACAAATTTTGACAGTTCAACAAAGGGCAAACAAAAACAAACATTGCATGTATAAACATATCAAGAAGGCCAACCTTTGCATATGCAGAATATCTAAGGGCAGAATCTATCAAGGAAGTCAAAATTTCTTCTTTAGTTGTCTGATCAAATCTGTGAAAGCAAATTTAAGTAACCTCTATTATGCCAACATATTTCAAAAACAATAAAGACTGTACATAAGATGATGTTGACATCTGAAAAGGCTGCAAGAATAACAATCCTTTCAACAAGCCTCGCGTCAAATAACATTACTTATCCTAGATTACCTAGCAGAAAAGATTGAAAAATAATAAGAGAACTCACCTAGCACCGAAAGAGAGACTAGAAACGACATTTTCCATGTCAACAATACCAAAGGGATATAAAATGAACGGAATTGGAACATGGATGGAATATAATGAAATAAAGCTAGCAAGGTGGAAATTATCCAGAAGTGGGAGACTAACTTTGATAAATTGTCCTTGATGCCCTACCAACTTATATGATGTTGGTGTAACCAATTCCTCAGAGGTTCATCAACATATCAGGCAAAAGCAGAAGAAAGTTTTTGACGAATGCAGTCTAATAAGAGCAGAGAGAGATGGAGAATTGTCACTGCTAGCATTTGCTGGGCAATATGGAAGGAGAGGTATTCCAGATGTTTTGATAGTATAGAAAACAGTATGCAAAAAGTCAAACTCAATTGCCTATTGCTACTGTGTTTTTGGTGTAATCAGTTATACTCCAATGACACTATATCCCTAACTGATGTACTAGACTCAATTTAGGACGAGATAGCTAGATTTGATGAACTTATTGTAAAGATGGCTAAGTACTGCCTGTGTACTGTTGTAGTAATATACAAAGTTAACTATTTCAAAAAGAAAATGAAATAGAGACATTTTGATGTTCTCTCTAAAATGAGGGATGCAGGGGAGCCACTGCGAAGAAGTTCTGGGAGTTGCAAAGGAATGTGCGAGCTCATATTTTCAAGGGTTGAGAACGGGAAACGAACTCTATGAGATTGAATCTCAAGGAAGAAGCGGGAAGGAAAGGTAACGCCTCTTTTCTCTCTCCACCAAGCAGTCAGTCTCTCAGGTATCTACCAACAATAGAGATCTTGCTTCAGTTGCTGCACAGTGTGATCTTCTTCAATCTCCAACTCCGTAAGGTAGAATAATTGCCTGCTATTGTTCAAGAATTGTGTTCTTTATGTGTACAAGTTTACCATCTCAGGCTCTGGTATCAGCAGGTGGGGCTTTCCTTTGAAGAGGATTCACTCTATTTTCTTTCTTGTCCTGGAGTTTGACTACTGGATATCAACAAAAGCACTTGACCGAGTTCTGTTTGCTTAGATACTGCTCATAGGCTTTTATTTAATAATAAAGAAACATCAAATAGAAGAGCTTTGATCATCGGATCAAAGTCTTTGGCATACTCAACTAAGTTACGCTAAGCCGCTCCCCAACCGCAGGTCGCAACTGACCAAAAATAAATATGGAGCAAAGAATGCAACATTTACTAAAAAAAGATGGGTGCTATTGGAGCACAGAGCAAACCTCTTTCCAACATTGTGTTGCACTAAGAGAGAATCGTTGGAGTTGCCTAGCAATGACGAAAACAATGATGAGAGGACATTTTTATCTGATATTAGCAATCTCTTCTGCTGAACCATTAAGCCCAATATTTCTCCAAGGAAATGAACCCAGACAGCAGGAGGACCTGTCATTTGCAGAATGTTAAAGCCATATGGAAGAGAAAGACCTTACTGGAGAACCTTCTTTTTCATAGGGGATTTTATTTTGTTGATGTGGGAAAAAACCCCTGTATAGGGGTAGTATACAAGAAAGAAGGAAGTAAACAAGAGTTAACTGACTTCTGCCAGAGGAAATACCATTTTTAGATCTGGATAAATCAACACGTGACCACAAGGATAGAAGTCCTTCAACGGTATTCATTGCTGCTGTGCGCACATCCTACATACAGAAAAAAAAAAGTATTCTGCTTTTAAAAGTGAAACAGATCACCATCTAAAGAAAAAGGCATGTTTCCTTTTCTTTTTATCGAAACAAAAGAGAGAAACACGAAAATTTTCTAAGAGAACAGTCTGAGTTGTTTCGCTAAAACGTTCTAAATTTAAGAAGTAAATGCAAAACCTGGTTATCACTTGATAGGGGAACAAGGATCGAGGGAAATTCAGCAAGGAGTTGAAATGAAAGACTCTCGTCCGGACGAGCACAAAGAGATGTGAAAATTTGAAGGCTTCCAATAAGGAGAGCAGCAGAAACACCTGTGGGATCAAAACATCCAAAAATATAGTAAACAGTAACCCAAATCCTCAAGAAATATCATAAAGGAGCAGTGAATAAAAAATTCCAGATAGTTGACTTCACCAGAACGGATATCTTGACTAAATCCATTCTTTTGTTTAATACAGAGTTTAATATGGAAGGGATTAGGGTTCTTGGGCTATGCAAGGAAAATTCAGACCGAGAAAGTTAACACAGATATTGTATTTAGCTGAGAAAAGGAGATAAAATGGATCGATTCCCCGCAGAGACAAATTGATTATTCTCCTCTAGAGAACTTTACGAACTTCAGATCTTTTATCAACACATCACTAGCTTCACACCTAACCTTAATTTAACACATTGTAGAACAGGTTGAATGTAATTTCAACATAATTGTATTCCACAGATGCTTTTAGATACTAATGTTTTTTAGGAGCTTGCACAGAGACCATTTCATTTGAGCAGAAAAGCTTGCAATTCAAATGCCTTAATGTCAAATGAAACTACCAATCAGAAATGAAAGTAATGTGCAAACTTGAACCAAGAAGTGTCACCATTACTGAACACTCTTGTTTTAGCAGTAACGGTCACCTCAGTTGTCTATCCAGAAATTGACAAGCTAAACATCAAAATATGAGTCTTCTAAGATATGATGAACAACTACTGTAGGAGAGGAACTTTACTAATCGTTAACTAAGGGGAGGAATGTTAAGGTAAAATTTGTAATAGCAAGATGGTTAAGAGAATGAACAACAATTTAAAGGAAACAGTTTCTAAACATCCCTCAGTAAAGAACTTCAAAGAAAGTAAATTCCCAAATTAATGACACTATGCAGGAAAACGGCAATTATTAACAGCACATTTAAGATAGATGCTTTTCCAGTAACTGATATTCTCGAGGCTTAAGATATTACTGCTTAAGAAAAGACATGCACAAAAAAATGAGTTGGTAATAGCAAAAATAATACAGAACGATGAAGAAGTTAAAAGGCACTGTCTCGAAACCTTCATCAGTAAAGAACTCTGAGAGGAAGTGTGATGTCTGGAGCTTGCATTTTGCAACAATATTAGACAGATGTTTCTTGAAGACATGGTTCGTACGGGATACAAGAAAGACAAACAGATCCCGAAAGCAGCATAACCAGTTCTCATTCTTATCCTGCAAAAAGACAGGAAACAAATCAGGTGACGAAAAAGCAAGAAAAAAGTATAGATATCAAAATAAGAAAATGGATCACCAACCAAAGGTTCTGTTTCAGCTGCTATTTTACTAAACGATCCAAGCAGCCTCCAAAACAAGCAAGTCAGAATTTCACCATTGACTTCTTTCGGGTTGGTAGCAAGCATATGCTTAATGATTATACTAATATCTCCCTCCCATAATCCTGGGTTGAACTGTAATTGTTGAAGGAAGATATTAGCAAAAAGTGGTGCCAACAAAAAAACAATAACCTACAGCTGTCAATGGCAGAAAACTACATATAGCCACCTCTTCTGAAATATTCCCAGCAGACTCGAGCAACTCCCACTCCATTCGGAGAATCGGAAAGCAAATGCCAAAGAACGTTGAAAATTGGTCATCTCCTAACAAAGAGGAGGAGCCAAAAGTAAACATAACATTTTCCAAAATAACGTTGCAGTAATCTATCTTTAGAGTTGTAAAATCAAAGAGCAAAAGTACCTTTTCAACTTAACTGAGTTCTAAATTTGAATCAGTAGCTGATCCAGAAATTCTAATAAGGGGATAAAAAGATGCAATAATACAACACTAGATTGAACACCCTTCACCACTACATGATTATATTAAGGAGATTTGACAATGTATATACATACAAGCAAAATTTTGTTTTCACCCTACTTGCACAGTATTGCTTCCCAAAAGGGGGACTCAATTGAACTCCCTAATTAACTATAGCTCCATCACGGATTGGAATAATCAAAAAATTGTTAAAGAATTGGCTTTAAAAAAGCAGCCAATTGGAACGTGAATCCTCGGGTACCAGTACTCGGTTCAAAATGTTAAACTCAAGAACAGAGGTTCGAGCATTGCTATTTGAAATCTTACAATGAAAAGGGTAGTATCAAAAACAAGATTCTAAAGAGAGAAAAAAAAAGAGACTGTTGAGAACAGAAGTTGGCCTCTTTTCTTAGGTTTCTGGATATGCAAAATTGTTGAATCAGTGATGCAATGCATGAGGCAGGCGTGGAAGTGAGGCAAATACACAGACTATCTCCAAGAGAGAGAATTTCAAGTATCTTGGATCTGTAATGCAGAGAAGTGGGACACCAATGCTGATGACACATCGCATTGGTGCGGCATAGATAAAATGGAGGTAGCTCCAAAGTCTTGTGTGATAAAAAGGTACCACCTAAACTTAAAGATAAGTTCTACAGTGTGGATGCGCAGACATTCTGTGAGGAGGTAAGAGAGATTGGATATAGGGAGCGGTACGAGGAGAGGTAGGCTGAAAAAGTATTTTGGAAGAAGTGATTAGACAGGAGATGCCGCAGCTTCTTATTACCGAGAACGTGACTTTAGATAGGAAGGTGTGGAGGTCGTGTATTAAGGTCAAAAGTTAGAAGGTACTGGAGAGCTATCTTGTTTATGGAAGGTTTAGGCTTGTTGATGTTTGTAGCAGTACTAGACTACTACTCCTATTCTTATAATTTCTTGCTTTTGATATTTATCACCATATTGTTTATTGTGTTTTGATTATCACATTATTTTACTATTGTTGGATTTCACTGGGTATGTTGTTGATTTTGATAAGGTGTTGTTAGCTTGTTTTAAAGAAAGGCCTTACCATTATTTTGAGGATCTTCAAACTTCAACCCAGATCGCCACAACTTGATTCAGTCACAAGTGTAATTAAATAACCCAGTATACTAAAAATCTATTTTTCATTTTGCCACATTTGGTAATTCTTTTTTTTTATAAAGATCACATTTGCATATCAATTATCAGTTCAAAGCTGGTAGCTAAAAATTTACATCATATCCTCCCTCCACACTTGTGTGTCTGGGTAATTCTAGAAAAGCAAAAAACAATAATCACTCGCATCTTTTTCTAAATTCAAGAAATCCCCGAGGGCCCATTATCCACCATGTTTCTAACCATGTGACACTGACACTCGGGGATTTCTCAGTTATCAAAAAAAGAATAATCAAGTCTGAACATTTTACTAAAACCAAAGCAAGTCATTCTAGGTCAAATATTAGTACATATAAATCGAACAATTGTTTTGATAAAATATATAAATTAAACAATTTCTATGAGTCCTTTGGGATATCTTAAAAGCTTAGACATGTGTTAACAGAGATTAAGCGGCACTGCAAATTTGGTGTTAATTTTTCACTTGTTTAAAGCATCAAGGCAGGCCCGACCTAGAGCAGGGGTAGAAAAACGGGAATAGAGTGGAAGCACCAGAGAATCAAACCAGCCATTAGATTACCTGTTTCCAGCAGTGTGAAAGATTGCAACAACACCAACAAGAACAAAGTTTTCGACAGTTTCAAGGATTTGCAGCATTCTACCAGCCAAGGCAAATGTTCCTCGGGATGTATTAACAATGCTTTTGCTAGCACATTAATGTTCTCCACGTTGATTGAGGATATTTTCCCAGAATCTAGTTTCTAAATACAAATTAAAAAATGCAAGATTAGTTCAATGATCATTCATTTTTTGACAAAATTAAATAAGAACAAATGACGCACCCCTCACCCACCCAAAGGAGGGCATCCCTCAACCTCCTCTGCCCTCAGAGTAAACGAATAAAAGAGAACTGTTTAAAAGTGTAAATGGAATAGGCTTCTGCAAACATTTATTTCTCAACTCTTTACAAGCAAGTCCCAAAGTTGATTTCTGGTAACATTATGTGTCACTAAGACATGCACACATATTTTTACATTTGAACACAAGGAAATGATATAAACTGAAAGACCTATTACAAAATTATATAGCAGATGGAATTTGTGATGACTGATGACTAGACTACAATCTCAGATTTTACAGAACAATAACAGTGGCAGTTAAATCACTATATGCGAGAAATGTAGCAAATCGGGAACTCAGATTTAAAAGACCTATTTAAAGTTTCAAAATTAAAAATGAAGACGGGCAATTGTATCCTTTATCTAAATTCTAATGAACTGTTATACGACAATAATGAAGAGATGCTCAGCAATAGGATACAAACCATTACCTTATCCAGTAGAGAAACACTGACCAGATTCTCATAGAAAGGCCACTTAATTTGCTTGGCCATTTCAAGAGCTTTCAGATTTAATTTTTGGGTCTGTATTAAACATCAGAAAAGAATAAGATAATGAGCAAGCTAAACTTGAGAGCTCGGTGACTAAAAGAAAACAACTGAAACTCTTTGACGTAACCTTCAGAATGATCATAATAAAGGGAAAAATTAATGCCGCCACCATCTTCACATGTTCACCCTCATCTGGCAAACCCGCTGCAGCATGCTGGAGGCAAGACAGAGCGATGTCGACAGCTAGAGAGGCACCATGAGATGCACCTGTAATTTGAACAGTTAATGCAAACATGTCCAATTCAGGACAAAATTCACCAAATGCAGAAGTTAAGATACCTGATGATAATAACTTAATGCATCTTTGGAGCACATTCCTGAATGCATCAATACGAAGTGGAGTACTTATAATTTCGGGCAATGCCTCTAGGTTTAAAGCAGCCTGAACAACAGTTATATCTTCATCACAGAGCCGCCGTAGTATAGTATCTTGAATGGTGCCAAATCTCTGAATGGAAGAGCAGATATTTGAAATGAAGTCTAAAAAGATTTTATCAATAGAATAATTCAATGAACCTCATAAAAATAGATTCACACAGAATAGACGAGCACCAAATTATAGAGAAGCTAGCATATAAATTCAATTAAACCTCCAAACTACAATTATTTGAAAAGAGACAGCTGCATGCAACAATCAAATAACATTGCAAAGCCAGGCACATTCCAATCCTTGGTTTTACTCAATGTTGAGCCCTCATAGTATGTCATCTATGCTCTAGTAGGCCCGAGTGAGGGGTGTGTTGAGTTCCCCACATCAACTATTTAGGATCAGAATAGGTCTCTTTAAATGGTTGTAAGCAATCCTCACTTAATGAGCAGCTTTTAGGGTTGAATCAAGGCTCAAGGTCTATCTTTTATTCGAGAGTAATAATACTAATTTTGCTTATGATCTAACAAATTATAGCATATCTAGATTAAATTCTCTCCGGATGAGGTCAAAAACCAGATAAAAACAACTAGTAAGGTAAGGGAAAACAGCACATCTAGATTAAAGGAACGAAACAATACCTGAGAATCAGCTGCTTCAACATTCAACATACCACGCACATCCAGGCCCAAAAGAGCAGATCGACGAACCTCTGCCTGTAAGAGGAACACATATAATGTGTAAATACAAGTTTGTGCCATACGTAACTGGATTTGATCTCAGAAGTTCTTTAAAACGACAAGTACAAAGAAAAGACTCACGGCCTACTCTTTAAAATATAATTTAAAAAGTACAAACACATGATCATCTTTCTTTCTTTTTTTGAGAATAGTAACAAATGATCAGCTCTTCTTTTAAACAATATCTTATTTTATTTTATTTTTGATGACCATGGTGTCCGGACCAACTTTGGCGCACCTTGACTACTTCCTCGAGATATCTGTCACCTACAAGATAGGTACCTCCGTCCACCAAGGCTGGTACTTTTTATCTCTACAGGAATATGAACCTGAGACCTTGTGGTTCTCAACCCACTTCACTGACTACCAGGTCACACCCTTGGTGATATTCTTTAAAACAACATTTTTTCCCAATAACAAAATTGATCTATATTTTATCACAATATATCTGATCTTTATTACAAAAATCACTGCACTTCTTCCAAATGTCAACATCACTTCTTAGTTGAAGAATTAATTTGTACTGGTGAAATTTCTAGTCAGAAGATGGACAACTTCATTTTCTGGCTAACTCGTTAACTCAAAATGCCAACAGCAATGCAGCTTAGCTGCAATCCTTCAGTCTGTTTTGTCTTTTTGTAACTTGGGCTGTTCTCCTAGCCGCTATAAAACTTAACAACGGGGTCAAATATGCCCAAATTCTGATCCATTTAGTGGAGAAGATCATATTACTACCAACCGTATGCTACTGCTTTGAAGATTGCTCCAAATCATCATTATCAGGGTTAAAACAAAGTTGCTCCCAATGATACTCATGCCTTTCGCTCATTTGAAGATGTGAAGTAATATCTTTTATTTCTTTTTTAATTGCAAACTATCCCCTCAGCATTTATAAGAAAAATATAAGAGAGAGATACCAGCCCAAAGGATGAAGCCATCAAGATAGAAATATATAATATGGGAAGGTAAACAAAGATACCTTTGGATGTTCCATGGCAAACCAAACTTTTGAATTAGATATTTCATGTGAAAGATCTAAATTACAGTTCAACATCCTGATAACTATTTCATAGTCATTTTTGGACCGCAGTTTAATATCCTGCACGCAAAGAAGAAAAAGATATTTTACATCAATGATTAAACTAAACAATCACAATTACCCCATCATAAGAAAAGATCAAAACCACACAGAACGTGGAGAGACAAGCAAGAATACAAACCTCAATATATCTGTTGACAGCTTCACGTGACTCGAACAGATATTTCTTAAGGAGAGAAACCAATATTTGATTGCACCGGCTCCCTAATAATTTATAAGCATAGAATGACATAAAAAAAATACAGGTTAGCAAAAGCAGAACAAGAAATATTATTCAAGAATCTATAGGATCTGATATGCTTATTCAGATATGCAGTTAAAGAACACCAGGAGTCTTCAAGGGTGAGCAGAGTAGTGTTACTTGCATGTTTCTTCCCGTAATACCCCGTTAACCACTACAAATAAAAAGTTAAATATTCATCCCCTAAAAGAATGGGAGCAAATTTAATTTCATATCCAGTCTGCAACATACCCCCACACCGCAAACTCTTTTCCTTCTTTTCTTTGAACCCAAGTACGCTTTTCCCTTTTATAAACATTTGATTGAATTGAAATTAAGCAGATGCTTGGACAGTGTGAGCCTACTCAACTAGTTTTAGCATACATGACATTTATGCACATCAGGTTGGCGAAATTAATGAAAATATTTCAAATGCAATAGGATGGAATAGATGATGTGTATGCTAATCTTAAAACAAAGCAAACCTGCTGCTGCTGAATCATTGTCCTTTAATATCCGCAAAGATGTGTTAAGCAGCTTTGAGACTATACGAGCAACAAAGCCCTTTAAAGGAACCATCTCTACTATAGACAACAGAGTTCCATGGCAAAGATCATCGGAACAACTACAGAACATAAAAATTAAAGTCAGAAGGTCTAGCAAATAGTAAAACGTTAGAGCAAGTAAAGCAGCCATTCCCACCTGTATTCAACAAGAGCGTCCAAAAACAATGCCAGAAATTTCTCTGTGTTGAACTCCTTTACCAACTCACTTAGAAGTCCCGAAATATCCCTTTAGACAAACAGTCAGAAACAGGATTCATAGGAATATTAAAAATCTCAACTTAGGCAACATAATATTTACTATGTGGCGGTACATGAGCAGGGACAACATAGTACCTGATGTCCTTGAGGATTTCAACAATCTTCTTGGGGATAATTTCAACAGATTGCAACTGCATAAAGTGTTATCAACCGGAGTACGAAGTTAGAGACATAGATAACAATTGCTAGAACACTTGCAAAATTCAACCAGCATGCTAATAGTAAACATTGTAAAAGAGAAGGATATGTTCCTGTGTCATTCCTCATGCAATCAGATAAAAAACTTGCCTTTCATATAAAGGTAACAACGATCAATATTCAATCAATTAAACAACTACTAGCAGTCTATCTAGAAAATGAGCAAACAGACACCACGACACATACAGATGAGGAGACATAATAGGTTTAACATCATGTTGACAGTTAAAAAAAATTAATCATTCGGTAATCTAGATAAATATCCGTTCTCTAACTATAGCCACCAGAAAGGCCCTAGAAATTCACTGGATTGCATCCAAGCAAAGAACGAAATTTGAGAGCATAAAGACCATCATCTTGGGAATCCTATCCCTAATTGATCCTCAAGACTTTACTTCTAAAGTATGGACTCCCTTGCATATAATGTGTCCATAGTTTTATCATAATGAAGGTCCAAGATAAATGAACGCACAACAAACTATTAGTAACTTATACTATAAACAAAGTCGATACAGCTAAGTTCCTCTTTTGCTTTCATCTTAAATCTCAATTGGTTCTATCCAAAGCTCTAATTATTAACCATGCATCTTACATAAAATTCTGAATATCTATATACGAGTAGACAAAGAAACTCTCCAACAAGCTACGTTAAAAACCAATCCTGTTAAAGATTGTTGTTCCAGATTCATGATTTCCTAGTTTTTTATATAGAAAGGGATAATCAGTTTTTTAATATAGAAAAGGATAATCATTAATCAGACGACCGTCACACAAAGTTCCTTTTTTAGTTAAATGTAATCATCTATCAACAACAAAAAGGTGTTTAAGAGAATACAGCAATAGACTAATAAAAAAATCAATGTTACACCTAGACCAAACAATTAAACATATAAATATGCTTTCAACAGTTCCCACTTTAAAATCACAGAACAATAAGTTCTCTGCTAACCACCATTTTGCTACTTGAATTTTGAGGCTAAGCTTTTACAGACTGTTGATAGTAATTTAAAAGAAAAAACATAATTCACAGACACTCTTGAAGCTCACCTAATATTATCCATATCCATTTAGATATATAGCTGTCGAAAAATATATAGAAGCAGTTATTCGTGGGTGATTCTTTAGCATCAGCTACCTTAAGAACAATAACACTTATAAGGTAGCTAAGTGATAACGAGGAAAATATACAACACTATCAGAGTAATAGTGTAAGAAATCGGTCTTCTAAGTCCACAAAGCTTTCCACTAGAAGTCTAGAACACAACATCATTTGAATATTTAGTACGCGTTTGGCCATAGGATTGGGAGCATGATTTAGTGATTTTATTTCAAATCAACGTAAAAAAATCTGCATATCATTCCAACTCCAATTCTAAATCATGATTTCAAATTTAAAAAATTCTCCAAACAGTAGGATTCAGAATTCCAAATTGTGATTTCAATTTTTAAAAAATGCAAGACTGGAACATAAAATTTATATTTACAAAAAAGACCCATAATTTAAATTTTGCAAGGAGAAAAAAGACTCATGTTCGATGGGAAGAGGTCAGCAATACCATATGGGAGGATTTTATATAAGAATAAGAATAGTTTGTTTTTACTCCCTCCGTTCTGTCCCAATTTATATGAGTTAGTTTGACTTGACATTAAGTTAAAGAAAGGAAGAAAGACTTTTGAAACGTGTGCTCTAAAATAAATTATAGATATTTGTGTGGCTAGAAATCATTTCATACAGGGTAAAATAGGTATTTAAAAGTTAAATTATTACTAAATATAAAAATGTGTCATTCTTTTTGGAACTAACGAAAAAGGAACGCAAGTCATATAAAAAGGGACAGAGGAAGTATAATTGTTGATTTATTGAACCAATGAATCTTTGAAAAATTATGTGTATTTGAAAGTTTGTAATAACATGTAATAGTATGTAATAGCAAATATTTATCTATAGAAAGAACATGGAAATATGTGATTTATTAATTCAACGTTTTAGGATATTCTGATACCTTGTTTATGAACAATAATTTGCTCATTTGGTAAAATTGTATATGAGTTGGGGAAGTTTTGATAGTTTTCACAAATTATGGCATTTTCATGTTATAAGAAAAAATGCAACTTGAGAAATTGAAATGCATGTCCAAACAAAACTTCACCTTCAAATCAACTTGTATCCTTCCAAAGGACCCTTAGTATAGACCCCAGGATAAAATATATCAAAAAGAACCAGATATTACATTATTCTAACCCAAACCAGAGGGAAGAAATGCTGAAAATACTCTCTACCAACGTGAATAGAGACAACAATACCTGGACAAGAGTGACTAGGGTCATCAAAGACATACGGCACCACTGCAAGTCAGTAGAATCTCTTGCATCTGCTCGAGCAACTTCAGCAAGGGAACGGATCAAGCTTTTGACAACCTTAGGGGACAGAGTTACCTTATCAGCTAGCAGGCTAACAATCATCAGAGCACCAGCCTACAAAAAGCCAAAATCCCATTCACACGATCAATGAATGATAACGCTTGAAGACTCTACAATGTCTGAATGTAAGAAATTCCACCGATACAAAATGTGCCACGCATTTAATCAAGTAGGCAAAAAAGAACACTACAGGGGAAGACTTAGAAATGTAAGCTAACATGATTGGAATGAGCAAAAACACATAAAATGTGACTGTAGCACTAAATATCAAACAGGACAAAGGTTCATGACAACCTATAGATTTGCACAGTACAAGTCAAGCCAACCTCTTACTCTGGAGTATCAAACAGCGATCGACATCTTTAGACTGAGGGGGACTTGGTGACAAGAGGCAAAATAAAAAGAATGTCAAGAAGCATTATAACATAAAACAGTTATTGCATATGAAGCCACAAGCTAACCTTTTGATCGGTTCCTCCTCCGGAGCCTGGTTGAAGTCCAAATTCCACAAAAGGCAGAACTCTCCTCACTGCATCACTGTCTATCGTAGCGAGTGATCCTAAGACCTCAAATATTACAGCTGTACAAAAGCCAGATACTGGCCTTGATGGCTCCACCCTCTTTGAAGCTGTCACCTATAATTTTCCATTCAAAATTTGTAATATATCAAAAAAGAAAAAATCAAAAAGACAATCATGTATACACACAAGGGTAGGTGCATACATAGTTGCACAAACACTCTAAGATCCCAAAGTCACGTATACTTTGTTGCACGATAACCTTCCTGGGGAGTGGTGCACCAGAAACCTTAACCCCTTCAAGAAATTTCCATTTGCTATTCCTGAAACAGGCAGAAGATGTTATATTCCTGTATCTGATATCTAGGCCACCACATGAGATATGCAAATATTAACATTCTTACCCAGTGTCTATTAGTTGCACTACTCGAACGAATACATGAGTGTCATGGTAAGGCAAGGCACATAAGATTAATTCCTCGATATTATATATATGGATTCTGTTGAAAGATAAATCAGATAGAGTTAGATACAGAAACAAATGCAAATAGCATGAAACAAACAGTGTGTGTAAATCAAGTGGTATAGAAATATTTAAGAAGCACCAATAAATAGTGTGTTGCATTAAATTCAATAACTGAAATTGAGCAGCTTACTTGTATCTACGAATCAAGTACTCTAATGTCTTTAGGGATGCTGATAACTCAAAATATCCTGATAACAACTGCAAGTAGGAATAAATTGATGCATTGATTCGTTTGTTTTCCTCAATCCCCATCAACTCTCTATCCAATTCTCTACTCCCATAACTAAACAAGTCACTTTTGTACTTCTTGAACCTTTCTTCGATACTTATTAACACCTCCAAACCTGAATGGCATATAATAAAACACCAGCAAAAGTTTTATTTAGGTATTGTCCAATACAAACAAATAACAATAACAACAATCGAAGTCCAGAAAAATATGAAGAGTAAATGCTTGAAGAAAAAGTGAATATAAAACTATTTTGCTTTGCCCTGTATATCTACATGTGTAAGATAGTTTTGTCCAATACAGAGCTTCTTGGTAATACAGAATATCCCAATTAGGAACTGTCAATAGTCTTCCTGGTTTCACTTCAGCCCAAAAAAACTGAAGTGCGCAACTTAACAATCAGGCATAAGTTTCATGGCACTTGAAAGGTAGGATTTTGGAGCAATTAAAGAAGACTATACATGAGAACCAAGCAAAAAAAGTACACACCATAACAATTCCCTGTTACTCTACTGAAAATTACAAGTAACAAACAGCTATTCGTAAAAGCTTGAAAAGGGTTGACACCTGATTGAGCAATGTTTAGAATGGTGTCGAGCTCGATATCGGCGGCTTCTTTTGGGTCAAACAAGATTGAAGGACGAGTAAATGGTCGTTTACGCTGCTCAGTATCCGGGACTGCTAACCGCTGCAGTTGAGCAACAAGTGAAGTAGCCATCGTTAAACCTAACTGTTAAGCTGGTTTATTGTAACCCTGAGAGAGAGATGAAAGAGAGTTTTAGGCGCTTTTTGTAAGCCTGAGAGGAGTGAGGAAGAAGGGAGACGACGTATTTGGGGTTTAGGGTTTTAGAATCTGAAAAAAGGTCTTTTGTTTATTTTTTTCTCTTTTCTCTTTTCTTTTGGCTGAAAAATAAAATATGTACAATTAAATTGTGTAGCTCAAATATCACAAAATAAGAATAGCATAAACTATCGATTATTTTATTCTCATAAAATTGTCTTACAATAAATTGTGTAGCTAAAATATGACAGAATAATGATGTATATACTATTGTTTGTTTTATATTTCCATATATAATTAATTTTATTTACATATTTGTTTAAAAATAATAGAGAAAATTACGCCAAATGGCCTTTCATGACATTTGTTTACCACTTTTTTGTTTTGCAACATTGTCCGAAAATGACCAAATATGGATAAAATGGTCATATTAGCTCGTCTTCTTCACCTTCGATGGAGGTAAGCTACCTCCATCTCTGTTGATTATTGTCGTTTTTTCATTATTTTGAATCTTCATAGGTGATTTCTAGGTTTTACTTTTGTTAGAGTATGTTGATAAAAAAAATAATGTTTGATTAATTTTATGTATTAGTAATACATTGTTTGATATTCCCTTCGTTTTAAAAACAATGATCTTGTTAAAGAAGAAAGGGGATGGGGGTAGGGTTGGGCTTCTTATTTATTTTTATTTTATAAAAAAATAGATGAAAAATTTATTTGAAATAGTTTTCATTCTTTTTAACATAAATTTATTTTTCTATAATTGTTGGGCTTAACGCCACATGTTATCTTTTAATTAGTCACTTTGCCACATCACATCAAGTGCATTATACACTTTATTTTTTTTACTTATTGCCTAAAAATGTCTCTAGGAATAAGTTTTGAATTAATAAAAATGTTCAATAGATACTAATTCTAGTTAAGGTGTCTAACTGAATTATGAAGACAATTTTAAAGGGCCGCATATGACATAAGTCTTATGTATATTGATATTGAATGGTATTGTCATTGTCTATGGATATGTGGATTTGTTAGTATAAACATTGGTTATTTTTTTTTTTTTTTTTTTTTTGCATTTCGCATATTTGGACACATCATATCTATGTATCCTTTTCTAGTGGTGGACATTGTAAGAGTGTTGTTTGTATCCGGTCAATTAAAGATACACATATACTTTATATAGTAGTATTCATTTCTTAATAAATAGGATGTTATTCAGATTGTATTCATTCATTATTACTTGATGATTTTGTATTCATGGTGTTGTTTTTATGTTGTCTCCTTACTAAGTTACGTTAATTCATGTGTTCGTATTCATTATATTGTGATGTATTCTCTTTTAGTTATGAATATATTGTAAAAGTGTTGTTTGTATCCATTCAATTACAAATACTCATTTGTTTTATATAATTATACTCACATAGTAAATATTATTTCAAGTTGTATTTGATAGTGAATTGTGCATGCATTTACAATCATGATTTTATCTATTCAAGACAAGTATGCATATTTAGACAGTCATTCTTATTGTGTTGATGAAGAACATATTATAGGTGAATATACCAAAGTATAAAAATTGCATTTTTCATCCCTTGGTGGTTGATTGCATATTTGTTCTTGTACATGCCAAGGAGAAGCTCCATATGTAGGTCAGGTATTGAAATAGTATTTTTTAATGATAAATGTATAAACGTATATGATTCTTACACGGCAGGAGAAAATAATTCAGCGATCAAAATGAGGTAAAAAAATTGACTCAACTCATTCCTATAAGTTTGACATTGAATGATTATTTCAAGAAGAGGAGATTAGATGTATCTATAAGCCAAGATGAGAACGACTTGTTTGAGATAGTTTTCATGGAAAACATATCTTAATAGCCACATGGGAGCTTTTAAGTTGATGTATTATTTTGAATTTATATTTTTATTTATTTATTTGAATTTATATTCTCTTTCTTATTATACGTAGAGATTGTAATATTTATATGATTTCTTATGCCGAGTGGTTGTCTTATGGACGAGAAAATTCAACTGGTAACTTTGATGCTATACTATGATCAAGATTTGTTGCACTTCTTTGAAACTATGGTCAACAGAAGAATGATGTCAGAGCCATTAGTAATAATGAAACACCTGGCATAAAATCCCTCACATAATTCTCTTGGAAATGAAACAATTGAAATACAATAATGAGTTATGTCTAGTCTGGCTAATTTTGTTTGATTCTAAACTATTTTGTCTAATATACATTAATCTTTTTATAACTGTTTATTCTATAAAATCATTGCTTTAACCTTATAAAATTTTGATTTATCATTGAAAAAATTTGACATATATTATTATATTTCATTAATTGCATTCTATTTGGTATTTCTTCATTAAATACTAATTACAAATGGTTATGATTTGAAATTAACTAAAAACAAGTAAGATTTGTTACTATTGTTTCAAATACGAATGTAATTTGAGTTAGACACCATTATTCCTACACAATTTAGTTAAAGTTTGAATTCATAACGTAAGATCTAAATTGTCAAATTGTAACACATTTTCGATTTCATTCTATCTATATTCATCATAATTGTTTATCAATAATTTGTTTTTTCATATTCGCTCCTATTTTATTTAGGCTTTTCAATTTACATACCAAAAAAAGGTTTTCAATTCTTTTGAAGTTTGTGTGCCCAATGGTATTCCAACAAAATTTATATTTATTGTATTTCACTTTACAACTTTATATTTCTTATAAATTAACATTGTATTTTATATTCTACACATCATTCAAGACTTTAGAAATCAATATAGTTGTATCCATTGTTATTTTCATAAATGCAAGTCAAATAATCGGGAAAATTCAAAGTTTATATTAAAATAAATGCATAAGTAATGACAAACACAAACTTTCATATAAAGATGTTTAAAATATTGATCACAAAAAAACTAAGGACAACCAAAATTTCAACACCAAATCTATTTAGCAACATCATCCATTAAATCTCTAAATGTCTTCGTTCCATCTTCCAAAATGCATTATTAGAATTTAGAAAACTAAGAGTGTGTTTGGTATGAAGGAAAAACATTTTCTGGAAATATGTTTTTCAATTTTCTCATTGGAAAATGTTTTCCAAATCAACTCATTTTCCTCAAAATTAAGGAAAATGACTTCCCTTCAAAAATTAAGGAAAACTTTTTCCAAAACTCTCATGCAATTTCAAATTACCTTTTTTTTTTGGAAAAACATTAATTTGAAAAAAATATTTCAATTTCAAAATTTTATTTTTCATTCGATCCCTGACCGCCCTACCACCCACCCACCACCGGCCAGCCCCCCAACCCCACCCCCTCCCCAAAAAATTAATTTTACTTTTCAAAACATTTTCAACTTCAAATTTTTATTTTTGAACTCCTCCCCCTCCTCCCCCCGATCAGCCCTCCACCCACCCCAACCTCCTAAAATATTAATTTTGTTTTTTAAAAATACTATTAACTTCAAATTTTATTTTTTCACTCCTACCCCCTCACCCCATCCACTACCCCCATCCCACCCCACCCACCCCACCACCGCCACCATCCCAAAAAAAATAATAATTTTGTTTTTACAAAATAATTTCAATTTCATTAATTATTTTTAACTCTAGTAAAAATAAAAATGTTTCTAAAAACATTTTTCATTCATAAATTAAACACTAAAAATTATTTCCGAAAAATATTTTTCTAGTTAGCAACCAAACATGAGAAAATAAGTCCAAAATCTACTTGTTTTCCAGGTAAACATTTTCTAGGAAAACATTTTTCATGGAAAACATTTTCCTCCATACCAAACACACCCTAACTCTCCCATATTTGTTTTGTATTCCAACCAAAAAATAACTACCCAAGTCACTAATAAATACAAAACTGGATATTTTAATAGATTTGTATTCAAGTTAAAAGTGTATACATTGACAATGGTACTTGTATCAGGTTTCGAATAAAATTATATTCTTTCAATTACAATCATATTATATGACCGTCAATGTATCTGTATCCTTAACAAACATAAATATTGTATTTCGATCAAACACTTACAAAATACAATACAATTATAGCTTTTTCGATAAGAATACAATTTTGTTTTTTTTTTTAAAAAAAAAGAAATTTTTGTTATACGTTTATCATGGCTTTTTCAATAGGAATACTATTTTACTCAAAGAACTAAAAACAAACCATCAAAGGAAAAAAGTGATACAGTTATCATCACTTTTCTCATAAGGATACAATATTGTTCAGAGAACTAAAAATAATCAGTAAAAAAAACTGATTTATCAAATAATTCGTTATTATATTCGTATTGATCAATCTGTCTAGTTAAACGAATTCAGCAAAACTAATCATTACCACCTTGTTCATAATACATACAATTTAAAACAAAAATAAATATGCTTTACAATTATGAAGATTTTTCATATCCAATTAATAATCAATTAGAAACAGATTAGGCACCAAGCAATTAGCTAATACATAATTCAATTTGTATTTCACTAGTTAATTATCCAACTTCCAGTTGAAACTTCTTCAAAGTGCTTGTCAACGTTTTTTGACTTGTTAGGTTCCAAACCTTCTTCCCAAAAAGAAAAAAAATAGAGCTTAATCAAAATCAACAATTCAGAGATTTAGGTATTATATATGGAAACTTGAAAATTGATAATGAGAAATTTCATTATCAACATACGGTATGTCGTTAATTTTTTTGGAAAATTATGCAATAAAACAAATTTATACTATTTAATTACTCTTCATAGTTAAAGTTTGTTATAATTATCACTCGCGACTAACATTATATATTAATTACGTGGCTAATTTCGAATTTGTATAATTAGTCATATTTGTATATGTATAATTTGCCAGAATATACAAATATATATGTATAATATACAATTATTTAACCTATATACATGTACAATTCACCTTTCTCCCACTCTTTTCCCCTCTCTCGCCTCTCTCCTCTCTCCTCTCTCCCGGTCTCGCTTGCATCTTTCTTTCATATAACATGTAGCTACAAATTGTAATTATCAAATTATAGCTATGGAGAGTAATTAATTATTTTTAAGTGGATATATGTGAAAGTTTCCCGTTGTTTTTTATTGGGTAACTGATGAGAATCTTTTGAAAGTATTATCTCCCCTAAATTTCTCCTTTTTGTTATTAAACATTTGTATTCTTTCGATAAATATAAATAAGATACATAACAAACTAAAATTTTGACATTTTTAGGGTGTGTTTGGTATGAAGGAAAATGTTTTCCATGGAAAATGTTTTCCTAGAAAATGTTTTTTCTTGGAAAATAAGTAGATTTTGGACTTATTTTCTCATGTTTGGTTGGTGAGTAGAAAATATTTTTCGGAAATGATTTTTAGTGTTTAATTTATGTAAGAAAAATATTTTTGAGGAACATCTTTTATTTTTACTTGAGTAGAAAATAATTTATGAAATTGAAAATATTTTTGTAAAAATAATTTTTTTTGGGTGTGGTGGGGGTGGCGGTGGGTGGGTGGGTGGGTGGGAGGGTAGTGGGGATGGGGCCGGGAAGGGGGTGGAGTGAGAAAATAAAAATTTGAAGTTGATAGTATTTTTTAAAAAGCAAAATTAATTTTTTGGGGGTGGGGGGGCTGGTATGGGTGGGTAGGGGGGAGGTAGGAGTTTAAAAATAAAAATTTGAAGTTGAAAATATTTTTAAAAAACAAAATTAATTTTTTGGGGAGGGGGTTGGGGGGAGGGTGGTCAGGGATCGGGTGAAAAAATAAAATTTTGAAATTGAAAATATTTTTTTTTAATTGATGTTTTTTCCAAAAAAAATGTAATTTGAAATTGGAGGAGAGCTTTGGAAAATGTTTTCCTTAATTTTTGAAGGGAAGTCATTTTCCTTAATTTTGAGGAAAATGAGTTGATTTGGAAAACATTTTCCAGAACTTTTGTCCCAACTAAACATGAGAAAATTGGAAAACATTTTCCAGAAAATGTTTTCCTTCATACCAAACACACTCTTAATAAATATGGAAAGTATGAATAAAGGATGCTTTTAAATGCTAATATAATGACATTTTGAAAATTTTCCATTTTTTTTCTTATATTTATAAATAGGCGACTTCAATTTTTACCCAAATCACAATATTTAACCATCAAGTCTTGTGTATTCCCTTTTGTTAGTAGCCAAATCGCTCAAAATTCTATTTGACAGTAAACACACCTTTTAGAAAAATCTCAATTTAAATTGAACATATTTGATAAATTTCCATAAAATTGTGAAATCGTACCGTTATTTTGAGCTAATTATGTGATATCATATATTTTATAATTAATCCTAATCCTACAAGGACATAATAAGGACGTACCTTTTAAATTCCCAAACATAATAGGTTTAGAAATCAAGAACTGAACTTATAAAACCCTGTCTTGCCTTCTAATAGTTCCATCTTCATACTAAAATCCCTTGCCTTTTAACACTTCGAAATTTTTCACTAAGACATAAGTTCTTATAATTTAACTCATTACATTTTATATTTACGATTCCTATCGAAAATAATAGATGGAGAACCCGAGTTTTCTCCCTATATACGCCTTTCTAATTTTGATTATTATTTTAGCAATGATACTTTATTATCTAGATACAATCACAGACGAGCCTTCTTATAAAGAACCACTATCACCACAGACAAATTATTACTATGTGATAGACATTCCACAAAATTATGATGTGGGAATCGAAAGAGTTGGTGATGAAGCTCAATTATTAGCTTCTCCATTCAAGAAAATCTACATAGCCAAGGTGAATCTGAATTAACGATAAGAAGCGATCAAATCACTAGCAAAAACATCAGAATGCTCGGTTAATTGTAGTGTTACATAAAAAGTATTAATTTCTATGTAAAACTTGATTATTATTTTCCTCTAATATTGAATAATTTATAATATGTTTATCGTATTATCAATTTATTTTATAACGTATTTAAAGGTAAGTTAGGCTTCTGGATTTAAAGTTGATTCAAACATTATACATGCTTTTCTCTTGCCATTAATTTGTGACTACCACATCTTTAGCCATAAAAACTATAGTATATGTTTATTTTTTTGGAATAATTTTTTCAGTTCAATCTTTTATCATGATAATTTTGAATTTAAGTCGACTCCAACTACTCTATTTTCATAATATTAAATAAAATTGTCTCTTCTCTCTTTTGCAAAAAATATAGTCAAACACAATTGTAATTTTAAAATGGATTCCAACTACAAAATTTTCAAGAGGAACAGTGGACCCGTAAAAAATATTAATTAAACACTTGACAATCCATAGATAGAATGTTCCGTCAAGGAGATGTTTTTTGTTTATTTAAGTTTAGCATTCTTGTATATCATCAATAAAATAAATTAATAAAGTAAGTTTTGTGTTTTTAAATTGGTTAGGTTTAAATTTGACTTTAGGGTTAGGACTCTTTCACCAAAATTGTGTAGGATTTTGCCACTAATCATGATCTCTTTAGGTTGAGTAGTTAATCTCAACCAGATATATATTAACTAATATATTTATTTATTGGAAGTCATATATTTGTTTATAAGCATTTTTTTATTGGTTAAAAAAAAATGAAAGCGTTAAGAATCGAAATCGATTAATTTAATAAATTCATAAATTAAAAATTAATAAATCGAACCGATAATAAATAAAATTGAATCAAACCAACCGACCGATGCATATGTCTAACATGCTGAAAAAGGTACAAATAAAGTAACAAATACGAAGTTGTAAAACTTAATTATAGCATTTAAATTCCTTGAAATGCTTGTTGTGACTTCACTGATCTAATACACAATTATTTTTTGTCGATATTAGGAACAACTCTTATGTTGTAAGCCTTTTATGATTCTTACTGTTCTGCTCATTTCAGTCATGAATACCTTCTTGTTTCATGAATGTATAACGAGAGAATATTTGACAATCATCCGCTTTGAAACGACTTATTAAACTTCACACTCACATATGTGATTTCTAACTGTGTTATCGCGTAGATACACTATTTGGTCAAATTTGTCAAACTTAGCAAATAATTAAAAACTATTTTAAGTTTTATTAACTCATTAAAAAGTCTTAATGTTGTATCCTCGTTCCTCAACGTTATCTTCATCATGGGAATGGATTGCGTTTGTCACGACCCAAATCGGGGACGCGACTGGCACCCACATTTACCCTCCTATGTGAGCGAACCAACCAATTTAACCCTTAACATTTTAATTCAATATCAACAGAAAGTAATGCGGAAGACTTAAACTCATTAATGTAGCAATTCAAAACTATTATTAATATTCCCAAAATCTGGAAGTCATCATCACAAGAACATCTATCTCAATTTACTAATCTAAGAATGTCTAAAAAGCTAAAAACAAGTAAAAACTAGTCCATGCCGGAAGTTCAAGGCATCAAGACTTGAAGAAGAAGATCCAGTCCAAGCTAGACGCATTAGCTCACCCTGAATTTCCGATGGAGTGAAGACTGGCTTGATCTACTGCTGAGTCGAAGTTGACGGAACGTTTGCTGCATAACACAAATAACAAGAGGAAAACATAAAAGTAGGGGGTCAGTACAACCACACGTACTGAGTAGATATCATCGGTTAACTCAAAATAGGCGATAATACATATCAAGTAATATTATAAATCAACTATAAACTCAACATGTAGCAACAAGTAGTATAATCGTCAATAAATACCATCAAGTTCATCCATGAGGACTCAAGCCTCAATACCATACTCATTTGGGGATTAAGTTCATTATGTTGAGTATATTAACATCTTTCGAGATTCATTATCTTTCTTCCTCTTGTGTCGGTACGTGACACTCCGATCCCCTACTACTATGTGTCGGTACGTGACACTCCGATCCCCTATATGTGTCGGAACGTGACACTCCGATCCCCTATATGTGTCGGTACGTGACACTCCGATCCCCTACATCTACGTGTCGGTTCGTGACACCCGTCCCACTAATACTATGTGTCGGAACGTGACACTCCGATCCACTAATACTATGTGTCGGAACGTGACACTCCGATCCACTAATACTATGTGTCGGAACGTGACACTCCGATCCACTAATCTCATTATATCCGTTCATCAAGCCTTCTCTATACCAAGGCATCATCAATCCCAATCACTTTAATTCATCAAGCCTTCTTTTATACCAAGGCATTATCATTAATAAGTAGATTAAAGTTTCTTTCAAGATTTGGGATTCAATGGTTTTCATCATGCTTGTTTTATCAAAATCACATAATCATATTCATACAAGCATACAATTAAGCATATAGACAGGTTTACAATATCATCAATACATATCATTCCCTATCAAGAGTTCACTACGATTACGTAATATAAACCATAACCTACCTCCACCGAAGAATTGGAATCCACAAGAAATTTCCCAAGCTTGCTATTCTCCTCAACCAATTCGATCGATCTGCTCTCTCTCTTTCTGTTCTTTCTCTTTGTTTTATTCAAACCCTCTTTCCTTTACCCTAATTAATCATATAATTAAGTGTGAAGAAGGACCATAAAACCCCACTAATTCACTTAAGGTTACCCCTTTTAACCCCTAAGTAATTAGACTTATTAATGTTAACCCTCAATCTTTATATTTAAGGAAAGAATAGTCAAAAACGACCCTTAAAACGTGTGGAGAAATCCTAAACTGCCTGGGATTGCGTGACCTGTGACGGGCCGTCGTGCCTGCGACGGTCCGTCACGGTAGTCGTCGCACCTCCCCAGGTTCCCATCGTCACCACGGACACTATGACGGTCCGTCACGCCTGTGACGGTCCGTCCTGCACGTCCGTCATGGCGGTCAGAAACTCGTTTCTCGAACCAAATTCTCAAACGTTGAAGTGTTTTGCAACGGAAACTCACGACGGTTCGTCGTGGATGTGACGGCACGTCCTGCAGGTCCGTCACAATTTACAGAGAGTCGATTTTAATATCCAATTGAAGAATCCTAAGTGTCCTGGAACGACACTCCCTCGACGGGCCGTCGTGACCACGACGGTCCGTCGTGACACTCGTCGTTCCAGCCAGTTTTTCCAGAATTAAAAATCTGCTGCTCAAACGACTAAACAGGTCGTTACAATAGATACCAATTTACCCATCGTTCGTCCCCGAACGATCAAAAGAAGAAAACAATGGCGAAAAGGAGTACCTGAATCTGTAAACAGATGTGGGTATTTTTCTTGCATATCTGCCTCCTTCTCCCAAGTAGCCTCTTCAACCGGTCGATTCTTCCATTGCACTTTGATGGATGCAATCTCCCTCGACCTCAGTTTGCGAACTTCTCTATCTAATATAGCAACCGGTTCCTCTTCATAAGTCAAGTTCTCATCCAACAAAACTGAATCCCAACGGATAATGTAGTTTCCATCTCCGTGGTATCTCTTCAACATGGATACATGAAACACCGGATGTACTCCGGACAGCCCTGGGGGTAAGGCTAATTCATAAGCCACCTCCCCTATTCTCTTAAGCACTTCAAATGGTCCAATATACCTTGGACTTAACTTACCTCTTTTTCCAAACCGCATCACCCCTTTCATGGGCGAAACCTTCAACAAGACTTGTTCACCTTCCATGAACTCCAAGTCTCTAACCTTTCGGTCTGCATACTCCTTTTGTCTACTTTGAGCCGCTAAAAGCTTTTCTTGAATAGCTTTCACCTTTTCCATAGAATCTCTCAACAGATCAGTCCCCCAAGGTCTAACTTCGAAGGCATCAAACCAACCAATGGGAGATCTACACCTCCTCCCATACAATGCTTCAAATGGAGCCATATCAATACTGGAGTGATAGCTATTATTGTATGAAAATTCTGCCAAGGGTAAGAAGCTATCCCAATGGCCACCAAACTCTATCACACACGCGCGAAGCATATCCTCCAACACTTGAATCGTTCGCTCAGACTGACCATCGGTCTGAGGATGAAACGCAGTACTAAGGTCCAACCTAGTACCTAATTCAGCATGTAAGGTTCTCCAAAACTTAGAAGTAAACTGCGTACCTCTATCAGATATGATTGAGAGTGGAACCCCATGCAATCGAACGATCTCTGAGATGTAGATTTTTGCTAACTTCTCTGCATTGTAAGTCACCTTGACAGGAATGAAGTGAGCAGACTTAGTTAACCTATCAACAATCACCCAAATGGAGTCATACTTACCCAATGTCTTGGGAAGACCAACCACGAAGTCCATCGCGATTCTCTCCCACTTCCATTCAGGAATGGGCATTCTCTGAAGTGTTCCTCCGGGCCTTTGGTGTTCATACTTTACTTGTTGACAATTTGGACACTTGGCAACAAACTCAACAATATCTCGCTTCATTCTACTCCACCAGAAGTGTTGCTTTAGGTCGCGATACATCTTGGTTGCACCAGGATGTATAGAATATCCGGAACTATGAGCTTCTGTAAGAATAGTGGTGATCAAATCATCGATGCGGGGTACACATACTCTTCCCTTGATCCTCAAAACACCTTCCCCATCGATTATTGCTTCCTTAGCCTCTCCTTGCAACACTTTATCTCGAATTCGCCTTAGTTTCTCATCATCAAACTGTTTCCCCTTAATCTGATCAAGAAAAGAGGATTTTGCCTCTACACAAGCTAACAATCCTCCCTTCTCGTTTATTTCTAACCTCATAAGGTCATTAGCCAGAATCTGCACCTCTCTAGCCAATGGGCGTCTAGAAACTTGCAAATGAGCTAGACTTCCCATGCTTCCGGCCTTTCTACTTAGAGCATCCGCTACAACATTAGCCTTCCCCGGATGGTACAAGATAGTGATGTCGTAGTCCTTCAGTAGTTCCATCCATCTCCTCTGTCTCAAGTTTAAGTCTTTCTGAGTGAATACATACTGTAGACTACGATGGTCCGTATAGACCTCACACTTAACCCCATATAAGTAATGTCTCCATTGCTTTAGTGCAAACACTACCGCGGCCAATTCCAAGTCATGAGTTGGATAGTTACGTTCATGCACTTTTAATTGTCTTGAAGCATAAGCAATCACATTCTTCTCTTGCATTAGCACTGCACCCAACCCAGAATAGGATGCATCACAGTAAACAATGAAGTCTTTACCCTCTATTGGCAAGGTAAGAATTGGTGCGGTAGTCAACAAAGTCTTAAGCTTCTGAAAGCTTTCCTCACACTCATCTGACCATACAAATGGAACATTCTGCTTAGTCAAGTTCGTCAATTGGGAAGCAATAGAAGAGAATCCCTTGACGAAGCGGCGGTAGTAGCTAGCTAACCCCACAAAACTCCTTATCTCTGACACATTAGTGGGTCTTACCCAATTCTTTACTGTCTCAATCTTAGATGGATCCACCATCACTCCATCCTTAGAAACCACGTGCCCCAAGAAGGACACTGAATCTAGCCAAAACTCACACTTGGAGAATTTCGCATAAAGCTTTTTCTTCCTCAACAACTCTAACACCATTTTCAAATGCTCCTCATGTTCCTTCTTACTTTTGGAGTATATCAGTATATCATCGATAAACACAATCACAAAGAGGTCCAAGTATGGCTTGAAAATCCCGTTCATCAAGCTCATGAAGGCGGCAGGGGCATTCGTAAGACCAAATGACATTACCACAAATTCATAATGCCCATACCTAGTTCGAAAAGCAGTCTTTGGAACATCCGTTGCTCGTATTTTCAATTGGTGATAACCGGACCTCAAGTCAATCTTTGAGAAGACACAAGCACCTTGTAACTGATCGAACAAGTCATCAATGCGAGGAATGGGGTACTTGTTCTTAATAGTTACTTTGTTCAACTGTCGGTAATCTATGCACATTCGGAAACTCCCATCCTTCTTCTTCACAAATAGCACCGGAGCACCCCAAGGAGATGCACTTGGTCTAATGAAGCCTTTGCTCAACAACTCTTGAAGTTGTGCCTTTAACTCTCTTAATTCGGCGGGAGCCATTCTATACGGGGGTATAGAAATGGGGCGAGTACCGGGTTCCAAATCAATGCAGAAGTCTATATCCCTATCTGGTGGCATACCGGGAAGATCTGCAGGGAACACATCCAAAAACTCACAGACTACCGAAACTGACTCAATCGATGGTACTTGAGTAGTGTCATCCTTAAGATGTGCCAAGAAAGCTAGACAACCCTTACTAACCATCTTCTGAGCACGAATAAAGGAGATGATACGCACCGGATTGGGAGTGTAGTCACCCTCCCATACTAACGGATCTGCCCCAGGTTTGGCTAACGTCACTGTTTTAGCATTACAATCCAAAATCGCAAAGTTTGGAGAAAGCCAAGTCATACCCAGAATTACGTCAAAGTCACCCATTTCTAAAATAACCAAGTCTACATAAGTGTTGCTCCCCACAAAATTCACCAAACAAGACCTATACACTTTTTCGACTATCACAGACTCACCCACCGGAGTAGAAACACGAATAGGCATGTCAAGTAATTCACAATGTAAATTTAGACCATTAGCAAATGAGGAAGATACATATGAAAACGTGGAGCCAGGGTCAAATAATACAGATGCCATGCAATCACAAACCAAGAGATTACCTGTGATAACAGCATCAGACGCCTCCGCTTCAGATCTCCCAGGGAAAGCATAACAATGGGCCCCATTATTCGTCTGTCCGTTGCCCCTACCATGTTGTGTAGTAGTGGCTCCGTTTTGCCCTTCACCTCTGCCGTTTTGGTGACCACCATTACCTCGGCCACCACGCCCTCCAGAATAACGACCTCTACCATTACCACCTCTTCCTCTAGCCATTGGGGCTCTGTAACTCTGTTTTGGACAATTCCTCCTAATATGTCCAATCTCCCCACATCCATAGCACTCTCTGGAGTCAGGCATGGGTCTCTCGGAGTAGTGTTGACCGTTCTGAGGTGGACCCCCAACTACAGTCTGTAGTGAAGACTGTATTGGTCGATTTGAGTGACCTCCGGAGTTCTGTCCTCTAGAATAAGAACCATTATACTCACCTCCCCTACGAAACCTCTTTGATGTAGACGTTGAGGTGAAGTCATCCGGTTTCACTCCTTCCACCTCTATCACAAAGTCTACCACCTCTTGGAAGGATGTTGCTGTCGCCGCTATCTGTAAGGCTGAAATCCGCAATTCTGACCTCAACCCCTTCACAAAACGGCGGATCCGTTCTTGTGGACTGAAACAAAGTTGGGTGGCATATCTGGATAGTGCGCGAAATTTAGCCTCATACGCGTTTACTGTCATCCTTCCCTGTTCAAGACTCAAGAACTCATCCCTCTTCCTATCTCTCAAAGTCCTTGGGATATACTTCTCCATGAACAAACTAGAGAATGATTCCCAAGTCATAGGTGGTGCCTCGGTTGGTTGACACTCAACATGTGAACGCCACCACATTTTGGTGTTACCTTGGAACTGATAACTCACGAACTCGACACCAAACCTCTCTACTATCCCCATCTTGTGTAGTAGCTCATGACAATCAACCAGAAAATCATAAGCATCTTCAGATTCTGCACCCTTGAAGACTGGAGGTTTCAGTTTCAAGAACTTACTAAAAAGTTCATGTTGATCGTTTGTCATAATAGGCCCAGTAGTCAGACGTGGAAATGTGCCTATTCCCAATGGTGCATCCATGCGGGGAGCCATAGTAGCCGCATGTCGTATCTCTGAAACCGGAGGTGTTGGTGCAGAAACCATTGGAGGTGCTTGACCCTGATCGGACAACCCGCTAAGATAAGCAAGTACTTGGTTGATCATCTCTGGGGTAGGTTGGGGTGGCATTTCCTCATTCTGCCCTTGTTCAGTTTCCCCTTCCTCACCCTCTCTAACTACCTCCTCAGTCGGTGGAGGAGTCACCGCCCTAGCATCAGATGGGCTAGGGGCTCGTCCTCTCCCTCTAGAGGACGTCCTCCCACGACCTCTCCCACGGCCTCTTGCCGTTGTTCTTCCTCGAGCCACAGCCCCAGTGGCTGGCTCAGTAGTTTCATGTCTTTCCGTTGTCGCTGCTGGTGCGGTCGTTGCTCTAGTTCTAACCATCTGCGAAATAGAATGAAGATGGTCAGATACCAATTTGTATCACCTAGATACCAATTGGACTCAAGTAGTAGCACGAAAGAAAGAATGAAAGAATGGAATTTTCCTGAAGTCTTATAGCCTCTCAAGGAAAAGTAAAGGCGTCCCCCTACCGTTCCTTAAGACTCTACTAGACCTGTTCTTGTGTGATGAGACCAATGAACCTAATGCTCTGATACCAAGTCTGTCACGACCCAAATCGGGGACGCGACTGGCACCCACATTTACCCTCCTATGTGAGCGAACCAACCAATTTAACCCTTAACATTTTAATTCAATATCAACAGAAAGTAATGCGGAAGACTTAAACTCATTAATGTAGCAATTCAAAACTATTATTAATATTCCCAAAATCTGGAAGTCATCATCACAAGAACATCTATCTCAATTTACTAATCTAAGAATGTCTAAAAAGCTAAAAACAAGTAAAAACTAGTCCATGCCGGAAGTTCAAGGCATCAAGACTTGAAGAAGAAGATCCAGTCCAAGCTAGACGCATTAGCTCACCCTGAATTTCCGATGGAGTGAAGACTGGCTTGATCTACTGCTGAGTCGAAGTTGACGGAACGTTTGCTGCATAACACAAATAACAAGAGGAAAACATAAAAGTAGGGGGTCAGTACAACCACACGTACTGAGTAGATATCATCGGTTAACTCAAAATAGGCGATAATACATATCAAGTAATATTATAAATCAACTATAAACTCAACATGTAGCAACAAGTAGTATAATCGTCAATAAATACCATCAAGTTCATCCATGAGGACTCAAGCCTCAATACCATACTCATTTGGGGATTAAGTTCATTATGTTGAGTATATTAACATCTTTCGAGATTCATTATCTTTCTTCCTCTTGTGTCGGTACGTGACACTCCGATCCCCTACTACTATGTGTCGGTACGTGACACTCCGATCCCCTATATGTGTCGGAACGTGACACTCCGATCCCCTATATGTGTCGGTACGTGACACTCCGATCCCCTACATCTACGTGTCGGTTCGTGACACCCGTCCCACTAATACTATGTGTCGGAACGTGACACTCCGATCCACTAATACTATGTGTCGGAACGTGACACTCCGATCCACTAATACTATGTGTCGGAACGTGACACTCCGATCCACTAATCTCATTATATCCGTTCATCAAGCCTTCTCTATACCAAGGCATCATCAATCCCAATCACTTTAATTCATCAAGCCTTCTTTTATACCAAGGCATTATCATTAATAAGTAGATTAAAGTTTCTTTCAAGATTTGGGATTCAATGGTTTTCATCATGCTTGTTTTATCAAAATCACATAATCATATTCATACAAGCATACAATTAAGCATATAGACAGGTTTACAATATCATCAATACATATCATTCCCTATCAAGAGTTCACTACGATTTACGTAATATAAACCATAACCTACCTCCACCGAAGAATTGGAATCCACAAGAAATTTCCCAAGCTTGCTATTCTCCTCAACCAATTCGATCGATCTGCTCTCTCTCTTTCTGTTCTTTCTCTTTTGTTTTATTCAAACCCTCTTTCCTTTACCCTAATTAATCATATAATTAAGTGTGAAGAAGGACCATAAAACCCCACTAATTCACTTAAGGTTACCCCTTTTAACCCCTAAGTAATTAGACTTATTAATGTTAACCCTCAATCTTTATATTTAAGGAAAGAATAGTCAAAAACGACCCTTAAAACGTGTGGAGAAATCCTAAACTGCCTGGGATTGCGTGACCTGTGACGGGCCGTCGTGCCTGCGACGGTCCGTCACGGTGGTCGTCGCACCTCCCCAGGTTCCCATCGTCACCACGGACACTATGACGGTCCGTCACGCCTGTGACGGTCCGTCCTGCACGTCCGTCATGGCGGTCAGAAACTCGTTTCTCGAACCAAATTCTCAAACGTTGAAGTTTTTGCAACGGAAACTCACGACGGTTCGTCGTGGATGTGACGGCACGTCCTGCAGGTCCGTCACAATTTACAGAGAGTCGATTTTAATATCCAAATTGAAGAATCCTAAGTGTCCTGGAACGACACTCCCTCGACGGGCCGTCGTGACCACGACGGTCCGTCGTGACACTCGTCGTTCCAGCCAGTTTTTCCAGAATTAAAAATCTGCTGCTCAAACGACTAAACAGGTCGTTACAGCGTTGACTGACAATGTCGAACCGTCAATCCCAATTTTTTTTCTCCTTGAACCTAGCTCTTGCGATCTTCAGTCTCCTAGGCATATTTACCGTCATGATGGCTTGTCCTAAATCATAAACACATTCCCTTAGATGATCTTTCAACTTTCTATTTAATTAGACCTTTTTGCAAGTGGATCCGACACATTATCCTTTGAATTTACATAATCAATTGTGATAATTCCACTACATTCTAACGATAATATGTTTGAGTCTTACATGATGAGACTTTCTATTAGACATTATCATGATCCATGCCCTACCTATTGCATCTTGACTATCAAATTGCATGCATACCGAGTCTAATGGTTTGGACCAAAAAAGAATATCTAGCATGAAGAATTGGTTGTAGTGGTAAAATTATTGGAAGCCATATATTTGTTTTATAAATATTAATTTCTTATTGATTAAACTTAAATAGAAAGCGTTAAGGACCATAACCGATTGATTTAATGAATTCAAAAATTGAAAATCAATAAATCAAAACCGATAATACATAAAATCGAATTAAACAAACCGACAGACGCATATATCTAACATGCTGAAAAATGTTCAAACAAAGCAAAAAATACGTAGTTGTGAAACTTATTATAGCATATGAATTCCTTGAAATGCTTGTTGTGACTTCATTGATCTAATACACAATTATTTTTTGTTGAAGACCATCAATATTAGGAACAAATAAATGTTCTTCAGATTGTTGTTCATCTTATTTTCCTAAGATACTTATTATAGCATATGAATTCCTTGAAATTCTTGTTCCATGATATGTTTCACTCAATTAGTAGAATACAAGAGACACCAACAATATAATAATTTCTTTAAAATTGTTGTTCATCTTGTTTTCTAAGAGATTAAGAATAATAACTTTAAAAAACTTGACAATAAACATCAAAGTTTAAAGAGAATTTTGAAAACTAGAAAATTAAGACTAGTATAGAAAATAGAATCTAATTCAGAACAGAAACAATATACAAAATATTTTTCATAAAGAAGAAAATTGAGCCCACTGAATGCACAATGTCCCTTAAGGAAATGATTCTCTTCAAGTATCCGAGGTTAATATATATCCTCTCACGATATAACTATTTTACTCACCGACAGTAAAGTACACTCAAAATACTAGATTTACTAGTAGTAAAAGAAGTCCAGAAAATTTTATTATTTTTAAAATGAAAGGAAATCCCTCAATTTATAGAAAACAAAGAGCAGTGTGAAAATGTTCTTATTGTGCCTTAATAGAAAGGTCACAACCCTTTGAAAAAGTTACAATCTTTCGAAAAAGTCACAACTTTTCACAAAAGTCACAACTTTTTATAAAAGTCGCAACTTTTCATAAAGTCACAACTCTTCATAAAAGCCGGAACTCTTCATAAAAACCGCAAATCTTCATTTTTCGTTTACACCTTTCAAAACCCAACAATGTATTCACAATTTTGCACTTCATCTCTTAGCTTCATTAATAATTTTTACTTTCCTACTATTTGGATTTCTTTCTCTTCATGATTTCAGATCGTGCTTGATAGATTTCAACTAATTTTTTTGTTATTAACTTCATTTAATTGAACTACAAGACTAGCAAGTAAGAGTGAGCGCTATTTGGATTAAATCAAAAAATCAAATCAAATTGAATTTAATTTGGATTGGATTTTCGATTTTCTTGTTTGATTAAGAATTCACTTTGTTTGTTTGTTTTAGTTTGGATTCAGATTTAGAAACTAAAAAACCAAATAACCTATTGTCACGATCCAGACCGAGGCATGAGCGACACCTACACTTAACCTCCTAGGTGGGCGAACCAATGAATCCAACCCCAACATATATTTATCATTCAACTTACAAAATACTAACCATAAAGTGAAAATTTAAATCTTATTAGTGTAAAAAATACAAATCTATTAAAGTCTACTATATGTCTTTTTCAAAACCTAAAAATCATCACATCAAGGAAAACTAATCTTTAAATACTAAGTCTAAGAGTATTAAAGACACAAAAATAAATGAAAAAATAGTTTATGTACGAAAACTAAGGACATCATGCCATGACCAAGAGGATCCAACACGAGCTTGAATGAATAGCTCACCCTGGAACCTGATATGTTGGAGACTGGCTAGAGCTGAGGGCAAGTCGAAGTCGTTGGTACACTCACTGCACTCCACAAAAGAAAAAACAAAGTAAATCACAAGTAGGGCTCAGTATAGGACAACACGTACTGAGTATATATTATTGGCCGACTCAAATAGTAACTAATATGCATAAAGTAATAGTATAAAATCAACTATAGCACTTAGCAGGTTATAACAACAAACAATATGAATAAGTGATGAACGAAGCAAGTACGTAATCAATCACAATATCAAGCTCACACATGAGGACTCATGCCTCTATACTACGCTCGTTTGGGAAATGAGTTCTTTGAGATTGAGTACATTCAGTTAATTCAATATGTTTTCCTTTTTAATGTTACTGTGTCGAAACATGACACCCCGATCCAATGATACCATGTCAAAATGTGACACCCAATTCAATAATATTGTGTCAGAACGTGACACCGAATTCAATAAAATCGTGTTAGAACGTGACACCCCGATCCAATAATAGTGTGTTTAACATGACACCACGATCTAATAATACCATGCCGGAATGTGGCACCCGATCCAATAATATCATTAATTTATCATTTATCATCACCACTTTTCACTTCATTAACAATAGTTCATCAAACCTTCTTTATTCAAGGCAACACTTCGATAGAGAGGGTTCAAGATTATGAATTTCACGGTCTCAAAATTTCAGACCAATCACAAACCACAAAAATAAGCCACACAATCACACAATAAAGTATACAGAGAACTTCACAATATAACTCAATGCACATCAATCACTATTAAGAGTTTATCTATCAAATAGAATAAAACATGATCTACCTCCACCGAAGAATCGAAGTCAAGCAAACTACTTCTCTAACACTTTTCCTTTCCTCAATGCCTCTGAACTATTCCAATCTATCAAGTAAATATGCATAATTTGTAAGTTAACGTGTCTATTAACACTTTATTATTCTATGTCTAGCCTAAACCCAAAGATCATCTAATTTTCTAAAGTTCAAACCTAAGGGAGTCTTAGTTCCTCCAATTAGCATAACTTTAATGAAATTTAAATAATTTGATAAATCTAATATTTAATTATCTAAACCAATATATTAAAACTTAATTTACAAGATGAAAATTAAATTAAATAATTAAAGTCGGACTACTGCTTAGCACACCACTGGAACCGAAACAATCTACTTTAATTGTTCAACCCATGAGCATATAATACTATCGTTTGTTAAATATGATTTCCAATGACCGACAAATCAAAATCAATTATTAACTAATTTTAATAAACATGATCCAAGTGACCTATGTTATTAAAGAATTTCTGACTTGAGTTGTGATAATCAACTAAAATTCAAATTGTACGGCTACCAGAATTTTGAAAACAGTTTTGTTACGCTAACACAAATTAATTCCGTTTAGTTAATTAAACATTCTGATATAATTTTAAGAAAAATAAAATTAATTAATGAGATTGATTAAATAAAGTTTACCTAAAAAATTATGAATCAATCATTTGTCAAAAGCCAAAGCCGAAGTCAAGGTCGTGTATTCCTTTTTGTTAGTAGCCAAATCGGTCAAAATTCTAATTGAAAGTAAACACACCTTTTAAAAAAGTCCCACTTTAAATTAAACACGTCTGATAAATTTTCACAAAATTTCAAAATCGTACCATTATTTTGAGCTAATTACGTGATATCATATATTTTATAATTAATCCTAATCCTACAAGGACATAATTAGGACGTACCATTTAAATTCCCAAACATAATAGGTTTAGATTCCGAATCACAATAGGTTTAGAAATCAAGAATTGAGCTTATAAAACCCTGTCTTGCCTTCTAATTGTTCCATCTTCATACTAAAATCCCTTGCCTTTTAATACTTCGAAAATTTTCACTAAGACATAAACTCTTATAATTTAATTCTTTATATTTATACTTACGATTCCTATCGAAAATAATAGATGGAAAATCCGAGTTTTCTCCCTATATACGCCTTTCTAATTTTGATTATTATTTTAGCAGTGATACTTTATTATCTAGATACAATCACAGACGAGCCTTCTTATGAAGAACCACTATCACCACAGACAAATTATTACTATGTGATAGACATTCCACAAAATTATGATGTGGGAATAGAAAGAGCTGGTGATGAAGCTCAATTATTACCTTCTCCATTCAAGAAAATCTACATAGCCAAGGTGAATCTGAATTAACGATAAGAAGCGATTAAATCACTAGCAAAAACATCAAGATACCCGGTTGATTGTAGTGTTACATAATTAGTATTAATTTCTGTGTAGAACTCGATTATTATTTTCCTCTAATATTGAATAAGTTATAATGTGTTTATCGTATCATCAATTTATTTTATCACGTATTTAAAGGTAAATTGTTTTTCTTCTTCGAAAAGTAAAAAATTTCAAATTTGAACTTAGGCTTCTGGATTTAAAGTTGATTCAAACATTATACATGCTTTTCTCTTGCCATTAATTTGTGACTACCACATCTTTAGCCATAAAACTATAGTATATGTTTATTTTTTTGGAATAATTTTTTCAGTTCAATCTTTATCATGATAATTTTCGAATTTGCGAAACTTCCAACTATTCTATTTTCATAATATTAAATAAAATTGTCTCTTCTCTCTTTTGCAAAAAATATAATCAAAACACAATTGTAATTTTAAATTTGATTCCAACTACAAAATTTTCAAGAGGACCAGTGGACCCGTGAAAAATATTAATTAACACTTGACAATTCATAGATAGAAAGTTCCGTCAAGAAGATGGTTTTTGTTTATTTAAGTTTAGCATTCTTGTATATCAATAAAATAAATTAATAAAGTAAGTTTTGCGTTTTTAAATTGGTTAGGTTTAAATTTGAGTTTAGGGTTAGGACTCTTTCACCAAAATTGTGTAGGATTTTGCCACTAATCATGATCTCTTTAGGTTGACTAGTTAATCTCAACCAGATATATATTAACTAATATTTTTATTTATTGGAAGTTATATATTTGTTTTATAAGTATTTTTTTATTGATTAATAAAAATGAAAGCGTTAAGAACCGAAATTGATTGATTTAATAAATTCATAAATTAAAAATTAATAAATCGAATCGATAATAAATAAAATTGAATCAAACCAACAGACCGATGCATATGTCTAACATGCTGAAAAAGGTACAAACAAAGTAACAAATACAAAGTTGTGAAACTTAATTATAGCATTTAAATTCCTTGAAATGCTTGTTGTGACTTCACTGATCTAATACACAATTAGTTTTTGTCGATATTAGGAACAACTATTATATTGTAAGCCGTTTATGGTTCTTACGGTTCTGTTCATTTCAGTCATAACACCTCCTTGTTTCATGAGTATATAGAGAGACGAATTTGACAATCTTCCGCTTTGAAACGACTTATTAAATTTCACACTCACATATGTGATTTCTAAATGTGTTATCGCGTAGATACACTATTCGGTCAAATTTGTCAAACTTAGCAAATAATTAAAAACTATTTTAAGTTTTATTAACTCATTAAAAAGTCTTAATGTTGTATCCTCGTTCCTCAGCATTATCTTCATCATGGGAATGGATTGAGTTGGTTGACAATGTCGAACCGTCAATCCCAACTTTATTTTTCTCCTTGAACCTAGCTCTTGCGATCTTCAGTCTCCCAGGCAGATTTATCGTCATGATGACTTGTCCTAAATCATAAACACATCCCCTTAGATGGTCTTTCAACTTTCTATCTAATTAGACCTTTTTGCAAGTGGATCCGACACATAATCCTTTGACTTTACATAATTAATTGTGATAATTTCACTACATTCTAACGATAATATGTTTGTGTCTTATATGACGAGACTTTCTATTACACATCATGATCCATGCCCTACCTATTGCATCTTGACTATCAAATTGCATGCATACCGAGTCTAATGGTTTGGACCAAAAAAGAATATCTAGCATGAAGAATTGGTTATAGTGCTAAAATTATTGGAAGCCATATAGTTGTTTTATAAATATTAGTTTCTTATTGGTTAAACTTAAATCGAAAGCGTTAAGGACCATAACCGATTGATTTAATGAATTCAAAAATTGAAAATCGATAAATCAAATCGATAATACATAAAATCGAATCAAACCATCCGACAGACGCATATGTCTAACATGCTGAAAAATGTTCAAACAAAGCAACAAATACGTAGTTGTGAAACTCATTATAGCATATGAATTTCTTGAAATGCTTGTTGTGACTTCATTGATCTAATACACAATTTTTTTTTGTTGAAGACCATCGATATTAGGAACAAATAAATGTTCTTAAGATTGTTGTTCATCTTGTTTCGTGTGATACTTATTATAGCATATGAATTCCTTGTAATGCTTGTTCCATGATATGTTTCACTCGATTAGTAGAATACAAGAGACACCAACAATATAATAATTTCTATAAGATTGTTGTTCATCTTGTTTCCTAAGAGATTTAGAACAATAACTTTGAAAAACTTGATAATAAACATCAAAGTTTAAAGAGAATTTCAAAACTAGAAAATTAAGACTAGTATAGAAAATAGAATCAGAGTCAGAACAGAAATAATATACAAAATATTTTTCTTAAAAAAGAAATTTGAGCCCACTGAATGCACATTGTCCCTTAAGAAAATGATTCCCCTCAAGTATCCGAGGTTAATGAAATATATCCTCTCACAATAAAACGATTTTACTCACCGATAGTAGTACACTCAAAATACTAAAAATTTAGTAATAGTAAAAGAAGTCCAGAAAATTTTATTCTTTTTAAAATGAGAGGAAATCTCTCAATTTATAGAAAACAAAGAGCAGTGTGAAAATGTTCTTTGCGCCTTAATACAAAGGTCACAACCCTTTGAAAAAGTCACAACTTTTCATAAAAGTCACAACTTTTTATAAAAGTCGCAACTTTTCATAAAGTCACAACTCTTCATATAAGCCGCAACTCTTCATTTTTCATTCACACCTTTTAAAACCCAACAATGTATTCACCATTTTGCGCTCCATCTCTTAGCTTCATCAATAATTTACTTTCCTACTATTTGGATTTCTTTCTCTCCATGATTTTAGATCGTGCTTGATTGATTTCAACTAAATTTTTTTTTTGTTATTGGCTTCATTTAATTGAACTACAAGACTAGCAAGTAAGAGTGAGCACTATTTGGATTAAATCGAAAAATCTAATCAAATAAAATTGAATTATAATTTGGATTGAATTTTTTATTTTCTTGTTTGATTAAGAATTCACTTTGTTTGTTTGTTTTAGTTTGGATTCAGATTTAGAAACTAAAAAACCAAATAACCTATTGTCACGATCCAGACCGAGTCATGAGTGGCACCTACATTTAACCTCCTAGGTGGGCGAACCAATGAATCCAACCCCAACATATATTTATCATTCAACTTACAAAATACTAACTATAAAGTGAAAATTTAAATCTTATTAGTGTAAAAAATACAAATCTATTAAAGTCTACTATATGTCTTTCCCAAAACCTGAAAATCATCAGATCAAGGAAATCTAATCTTTAAATACTAAATCTAAGAGTATTAAAGACACACAAATAAATGAAAAAATAGTTTATGTACAAAAACTAAGGACATCATGCCATGACCAAGAGGATCCAACACGAGCTTGAATGAATAACTCACCCTGGAACCTGATATGTTGGAGACTAGCTAAAGCTGAGGGCAAGTCGAAGTCGTTGGTACACTCATTGCACTTCACAAAAGAAAAAACAAAGTAATCACAAGTAGGACTCAGTATAGGACAACATGTACTGATTATATATTATTGGCCGACTCAAATAACTAATATGCATAAAGTAATAGTATAAAATCCAACTATAGCACTTAGCAGGTGATAATAACAAACAACATGAATAAGTGACGAACGAAGCAAGTACATAATCAATCACAATATCAAGCTCACACATGAGGACTCATGCCTCTATACTTCGCTCGTTTGGAAAATGAGTTCTTTGAGATTGAGTACATTAAGTTAATTCAATACGTTTTCCTTTTTAATGTTACTGTCGAAACGTGACACCCCGATCCAATGATACGATGTCAAAATGTGACACCCTATCCAATAATATCGTGTCAGAACGTGACACCCCGATCCAATATTATCGTGTCGAAATGTGACCCCCTATCCAATAATAGCCTGTATAACGTGACACCATGATCTAATAATACCATGCCGGAATGTGGCACCCGATCCAATAATATCGTTAATTTATCATTTATCATCACCACTTTTCACTTCATTAACAATACTTCATCAAGTCTTCTTTATTCAAGGCAACACTTTGATAAAGAGGGTTCAAGATTATTAATTTCACGGTCTCAGAATTTTAGATCGATCACAAACCACACAACTAAGCCACACAATCACACAATAAAGTACATAGAAAACTTCACAATATAACTCAATGCACATCAATCACTATTAATAGTTTATCTATCAAATATAATAGAGCATGACCTACCTCCACCGAAGAACCGAAGTCAAGCAAACTACTTCTCCAACACTTTTTCTTTCCTCAATGCCTCTAAACTATTCCAATCTATCAAGTAAATATGCATAATTTATAAGTTAACTTGTCTATTAACACTTATTTTATTCTATGTCTAGCCTAAACTCAAAGATTCATCTAATTTTCTAAAGTTCAAACCTAAGGGAGTCTTAGTTCCTCCAATTAGCATAACTGTAATAAAATTTTAATTAATTCGATAAACCTAATATTTAATTATCTAAACCAATATATCAAAGCTTAATTTACTAGATGAAAACTAAATAAAATAAGTAAAGTCGAACTACTGCTTAGCACACCACTGGAATCGAAACAATCTACTTTAATTGTTCAACCCATGAGCATATAATACTATCGTTTGTTAAATATAATTTCCAATGACTGACTAATAAAAATCAATTATTAACTAATTTTAATAAACATGATCCAAGTGACATATGTTATTAAAGAATTTCTGACTTGACCCGTTATAATCAACTAAAATTCAAATTGTACGGCTATCAGAATTTTGAAAACAGTTTTGTTACGCTAACACAAATTAATTTTGTTAGTTAATTAACATTCTGATATAATTTAAGAAAAATAAAATTAATTAATGAGACTGATTGTATAAAGTTTACCTAAAAAATTATGAATCAATCGTATGCCAAAAGCGAAAATCGAGGCCGAGATCGACGACAACGATCCGAAGGAGACCCTCTACTTAACTCTTTAAAAGTTGAAGAAATTGTTTCCTAATATAAGTACAAACATTTTCCTTTCTTTAACAAATATACAAAAAAATATTTTTTATTTTCCCTCCAAATTGATTTTCTAATTTTTTGATTTCTCATTCATTCTTATTTCCCATTACAACTTGCTTAAACCCAACAAAAAGTACAAAATAATTGCTAAAGAAAAAGAAAAAAAGAATAACTATTCTTCAAAATATTTAGAAATTTAAATTAAACTATTTAAAATGCCATATTAATAAATAGATTTTTTACTATTATATCAAAGATAGTACTGTCAATATGTGTCTAACATTTTATTTATTTAAATTATCTCTTATTTATGTAAATAGTAACATAAATATTAGTGTGTGAAGTTAAAATATTTATGCAATTTAAGAGTATTATATTGTAAACAAGAAAAAATGGCAATATTAACTATCTTTTTGGCATGTGTAAAATATATGAGTTACTATTAAAAGATAATATAAAACTCTCTTATTAAAAGTTGACTTGAAAATACTATAATATATCGAACCATCTTATTTTCTATCAGACATAACATATATAATGAATCACTAGATATTGGATAATTCTGTATTTCTTTAAAATCTCGAAAGTCTAGAGCAACATAGTGTAAAATTTTTCGTTAAACAGAGTTATGATCCTAATTAAGATTTAATAGATTAAATGTAGTGTTCAAATTGCGGCCTTATTCTACTAATTTTCTTATTCAAAATTAAATATTTATAAAATGACTATTGTTATTGAAAAATAGTTTTTAAATTTACTTGTGTGAAAAAAAATCTTACACGTCGGTGAATATTAATGAATCTCTTAAAACCAATTAATCTTGTATTAATTATTGATAGGTATGTTAATTTTCTTGAATTCTAAAATTAAAATAAAATCAAAATAGATGATTTATCACATTCTTTAACACAAATTTTTTCAAAAGATACATATTATAAAAGCACGAATATAAATGTTGAAAGATTAAACTATCATTTACTACCATCATTTATATATTATGATTTGTAAAAATCCATATGTTCCTATTGCAATTGGAACTAGCTCATGACATTCTCCATCTCTTTATGTATTTGATAATATATTTAGGGGTGTGTAAAAATAAATTGATCGATATATTAAATCGAGAAAATGTTATTGGCTTATTGTTATTGGATTAATAAATTTTTGACGAGTTTATAGAAAAAAGGGGAATTATTGCATCTAGTTACTCAAAAATAACTTACTACATGTTAAAAAGGAAAAGAGGCGAACGAGATTGGGAGAGAGAGGAGAGAGGCAAGCGAGAGAAGACTGAGAGTGGAGAGAGGTGAATTGTATATGTATTTGTCAAATAATTGTATATATGTATTTGGTATACATATCTATTTGTATATCTGGTGAGCGAGATTGAGAGAGGGAGGAGAGAGGTGAGCGAGAGAGGGTAAAGAGTGGAGAGAGACGAACTGTATATGTATATGTATATTTGTCAGAGAATTGTATATATATAACTGATATACATATGTATTTGTATATCTGGCGAGCGAGATTGAGATAGGGAGGAGAGAGGCTAATTGTATTTGTATATTTGTCATATAATTGTGTGTGTATACATATATAAATGGTATACATATGTATTATCTGGCGAGCAAGATTGAGATAGGGAGGAGAGAGGCTGATTGTATTTGTATATTTGTCATATATTTTTTTGTGTGTGTGTCGTGTAAGTGTGTGTGTGTGTTGTGTGTTTTGTGTGTGTGTGTGTGACGTAATTACAACATAATTGCCTAAACTAGAATATTTCTCTCAAATTCATTTTAAATCCTAATACCCAATATATATAATCAAGAACCTAACTCCAAACAACTCTAAATTTCATCAGAAAGATCTTATAAACTCTACAATTGAACCCAATTCAAGAATAACATTCAAATTCAAGAATTCATTTCAAGAACATCAACTTTCAAAACTCTTTTAGGATGAATTGAGCTGAACTAAACATCTTCGGCGCGTGGGTGAATGAACCTAACACTATGAGAGACTCACACACCTTTTTAGGGATCACCCCCGAAGAAATCCACAATCAATCAATCATTTCTTGGAAAATTCTTGCTTCTCCTCTTGCGTTCTTTCTCCAAAAGCCGTAACGTTAATTGTCAACTCTATAAACTGAACCAAGTCTAGTTTTTACACCAATTAATCCCTTAAAATGAATTGATTTAATTAGGTATGGAAAAAACAATCCTGCCCTTCCAAAACCCAAATTGGACTTTCCTTAATCCAACAACCCAACTTACGAAAGACATAACTCACTCATACAGACTCAAAATCGCCCAAACTTGGTGGCGTTGGAAAGATACTTCCAAGACCTTTCTAAACATATCTAGAACTACACCTATCTCCTCCTGATCTAAGAGTTATGATCGTTTGAATTAGACCAAAACTCAACTTTAATTTACCACCAAATTTTTCCATATTTCCTCATACTTTCCAAAAAGATTGTTTTTCAGTTGCTAGCTTCTTTTTAGCTATTTCAAGTTGCGAGATGTTACACCAACAATTTTTTATGTCAGATATTCAACTCATATTTCTTGAAAATATACAGCAATCTATTGTGATTAGTGAAGACATTATAGTGCTCTCCATACACTGGTGATGCCAATTTTTTGAAGATAAAAACCACAGTAGCTTAATCCAAATAATGAATCGAATAATTCTTTTATGCTTCTTCGTCTAGACAATTACCTTATTCTTATTTCACCAACACATATCCCAAGACAACTCTTAAAGTATCACAATAAACTACATAACCATCTAACTCTCAAGGTAGATCGAGTCAAAATAAAAGTTGAAGTCACCCTCAACTCTTAAAGCTCTTTTCATACACCTCAAATTACTAAAATTTAGAAGTCTTTTAAGACGCTTTTGTGAGTGGTGTCTTTATAGTCTAGAATCTCTTATTTGGTCGTATTTTTAACTTGTGCGTAAAAAATGATTATTTTACGGCCCACCTAACGACCCCTTAGAGACAAGGGCGGAGCCACGTATCCTTGCTCGAGGAGTGTCAAACAATTCCCTATCGTCGAAAATAACACTATATATATAAGCAAAATTTTGATTTAATAAATATATACATAAAGAAGTACTAACACCTCTTAACACAAGGTGAAGGTTTAAATACAATGGTTAATTAGTGTGATATAAAACTTCTTTGAGGTCATAAAGAAGTACTAACACCTCTTAACACAAGGTGAAGGTTTAAATACAATGGTTAATTAGTGTGATATAAAACTTCTTTGAGGTCATGTGTTTTAACCCTGCTAGCTGTATAATTGTACTTTTTACGGTGATCATTGATATTCTTTACTGAAAATCTTAATTTCAAAATTATTTGAAGGTACAATTGCTACTAGGGAAGTCAATACTTCAATTCAGTCGATTAATTTTGAGAAGTTAAATCATGCTAATTTTTCTATTATCTATGATGCATAAGCAAAATTAGACCTTTTGAAATCATTCCAATGGTTTCGGCCTCTCTTTGGTTTTCGCAAAAGTGTAGTTAATTTTTTTTTGCACTTCATCTAACAACTATTATTTGGGTTGCACATGGTAAAAAATTAGATTACATTACATTGATTTAGATTACAATTTTCTTAATGATACGAAAAATCTGCTAGTGCTATTATTTGGGTTGCATATGGTAAAAAATTCGCTACTATCGGCGAATCACATAGGTAATCTGCATTAAACAAGCTCAGCGGACGAGCTCTATCTGATAGACAAATCTTTTTCTTTCGACGGCTAAGAGTATCAAACTTGAAACCTCCAACATGAAATCTCCAAATTCAAACCATTGGATGAAGTTAAGATATAACTACACTTTAGGACAATTCCTAAAATTACTTTACATAATTTAATCAAAATTTTCAATGATTTACCTGAATTGGCTTAAAGGATGAGCTTAAGGACAAAGCTTCGATGGAAACACAACCCACCCCAACTCCGAAAAATCCTAACACTGAGCCAAGCGATGGATCGCGATGAGACGAATTCAAAGTAACAAGAATCGTCTCAAATCTCAGGCATAACTTTGAAAAATTACTAATTTTAATTTGTGAATGCGATTATTATGGCAAAATTTGAAGAGCAATTTCACATTTGGTAATGAAGTGCATTATTATCTTTAATGTTCTTGTTCATTGTTATGTTATCATTATTGAGGCTCTAAAATATTTGATTGAAATATCAGGGTGGAGGGGTGGCTCCTGGGAGAGGAGAGGCTAGTAAAGTTTGGATTTAGGACCTCGAAATTTTATTGATGGTAATTTTTTTTTATTTTATTATAGTTTAAACAATATTAAAATTTGCAAAAATAATAACTAAAAAGTACAAAATAATTGTTAAGAACAAAAAAAGAAAGAATGACAACTCTTCAAAATATTTTGAAATTTAAATTAAACTACTTTAAATGTCATATTAATAAGTAGAGTTTTTACAATAATATCAATGGTAATATTGTCAATATGTGTCTAAAATCTAATTTATTTTAATGATCTCTTTTTTATATAAATAATAATATTAGTGTGTGAACTTAAAAGTTCTATGACATTAAAGAATATTACATTGTAAACAAGAAAAAAATATTAACTCTTTTTGATAACTCTTTCTTATCAAAAAGTTAACTTTAAAATACTAATATATGCATTGTTTTTATTCCTGGTTAACCTACCCAACTAATTCCTTAGTTATTGACTAATTACTTGTTTATCTAAAAATTTAAAACTTTAGACAAGTCAATAACAAGATATATATCTATATGCATTTATTTTATATCTCTGAAATTATCCCAAATAATGCATGTAAATTTTTCTGACGTGTTACCTACAGTTCCTGGTAGTAATTAACTTGAATGCTCACTAAATGGTTTAGAATGTTACTATGCATATTAAGGCCTTTGAGTTTATCGATTTCCACTATTGGTTTCATGATCAGTAGTTTTAAAAACTTGTAATTTTTTCTGTTATTATCATATTATAATTTTAGTTTTGATATATTAAAATAGGTAATTAAATATTTGGAGTATCGTATTTTTGTGAACGTCATTAGATTTACGATATTTGAAGGAATTGAAAGAATTGACAAGTTAATGGGCATCAAGACTTAGGAACTTAATTATAAATTTGGGTAAGCTTTTGGATCTAGGCTAAATCTATAGTGATATGAGTGTTGTTAGTTTCAGATTCTTATTGTAACTATGTACTTGAATAGATTGGCTCAACGAAAGGGGAAGCCTCAAGTCCCGAAGTGATTGTTCGTTTATTTGAGGCAAGTGGATTTCTAAACTCTTGTTAAGCGTACGAAATTTGTATATTTCCTTGTGTGACGTTTGAGAATGATTTGGAGGCTTATTGTTTATTTGTTGATACTGTATTACGATTGCATTGTTGTGAATTGTGCATTGTTATCAAAATGGTTATTTTCCTCATTATTTGTTTGAGAGCCTATCATTTGCATTGCATCTGAGACATGGTTGTGATAAGTGTTATGTGATTAGAGGATGTACCATTTCGAGGGCCGTATCGCGCGCCGCGATGGATATTGCATTTCGAGGGACGTATCGCACGCCGCGATGATTTTATTATCGAGGGTTGTATCGCACACCGCGATGAATGCATGAGCATATATGTCCCCCATGGGTCCTAGACTGAGAGACAACGAGTGTGTATCATTAGGTCAGACATGCATCACTGTATTTGACATTGCATTTCATGGCATTGCACATTTTGATCATTGATGAACTTGAACTTGTGTTTTGCTAATCTTGTGAGTGATTTTCTGTAAAATCTGTGACTGACGAATATTGAGTTATTATTGACAATTCTAATCTGTCAGATTGTTGTTAAAACTGTTAGGTTGAGTTGGTTTTATGCATGTTGTAGTGTAGAGGTTCGGATAGGGTGTAAGGAGTACCCGTATTTTGTTCTCTTATCTTGTGTTTAGAGGTTTGCTTGTTGGGTACTGTGTGGTTTGGTACTCACCCTTGCTTGTACAAATTTTTGTAGGTTATGAACCCGAATATCATGATACGTTCTATTATCTTCGTTTTTGAAGCATCTTGTGGAGAATTGTGAGGTAGCTGTTTATCATCTCAACGACCTTCCTACTCCCGTTTATAACTTTGTTTTTACTTGTGTTGGAGAGAAGAAGATTTCTTCTTCCACCATTGACACAAAGAAAGAAGATGAAATGATTGGGACAAGCATTGATGCTTCTAGATCTTGTCGGATGATGACTAAGGTTTGATATGGGCTGAAGTGGGCTGATGGAAGACAAATGGGTCACAAATAACATTCAGCCCAGTAGCTACACAATACAGCAAAAACAAGGAATCAGCCCAGTAGCTTCACAATACAGCAAAAGCAAGGAATAAAATATTTTATAGATTAGATGATCTGTACATAATTTAGTTACAATCTGTTACAAAGTTTTGCTATTTATCTTGTAGTCTTTTATATTTTGCAACATAGTCCTTAGTTATTTTGTATAAAGTTATCTCATTATTATGAATACAAGCAGAGAAAATTTCCAAAATCACCTTCATTTTAATCTTCTATCATGGTATCAGAGCATAGCTCGATCTAACCATCTTCAATCTTCCAAAAAAAATTTTAATCAATCATGGGCGATAATCCTCTCCCAACACAATCACAATCCAAAAAGGATGGAAACAATGGAACCATTGGTAATACCCATCCTTATCATTTGAGTAACTCAGATTCGCCTGGAATGAACTTGATCAACTCAACTTTTGATGGTAGAGGTTTCACAGGATGGAGACGATCCATTCTTATTGCTCTTTCAGCTAAAAAGAAATTGGGTTTCATCAATGGGGTTTGCAAAGCTCCAGATCTGCTTGCTCCAGATTATGAGCAATGGAGTTGTTGTAATGACATGGTGATGTCTTGGTTGTTGAATGCATGTCTAAAGACATTGGAGACAGTGTGATCTACTCCAAAACAGCAAAGAAGTTGTGGTAAAGCCTAGAGCAAAGGTTTGGGAGATCCAATGGAGCTAAGCTCTATCACCTGCAAAAGGAAATATCAAGTTTAGTACAGGGAAACAATGATGTAGCAGGATACTTCACCAAGCTCAAACGTTTGTGGGATGAGCTGGATTCTTTAGATCTATTGTCATCTTGTAGTTGTGTGTGCACATGTGAAGGGAAGGGTAAACTCATCAAGTCTTTGGAGGATCAACAACTTGTACAATTTTTGATGGGTTTGAATGACACATATACTCAAGCCAGAGGAACTATTTTAATGATCAATCCATTACCTTCCATTAACAGTGCTTATGCCTTAGTTTTGCAGGATGAAAGCCAAAAGGAAGCTTATGTTAATGTTGGTAACACAGTCGATGCTTCTTCTTTCATGGTGGCTGGTCAAGGAAGAGGAAATTACAGATCTGGAAACCCACCATTTAAAGGTACTCAAGCAACACCAAAGGTTGGGAATTCTGGAAATCAAAAGTTTGGAAGAACATTTCCTAGAAACAAACCAAGGAGAGTGAAATACAATCCAAATGTGAGTTGTACCTACTGTGGCAAAACAGGACATGTGTATGATGACTGTTTTAGGTTGATTGGATTCCCAGATGATTTTGAGTTCACTAAGACAAAGAATCCTCAGAATTTGGCCAAAGGGAATGCTGTGATTGCAGGGGAAGAGGCTGACGCTTTCAGTCGGAATCATGAGGATTCAAGGAACATGTGGAATCCTCAATTTCCTACTAGAGAGAATTATAACCAGTTTATGAGCAAAGAACAATATTCAAATCTAGTCGATCAAGTCAGGATGGATGTGAGGAACAACCAGGGAACCTGTTCAGGGGCACCAATCAATGCAAATGCAGTTGCCGGTACAATTCTAAAATACTCAGGGTCATGTTTTACAGTCCATAATTCCAGAACTTGGATTATTGACTTAGGAGCCTCTGAGCACATGTGTTTTGACTTTAAATCCTTTATATCTCTCATTCTTTTGTCTCTGCCTCTACATCTCAGTTTACCTAACTCTTTTAAGCTCAATGTCACACACGCACGCAGAGTTAGAATTTTGCCTAATCTCACTATTGATAATGTCCTATATGTTCTGGAGTTCACATATAACTTATTATCGGTTCATAAGTTAGCTAATCATCTCAATTGCACTGTTTTATTTACTCCTAGTGCTTGTGTCTTACAGGGCCATTCAATGAAGAAGGAACAAGTTTTTGGTGAAGTAGTTGATGGTCTTTATTTTCTCCAATCTCCTAGGATGCAATCAGACTCTCTTAAATAAGCTGTCTCTTTTGAAAAAGGAAGAAATTCCAAAGTTGTTCCTAGTGATCTAGTTTCAATTCAAAAAGGAAATATTTCCAGTAATTTAGCTGTTTCCGTTTCTAGCTCTAATATTAGGCCTGTTACAGGTACTATTTCTGCTTATGTTATTTCTGATGTAGCTTTATGACATGTAAGACTAGGGCATTTGCCTTTTTCAACAATGAAAAATCTTGCCTTCATTTCTTTTCCCTATACTTCTCCTTACATATGTCTTGTCTGTCCTAAAGCTAGACAAAACAGGTTACCTTTCCTTGTGAGTAGCATTAAATCTAAAAGGATCTTTGAGTTGATACATATTGACACATGGGGACCTTTAAGATCTTCCACTCATGATGGCTACAATTATTTTTTGACCATAGTAGATGATTTTAGTAGGGGAACATGGACTTTCCTCTTAAAGACTAAAAACAATGCTTTTCCAGTTCTTAAGGATTTTCTAGCTATGGTGGAGAGACAATTTGAATTAAAGGTGAAAAGAATCAGATCTGACAATGCCTTAGAGTTAGGAAGGGGAAGTCAAGAGACTAAATTCTTACTCTCTCAAGGAATTCTTCATGAGAGATCTTGTGTTGCCACACCTCAACAGAATGGAGTTGTGGAAAGGAAACATAAACACCTTTTGGAAATTGCTAGGGGACTATTTTTTCAAGCTAATCTTCATATTCAATATTGGGGTGAATGCATTCTAACTGCTACTCATTTGATCAGCAGGTTACCTTCTAAAGCTATTGTTGGAAAGACTCCTTATGAGATTCTTATTGGTACTCCACCTCTTTATTCACATCTTAAAGTTTTTGGTTGTTTTTGCTTTGTCTCTACTTTGCCTTATAGTAGGGATAAATTCCAATCTAGGGCAAGGGAATGTATTTTTCTGGGTTATCCTTCTGGACATAAGGGTTACAAGGTTATGGAGTTAGCAAGTCGAAACATTTTCATCTCAAGAGATATTAAATTTCATGAGGACCATTTCCCTTTTTCTGTTGATTCTGCTCATGCTATCCAAAATCCTTTCTTTTCCCCAACTATTCCTATTCCAGATTCAGAAACCTCTTCTCCGACTAAGCAAACCTTTCTAATCCTTTCCCTTCCCCACCTGATATAACTGCTTCATCTTCAAATCCTCCAGTCGCAATATCACTCATTCCTCCTGCTTCCCCCGTAGTTTCTCCCTCTCCTCGAAGATCCACCAGATTGAGTCAACAACCATCCTATCTTATGGATTTTGTTTGCAACTCAATTTTACTCACTGATGTCACTAACTCTTGTTTGTTCATTCTCATAGTCCTAATGTGTTCTCTTTTAGTGCTTTGACTGTCCCAAATCAGAATATCATGCAGTCTTTGTCATCAATCAGAGAGCCTAAGAGTTTTTTTGAAGCTTGTACTCATCCAGGATGGCAAGAGGCAATGGAAACAGAAATTGCAGCTCTTCATTTAAATAACACTTGGGAGGTGGTTCAATTGCCATCGGGAAAAAGACCTTTGCCATGTAAATGGGTTTACAAGGTCAAGCAAGATGGGTCTATTGAAAGACTGAAAGCTAGATTGGTGGTTAGGGGGGACATTCAGAAAGAAGGTGTTGACTTTAGTGAGACTTTTTCTCTAGTGGTGAAGATCAACACTATCAGATGCTTGCTCACTATTGCCGCAAAGAAGGGATGACAAGTGTCTCAACTTGATGTAAATAATGTGTTTCTGCATGGAGAACTACAAGAGGAAGTGTACATGAGATTTCCTACTGGGTTTTCTCCACCTTCTCCAAACCATGTTTGTCTTTTGAAGAAGTCCCTCTATGGATTAAAGCAGGCTTCACGACAGTGGTATGCCCGACTTGCTGGTGCTTTGGCATATAAAGGGTACTCTAGTTCTCTTAATGACTATTCTTTATTCTTTAAGAAAAATGGTGATCTTATATCAATCTTAGTTGTGTATGTAGATGACATACTGCTAACTAGGAGTGACACCTCTGAGATTGCTTTTATCACTACTTTCCTCAACTCTGAGTTTCGGGTTAAGAATTTGGGAGACACTCACTATTTCTTAGGTATCGAAGTGTTTAGAGAGAACCAGGTCTTCATTTTATGTCAGCGTAAATTCACTCAGGATCTTTTAGGCGAGTTTGATTCTTCCGGAATTGTGGTATCTTCTCCACTAGACCCTTATTCCAAACTACAACATGATGATGGGCTATTATTGGATAATCCTACTATTTACAGAACTTTGATAGGCAAATTAAATTATCTTACTCATACTCGGCCTGATCTCTCATTTTGAGGTTCTTTGTCTCAGCCAATATATGCAGCGTCCTACTATGTCTCATTTTTCCGCTGCACTGCGGGTGTTGCGATACCTCAAGTCCGATCCTGGTCAAGGTATTCTCTTGTCTGCTGATCCTTCTTTTGATTTGCTTGCCTTTTGTGATGCCGATTGGGCTTCCTGCAAAGACTCCCGAAGATCTGTTAGTGGTTTCTTCATCACATTAGGCGGTGCTCCTATTTCTTGGAAGTCAAAGAAACAAGCTTCCATGAAATCCTCTGTTGAAGCAGAGTATCGTTCAATGCGCCGTGTAACAGCTGAACTCACATGGTTGGTACGTCTTCTTGAGGACCTCTCTGTTCCACCAGACTTTCCTGTCCCTGTTCAATCTGATAGCAAGGCTGCCATTCACATTGCTCGTAATCCGGTGTTTCATGAGCGTACAAAACACGTGGATTTGGATTGCCATTTTGTTCGTCAACAATTTTTTTCTGGCCTTATTTCCCTTTCTTTTGTTCCATCGGAAGGTTAGCTCGCCGATCTGTTCACCAAGCCTCTCAATGGGGGCTCTCATCAACGCATCTTGGACAAGTTGGGTGTGATTTCCATCTCCTCCAACTTGAGGGGGGATGTTGGAGAGAAGAAGATTTCTTCTTCCACCATTGACACAAAGAAAGAAGATGAAATGATTGGGACAAGCATTGATGCTTCTAGATCTTGTCGAATGATGACTAAGGTTTGATATGGGCTGATGGAAGACAAATGGGTCACAAATAACATTCAGCCCAGTAGCTACACAATACAGCAAAAACAAGGAATCAGCCCAGTAGCTACACAATACAGCAAAAGTAAGGAATAAAATATTTTATAGATTAGATGATCTGTACATAATTTAGTTACAATCTGTTACAAAGTTTTGCTATTTATCTTGTAGTCTTTTATATTTTGCAACATAATCCTTAGTTAGTTTGTATAAAGTTATCTCATTATTATGAATACAAGCAGAGAAAATTTCCCAAATCACCTTCATTTTAATCTTCTATCAACTTGAAAGACAACTTTATTTTAAACGTGCTATTTATTTGAATTATAATATTTACATTAGAAGTTTGTGCACGTGACAATCAGATTCATTGCATGATTTCTTTTTAACTTTAGTGGTAGACGGGTGTTTCAAGTGAGGGGGAGGATAGTAAAGTCTAGATTTAGGACCTTGACATTTTGAGATCAACTATATGATTCCCCTTATCTACATCACTTGATGTTTTCAAACTTTCTCAAGTTTGTTTGGTCAAATAAAGATATTATCTTTAGGAAAATAAGTTATACAAAACTATAGTCTACAGATGTATTGAAAATATTTTTTTAGAAAAATAAATAATATGTTACTTATTTTCTTGTAATTGATATATATGCAAGTAAACAATATTTTCCTCCACACTCTATATGCTATTCTTATTTTTTGTGCATGTGAAAAATCTTAAATTATTAGAGTAGCCAATAAGACAGCGACACATCGTAAATGAATTTTCTAATGAGGTTATTATTTTAACTGTTAAATATAGGGGTATAATAGAGTCAAAACTTGACGTCAAGAGTATTTTAGGCTCGAAAGATAAACGAATGATAATTTTATATCATTTCGCATAGTTAAAAAGTTTTTAGGCCCTTTTTCATATATAATATTATACATCAATCTATAATACTATAATAAATTATAAAAGACATTTATATACGCATGTACAATTTATACAAAACAAGAATTTATCAAACTTTGACACTTAATTTCTCTTTTATTTGTGGAAAGATAGATCTAGTAATGATCTATCATCCCCAATAATTGAAACATCACGAATCAATATACAATTTGATTGGTAAATATTTTGAACACTTTATTTTTGAGATTCCGCTTATATTTGTAGTTTGTAATTCTTCAATGTTATGAATGAAATTTTGAGACGATTTTTGTTGTATTAAATTAAACTTTTTTTGGAGATAGTAAGGAGATCTTTTCTATTGCCCTTAAATTAAATTATGTAAAAAAGTATTTTTTTTGTGGAATCCACCATTATAAAAAGAAATAGTGAATACTGGATTGAATAATTAATACTTATTATAAATAATCAATGGAGTTGAGATTGAAATTCAAATAATTAAGATTAATAGCTCCCTTAATGGCACACAAATAAGCCCTACAAAAATTTAAAGTCCCTCTCACATTTCAAAATTCATTCGAACACTTTCACTTTCGCTATCAGAGAGATCGACGAACTCCATTCTCCAACAGATCCATCCGTTCACCTTAATTTGAAATCTGTTGACCAACAAAGTAGAAAAAAAAATCAAGCAATGTGGGTGTCCAGTAGATGTGGGTTTCTTTTATAGCTTATGCAATCTCGAGTTGACCTCTAATGGAGTTTACAGAAGCTTATAAGCAAACTGGTTCATACGCTTTCTCACCAAATGCTCGATTTCTCGCTGTCGCTGTCGATTATCGCCTCGTCATTCGTGATGTTCTCTCACTCAAGGTTTTTTGCATTTTTTCTATTTTTGTCACATTCAATGAATTTTTACTTTACTGAATGTTTAATTGTGGAAATTCCGCTAAATTCAGCAGTTGCAAACCTGTTTATTACGTTCTTGAAAAAATTAATCTTAGACAACAGGGCAGCATTTTAATATAATAACCCTATTGAATCAGTACATAAAGTTCAGAATTTGACCTTACCATCATGTTCATCTCGCGGCTAAGGAAGAAGTTGTATTGAATTAAGTTAACAAATCATCTCAAAACTAAAGTTATTAGAGAATGGAATATGTTAGACTTGATTCATTTCATTCTTTTACTGTCTGTAACAAGCTGATTACAGAACAATGTAATATACATAAAAGAGGGATGTTGCTGTTAGGTATATCTCTTTGGACACCTCATTCTCTGTCTTTTACATTTGACACTGACACAACTAAAAGGAAAGGTCACAGCTTTATCTGTAATACCAAATAGATTTGAATGGTTTTATTGTCTCAAGATTTGTGATATCACTGAAAAACTGCTCTTTTATGCGTGAATAAGCTGAAGGGACGTGAAGCTCACAATATGTTATAATAGTATTAAAGAAGACAACTTAGAAGAAAAAATCTGCCTTTATCATGTGCTAAAATTCTTCAACGCTCACAAATTATTTGTGTGTTATGAAATTTGAACTCTATCAACTTAATGGCACCCTAGGTTGGTTTATGATGCCTCAAAAGAACTCATAGAATGGAAGTCATGTCAGATGAGAAGTCAACAATGTACCAAGAAAGCGAAATAGCAAAATGTGATAGTTATTCAAAAGAAAGAGCTGTTTTACTCAATGAGTATGCAAGGTCAGTAGGTTTGTGATCTCACTGTCATTTTATGTCAATTTTGGGTCTTCAGGTGGTGCAACTGTTTTCATGTCTGGACAAGATTACATACATTGAATGGGCCCCTGATTCCGAATATATACTTTGTGGTCTTTACAAGAAACCTATGATACAAGCATGGTCTTTGACACAACCTGAGTGGACGTGTAAAATAGATGAAGGTCCTGCAGGAGTTGCTTATGCTAGGTGGAGTCCAGACAGTCGTCACATACTCACCACATCTGACTTTCAATTACGGTTAACTGTTTGGTCGCTGGTTAACACGGCATGCATACATGTTCAATGGCCAAAACATGGGTCTAAGGGGGTATCATTTACCAAGGATGGAAAGTTTGCTGCTATTTGCACCAGACGTGATTGCAAGGATTATGTTAATCTGCTATCTTGTCATACATGGGAGATAATGGGTGTTTTTGCTGTCGATACATTAGATTTGGCTGATGTTCAGTGGTCTGCAGATGACAGTGCTATAGTCATCTGGGATTCTCCTCTTGAGTACAAGGTAGTCACCATGTACTGTTTATAGCTTCTCGTATAGATGTACTTTCCTCATTTCTGGGGAAACCTCAAAAAATGTTCTGAAACTGATATTTTCTTCATCACTTAAAATGGTTATGTAAAATCATCTCTAATGTAAGAAATATGGAAAGGCTTTGAATGTTCCGTTTTCTTTAGGTTTTGATCTATTCTCCAGATGGGAGGTGCCTGGCTAAGTATCAAGCATATGAGAGTGGACTAGGAGTAAAAAGTGTTTCATGGTCACCTTGCAGCCAGTTTTTAGCAGTGGGAAGCTATGACCAGATGTTAAGGGTTTTGAATCACCTGACGTGGAAAGTATTTGCAGAATTTGTGCACCCGTCTGCTGTTAGAGGTCCTTGTTGTGCTGCTATTTTCAAGGTACCCAATCTTTTGTTTCTTTCCGTATTTGCAGGACATTATATAATGATTTTGATCATTTCCTTCTTTGATTTTAGGAAGTGGATGAGGAACTTGATATGTCAGAATTATCACTAGGAGATGATTTTGTCCAGTATAGTAGTGGTGAGCACTAGAGTTCTTTTGGCTACATAGCTTAAAAGGTTAAGTATATATGTTTCTTATTCAACAAGTGCTGATTTTGATTATTTTTGTTGATTTAGTCTCGTGGAAAATTAAACAAGTAAATGCCACTAATTATAGGACGTAAAATTAACTGAGGCAAAACTCTCGTGAAACAACCAAGTGAAATGACACATCAGATTTGGCTGATTTCGAATGGTGCATATTATGTTGACTCTGTGGAGTAAAGGTGTTGTCTTCTGAAATAATACTGGATAAGTTAGTAGAGAATTATGTAGCTTCTTTATGCATTTCCTTGCACGTACAAAAGATGAAAGTAGCAGAAATGAGGATGTTAAGATTGATGTATGATCATACTAGGAGAAATAGGATTAGGAACAAAGATATTCGGGACAAGGTAGGAGTGACCTTTGTGGTGGACAAAATTAGGGAGGCGAGACTGAGATAGTTCAAGCTTGTGAAGAATATGTCCGAAATAAAGATGATCCTGGTCACACATCCTAGGACTGGTGATCTGAGGGAATCTTTGAAGTATATTTACAATTTTTATGTTGAATATGTGGTGAAGAATCCGCTCTACTCCCCAGGGGCTCCTATTAAGTGTGGGCTATTTAATTTTATGCTCAAGCTGTATATCAGAGGCCTTGGATAAATTTACAAGGATCAAATGGATTCAGATACTGAATACTGCATTTGGCTTAGTCGTCCCCTTCAATTATGATGTTCTGTCATCAATGATGGAAGAATGGCTCAGGTTGAGTTCAATATATTCTCAAAACTTACTGCACCAACTTTGGACAAAGTGTTGCACCAATGTGTTTACCTAGTTACAGTATGCCCTCATTTTGGTAACTTCAGTAAATTATCTTTCATGTCATTAAATGTGTTTAAACAATAAGAGTTGGATTTGGTCTGTATTGCATTTATTGGATGCTGCTTATCCTTTGATGTCTTTACATGGTATTTATTAAGCTTATAAATGAAGATTCACAAATGCCTAGTGAGGAGATGTGAGAGGCTGACTATGCTAGTGTTGGAAAATATTGATAGAAAACACGGAATCTTGTAGCTTGAGCATGCCTATTTCACTATCCATAAGGATATTTCACCGGTTGAGGTGTATCCCCTAGGATTCAACAAGATCTTCTAGTATTAAAAGTAGGAGCCAGAACTAACAAAAAAATTTAACTTAAAAAGAAAAATCCAGCATCACAAAACAATAAAGAAGATTTTGTTTTCTCCCCCCTTTAGCTAAAATAAAATTACTATATATAGATCAACAAATAGAGAGTTCAAACCGTGCACATTATGCACATTCAAAGTGTAATAAGCCATAAAGGCTATTGACTCAATTGCCATACATTACTTCAGATAGTGCACGATCAATATTTGATAAATGCCATAAAGGCTATAAACCCACCGCTATAATAACCGTTGGCAACTTTGAAAAAATTCTTAGTAGGAATTCGTTAAGGCTAATAAAATATAGGACTATAATATATAATGAATTCCTTTGACCAACTTTAATAATAGACAAAAGAGTATTTAAAGATTCTTCCTTTTCTTTTAAGATACTAACGATATTTTACCAATAGGTGGGTCTGAGGAGAGTTAGGACTATAGAGTTAGGCCGAAGAAGTATTAGGGAGAGGTGATTAGACAACAAATGAAATTCTACAACTCACCTAGTACATCACCCTAGACCGAAAGAATGGAGGTCAACGATTAGGATAGAAGATTAGTAAGTAGTTGAGCGTTGCTTGGATTCCTTTATCATTATTTTTAGGCTTAAGTCATCTGTAGCCACCTAAAGTTGTCCACATATTTCATTTAGACACCTATTTTTTAAGCTTGTTCCAATTGAACACTTTTTTTATTTAAAAAAAATTACCTATTGAACATATCTTGACAATTAAGTAAAAGTAAAGAGAGTGTCCTACACTCGCTGCTGACGTGGCATAATAGCTAATAAAAAAGAGACATGTGGTATTGGGCCCATAAAAACACTTAAACATAAATTAAAAAAAATAAAATAAACAAAAAATATGTTTTCACTAAAAAAAATAATTAAAAAAAATATTTCTTTCCCCTTTTCTTCTTCTTCTTCCCAGAACATCCCACCCCATCCCTCTCCTGACATCCATTCACCATTTCCCTTAGCACGAGACACAAAATCGAAGCATTTCGATAGTAATTTTGAATTTGACTCTTTTTCCTTTCAATTCAAAATTATATGAATTTGTTTTCCATCCATCCACCTATCCTTCTCCTTGAATCTTACTCATTATTGTAATTGGTATTTCTCCCAATCTCACTACTTTCTTAAATATAAATTTAGATTTGTTGATACTTTTTTTCTTCTATGTTGTGAGTTCTTTAGGATTTAAATTTCTTAACGATTTTGAAAAAAATAATTTCAGATTCGTCGGAAAAAATGAAGTTTTCTCAAATTTATTTTTGATTCTATTTCTTACCACAATATATTTAAATATGTGTGATGTCGGTGGTGGGTAGTGAAAGAAGGGGAAAAAACGATGGCTTGAAAAAGAAAAGATAAAAAAAATGACCGGAGAAAGAATGGTGATGGAGGAAAGTTGGTAGCAATGGTGGTTAAGTTGAGTAAAGAAGAAGAGGAGATATTACTTTAATTTTTAAAAAAAAATCCTTTTTTTTAAGTAAATGATGTCTTCCACGCTCTTTAGGTGTGTGTATTACACACATAGTGCCATGTCAACAAAAAATGTCTACTAGGTACAAATTTACTGCAGTATAGGTGTTCAATAGGAAAAGATTGAATTGGGGTGGCTAAATGAAATATTAGGACAACTTTAAGGGTCTGTGTATGACTTAAGCCTTATTTTTATTATTGTGCAAGATGCTTTGTCATGCTTTCTATAGTATTTTTCCATGACTACTTTATTTTTGTTATTTCCTTTTCCGAAATGCTTTTGTATGTGTTTCATCGAGTCGATGTTATATCGAAATAACCTCTCTAACTCCAGGGTAGGGGTAAGGTCTGCATACATCTACCCTCCCTAGACCCCACTTTGTGAGATTACATTGGGTATGTTGTTGTTACTCTTCTATTGGCTATTAATTTATCCTTCAATTTTATTAGTACTTGTTGTTTCTTTTGTTTCGGATATCGTCGTATGTGTTGTTGCTGTTGTTCTTTTTTATTTTTAATTATTTTCTATTTGGTTTCTTTTAGTACTATATTTACTTTTCATACTGTTTTTTATGTGCTTTGCTTGAGCCACGAGTCTATTAAAACAACCTCTCTACCCTCATAAGATGGTAAGATTACGTAAACATCACCCTCCCTAGACCCCTTTTTTGGATTACACTGAGCATTGTTATTGTATAGGGGAGAGGGGATGGGAAATCTTAGTAGTCCATTGGGGAATGTGGTTTTGATTTGCTCATTACAGAATTTTCGTTGTGAATTAAACTTAGTTAATTTATTTCTCCTGTTGTTCCAATTTAATGTCATAGTATGAATCAACACGAAATTTAAGAAAAGACTCATGAAACAATTGGTTTAAAACATACATAGCATTTGTATGACTATAAAACATTTGAAGCTTGTGACCTTAACCATGCTATATTGTTTGTGTTGTTATACAATATTTTCATTGTGGGTATGATGGAGAATGGTTATAAGGCTTCTCATTAGGGGTAAAATGGAGAGTGTAAAGTTAATTGTAAATTTAGAAGTGTCACTCATTTAGGAACGTACCAAAAAGAAAAATATGTCACATATTTGAACCGGGTGGTAATAAATAGTACCAAGGAGTACATTAGAAGTATAAAAGGGAACTTCAGGTTCCTCCACATACTTACTACATCATAACATCCACAAATTCCAAAGGAAGTCTTGGTTGTCCTACATAATAGACCTAGACCATGAATTGAAAGATTCTGGACACCTGTACTTTACAAAAGAAGGGTGTTGTATCCTTCCCTTGAATACCTACTATTCATTTCCAACCTTATAGTTCACATGATGCATAATGGAGTTATCTTCCATGTTTGCTTCTTTACTCTTCTCAATTCTTCATCCATGCTCCCACAAACATACATACTTACTGTGAATCTTACTGTCATCCATCACTACCAGGTTTTCCACATGTTCTGTTCATGGAAAAAGTCATGCGCTCACATGTGGAGATGTTACACAAACCTAAAGTTAATAATAACACCATTACTTCTCTAACAACTTAAGTTTTTTACATGAGGTGGTTATACAGTTTATTGATTTCCTCATTAGCTTAACTTTGTACAATTGTAATTCTTTTAGAAGGATGTGCAAATTATTTTTGTGATTTAAGCAAAACCAATTTGTTATTTTAGCACTATCTGTTGCTGTATTGTATAAACCTTTTCATTTTGACGACACCTTTGACATATGTTGTCTTTCTTTTACTTATTCAGTTTGAATTTTCATATCGTGTCTCCAATTACATTTAGCTCAGTTTGGTTTCCAACCTGCCGAGAAGCCAAAAGGATCTCCCACCCTTTTTACTCCCTTAGTGACTCACTCCCACAACCTTAACGTTGGAGGTGGAGAGTAGCGTACAATCCAAACAACCCTTCTTGTCTAGAGATAAGCTTTAATAGAAAATAAAGATGATTTAGTTAATTCTTCTTGTAAGTAGTAAGTTGTAACTATGACTGTATGAAAAGTCTGTCAATGTTTTAAGACTTCACTGATTATAACTGTTTCATGAGTTTATTTACCCAATCCAAATACAATAATTTTCCAAAAGTGGTTCTTCTAAAATCAAATCCAAACACGCATAATTGTTTCAAGAAACCAAAGCTTGAAGTAATTCTGCCACAATAATAAATACTGCTGCAGACAAATTGTCCAAGCATGGTAGGTAGTGCTTTTCTAAGCGGCTCACTGGCAGAAACGGAAAGTTGATTGTGTGAATGTACTCAAAATTTCTTTTGTATTCTAATCGTTTCCTTTTGTTTAGAACTTTTGAGATCTTCAAACCAATTTATTCGTCTTCCAGATAATGCTTCCGAGGCACATATTCAAGTCAGATACAATGTTTTGGAGGTACCTATCAATCTCCCTTCTCAGAAACCACCTGCAGATAAGCCAAATCCCAAGCAAGGAATCAGTAAGTCTTTGGTTCAATTTTTTTATTAACTGAGAAATTTGATCACTATTTTTGGTCTTTCCTTAGTTGTTCTGATTACTTATGAATGTCACCCAAATATGTCAAATGTCTGATAAAGTTGAACACTTGGATATTTGTATAGGAGATACTGAGCATTTATTATCTTTTGAATGGCCACGTAGTTCTTCTTTTACTTCTTGAAAATCTCAAACCTTGATAGTAACATTTATTGACTTGCGCAATAAGTCCGATAGTGCTCTCATTTCTGAATGATAACTAACTCTTACCTTTCTATTTGGTAAGAGTCTCTTCGATCTCAAATTAGCTGTATCAGCCTAGTATCTTCATCATCAAGGATTAATGCAGAACCTTTGTGAATTTGTAGATCTTAGATCCGCAAGTATATGCTTCTTTTTGATTGGTTGATGTTCTATTGAATCTCCATAAGAGAAACTACTCTTAAGGCTCACACATGAGTACTTCGTTAACACAATATGGAAACTTAAATGCAGGCCTGATGTCATGGAGCAGTGATAGTCAATATATTTGCACTCGCAATGATAGCATGCCTACTGTACTCTGGATATGGGACATAAACCATCTTGAGCTAGCTGCCATCTTAGTTCAAAAAGATCCCATCCGAGCTGCAGCCTGGGATCCCACATTTCCACGTTTGGTTTTATGTACTGGAAGCTCCCACATATACATGTGGACACCTTCAGGTGCTTATTGCATAAATGTTCCATTGCCTCAATTTGCGGTAATTGATCTGAAATGGAACTCTGATGGGAGCTGTCTTTTTCTCAAAGACAAGGAGTCATTCTGCTGTGCTTCTCCGGAGATACTGCAAGAATCCAGTGATTATAGCTCCGATGATTGATGCTTCCATCATCACACATTATGAAACTTTATGGAGCTGAAATCTTTTGTTCATCACACCTCCCAAAGTGAGTATCCTTCCTCAAGGCGACAGCTTTGCTTGCTTATTATTTTTCAGTTTGCACTATTGACATGGAAGAAGAGGTAATCTAAGGCTGTGATAATCTTGTTTATTTGCTTTCTAATGGTGTATATTTGAGATCCAAAATAGTAGGACAGATTTTAGAAATCTGGATTTGTAACATTATCTCCTAATAGATAGGTCAAAGGGTATCTCTAGAGAGTACCTTTGCTTATGCTGGGGATCAAGTTTAATGTACTAATACCTTTTTTTCTAGTTAATGCGCAACGCCTGAAGCACAACTATTGCCAACTTGCAATGGAGCTTATCTGAAGTTTCATTCTTCAGTTGGCAATTGTAGTTCTTGGTTCTTTTTTTTTTTCTTTTTGTAGCCATGTTAGACAATATCCACCTTTTTGGTTTCTTAAAAAGTGAATATAGCACAAAATCTACAGTTTTTATAGCCCAAAAATACAACAGAGAATTAACTTATTGATCTTCTCCTTATTGTTGATGTATATTAGAGTTCATAAAATCACCCTACTTTGTTCTTCTTGCAATGACTGTCCACCCAATGGGAGAAATGGTTTTCTATTTTTTTTTTACAAGTTTATTTGTTTATCTTTCTTATGAGATCTGTTTGTTTTTACATATAAGAGATTTGAAAAGGCTATTTACGTGAGAAAGAGATCTCAATGAAACTAAGCTAGCGTTTGGTTATAGATTTCCAAATATTCTTGGCAAATATTATTTGAGTGAAAATTTGGGTGAAATTTCACCATGTGTTTGGCCATAAAATTTGGGAAATATATTTCACTTTTTTAGAAAAATATGATTTATACGCACAAGTTTTAAAAACTATCAAAACTAATTAAAAGTTTGTATTACAAGTCAATTGAATGTTCGTTACAACAATAACAAATAATGTCCATGACACTAAAACAATGTGGTAATTTGGAGTGAGTGCAACAAGAATTATTCCATACATCGGGAAGTAGACAAAGTACATGACTTTGTTACCTAAAGCCAATTTTTAATAATTTTCATCAACAATCATATCATTATTTAATATTCACTAAATATTTTATCACTATTTTGGTGTTCACGTAAAAAATGATGTAATACAACGCAAGCAACAACTAGAGAGGGTGTTTTTGTAAAAGATAAAAGATTGGGGTAACATTTTAATTTTTAAAATATCCCAAATAATGAGATTTGGCCCAAATACTAGAAAAAACTAGTATTTGGAAATTTGAGATATTTGCCAAAAATATTTGTCAAATAATGACAAATTGTATGGACAAACATTATTTGTCAAATTTTTCCCAAATATTATTTGGAAAATTTATGGCCAAACGGGTTTGCGTGAACTTGTACATAGAATCTTCAAGTATTATTCCTTTGATATAACAGTTACGTATTTAAAAATGGTCACTTTAGAAATTACATAAAAAGTACTATAAGTTATACTAATTGACAATTTAAAGTATAGTATTTAAAAAAAATAATAGTCAAACAAAATATTCTTCGACAATCTAAATAGGGAGCAGTAAGTAAGATAAACAAATGAAATTGAGGGAGCAAAATTTTTCATAGTAGAAATTTGTTGGGTCTTTGGTCACAAAGATATTCCTGCTCCTTAAATTGAAAATTACAGAGAACCTTAATTTTGGACTATGATTTGCTTGAAAGGGAAACTAGAAAACCAACAAATGAATTCATCTTCAAGGAAATAACTCAATTTTAACTTCAACATTCTCTTTGTTCTTTAGTTGATTGTACAAAGTTGAATATGACAATGGTACACGATTAAGCTTTTAAAACTACCATTTTTTTTATTTCTTTCGTTCTAAATAGAGTTCAAGTGTCAAAAACACACCTAAACTATTGAGATTGTGAGAAACACATCTAAATTATCATTCATAAGTTTGAGATATACATCTCAAATAATATGTGATAGTGTGTGTATTGCATTCTCTTTTTAAAATTCAAAAATCCCCACATAGATTGCTACCTGGGAAACAATTCCACCATGGCAAAATATGATAACTCATAACTAATACATGTAACAGTTCTAACTAAAAATATATAATTGAAACATATAATTTCACTCTTTATGGATCAATTGAAAATATTTATAAAAAAATGTGTCAGCAAAAAAGAAGAAGCCAACGTGGATGAAAATTCAACTCTAGTCAACATTAAGATGTGTTTCTCAAATCAATAAGTAATATTTTAGATGTGTTTCTCACGATCCTAATAGTTTCAATATGAAACTAAAAAAAAGATAGTTAAGTATGTTTTTTACACTAAACTCAAAAAAAAAGTGTCAGTAGAAAGAAAAAAAAGTCACGTGAACGAAGATTCTGAATCAGACGCGCCTAGTGTGTATATACACACACATTTGATCCAGAAAACATTGATGTGTTTTTTTCAAAGTAATAGTTAAGTATGTTTCTCACCTTACCAACAAATTAGTTATGAAACTTCTAAAACTAAAATAATTTAAGTGTTTTTAAAAGTTTGACACCCTATTATATAATTAATAATTAGCTAGTAAGAAATGCCACTTAATAAAATTGATATAAATATAATGAGTTGTTTTACCAAAAGACCCTTTAATATGCATAGGTTTGACCAAAAATAATTGCAAACCTCCAACCAGAATTGTCATTATATTCAAGCCAAGGAGTAGTTATGTTTATATATGGATAAGTTTTCAATTTCTTTTGCCTACAAGTTCCAGCTAAGGCTTGATATAAAATAATTGCAAAAGTATAAACATATAATTTAAAATCCATATATGAGTGGTGGGGGACATTGTTGCACTTTGCATGTGATGTTGTGTTTCAAGACAACTTGACCCAATAAATCAATGAAATAAAAAGAGAAATAGACAAACTAAAGAGCAATGGTCCAGCTAAATGATTGATTTATGTTGAGAGCATGATGAATTATCTTCTAATGCTTAGAATTACCCAAGATTAGCAAGAGAGATGTGATGTACAATTTACAATAAAATAAAATCTCAAAAATATTTATGTGTAATTTGGCAAAAAACTATATAGGCAGAATGCTGGGTAGTGGATTGGGGTGGAGGTTCGGGGATGAGACATGAACTTGAAATGTCACTTATGGAGAGAAATTATTTTCCTCATTTTTAAGAAGCTTATTTTTCTAGAGAAAATGTGTTCAAAAATATTTTAAACAAACATGAAAAAATTGGAAAAAAAAAAATGTTTCGAAATCGCAGATTGTACATATGTTAGAAAGAGGACTGCCCTCCTAAAACAACAAACAAGAGGTCTAAGACAATCGATCATGAAGTTCGGATGATAAATGACAACTTTGGGAAAGCATGTCGATCTTGGTAGCACAAGCTTGTCACTCAAGTGAGACACCATTGGAGATAATAATAACAATAATGATTAGGGAGATTTGACAATGTTAGAACTTAACAATCTACCATAAGCCTTGTCTTCATATATTTCTATCTAGAGCCCTGGCCTTCATAAGCTATAAGTATACGTTATAGCTAACCTCTCATCAGTATTTTTTGACCTACCTCTCCTCACACATGTCATAGCTAACTTCTCGCACCTCTTCACTTTGGCATATGCGCATCTCCTCGTCATGTGCCTGAACCATCTCAATTATCCTCCCTCCTCTTGCCCACCATGGTAGAAACTTGCATTGTGGACGTACAAGTTCTTTATTGGTCAATACTCTCGCCCCATATATACAACATTCATAGTTGGTTTCAGAACCATATATACTTTTATAAAACTTCACTTCACTCCAATAACATTGGCAAACTTCTCATTTTCTTGAACTATTCACACAGATACTTGAAACTTCCTTTCTGATGACTTATGTATCGATCCTCACTTCAACATCTACCTCATGATTTACATTACTGAATATGCACTCTAAGTACCTTGTCTTAGTACTTCTCAACTTGAATCCCTTAGACTCTGGATCTGTCTTCAAACCTCCAGCCTATCGTTAACTCCATCTTGAGTTTTGTGAATCAATATTATGTCATACATAAATATTAACATACACCATGACACCTCTGCTTGGATATATCGTGTTAGTTTATTCATCACTAAAGTAAATAAAAAGAGTTGAGATTTGAACCCCATTGCGACCCATTATGTCTGAAAAGTGCTTTGAATCTCCCACTATTCTTACTCAAGTTTTGGCTCCCTCGTACATGTCTTTAATCACCCTAATATAAATTATATGCACATCTATAGCTTCCAAACATCTTTGTATAACCTTTCTTGGAACTTTGACATAGGCATTTTCTACATCAATGAATACCATATCTAAATTCTTTTTCTTCTTTCTATATTGTTCAATCAATCTTCTTACTAGAAGAATGACTTCTATAGTTGAACACTCATGTGAATTCAAATTGATTTTCGTAATAGACACCTATTTTTTACCCTAAAGTACTACACCTATCCTCTATCAAATGTTCATTGTAAGATTTAACAATTTAAAACTCTTATAGTTATTGCAATTTTGAATATCATATTTGTTTTACAATGAAATTATTGTACTCCATCTCTATTATTCAAGCATTTTTGACGTTAATGAATAACATTAAAGAACCTGATTGTTATGATCCAAGTCTATACCCTGGACGTTCCTGAGAGAGCCATTATCGCTCCCTAAACGAGCCTTTGTCTTGTACAAATATAAGCAGAAGACTAACTCAAGCAATCACAAACATCAAATTGATTAAATAAATCATCTGAAATTAAAAGATTCTCCAAAGTTGTTTGTCTATCAAGCCTCTATCGTATAAAGATGAATGTGGGGACAAGACCCACAACATCAAAATGCTACTACTAATCACTCATAAAAATTGGAGTTCACTGAAAACAATGAGGCTTCACTCAAAAGCTGACGAACGAATGGAGTGATCTCAACGAAACTCATATTGAGGATCCTAAGTACCTGAATCTGCATCATACAAAGATGCATGTCGAATGACACCAGTACATTGTATGAGTATGCAATATAGTTAAATAACAAATAATTGAACTGAAAGTCTGAAGGTAACTCAACAAAAATATAGTATAAGTCATGATGAAAATTCGTTTAAGCTACTATGATAAGGATACAATAATAGCAAATATTGAATTGAAATATATTTACTTTACTTTACTAGGGAGTTTCTTTAATCGAAATTATCGCTATGAGCCACGTAATACTGTCCTATACCTTGTCTAGGTATAGAACAAACTCAACTCATGGATCCGCTAAGAGGTTTACTTAAAGGAAGTTAGGAGTCGCTTGAAAGTTGGTGCGATCATAACCCATGTTGGATATGTGGTTTATGGAGAATGTGAGTTGTCTTAATTCTTTCTTATATCGGTGTTCAATACTACTCTCAAAATATACGTAACACTCAATGCTCAAATTACTCTATAGTTGAGATAAGTTCTCAAAAGGGCCTCTTTAAGAGATAACTGTTTTGTACTCAATCTTTCTAAAAACTCTGAAAATGCTTTATATCTTTCTGGAAATAGTACTCTCTTTTCGGTGTGAAAATAAGTACCCCTTTTAAGGGTAATAGAACTTCTCTTTATCTAACTGAAATGCTTCTGAAAAATCTTATATTATTCTTGAAAAAATACTTTCTTTATCAATGTAAAAATAATACATTTGGGACCGTTAACGTTCACCTTACAACTCTTCTTAAATTAATACATTTAAATATACTTTGACTCACTTTACATTCTAAAATTAATGCATGAAAATAATCGAACAAAAGCTTTCAACAAAATCTCATTACTTAGGGTTCATGTGAAAATATAAGCATGAATAATAATTCAAGGGTCTCAATTCTCAATGAATAGAATACCATAATCTCATAATTAAGAAATCAAACTCAGAATAAGAACACAATTCGAATTCGGGAAAAATCATAGAACTTTGAGCAAAAGCTAAATTTAAATTTTACTGACTGAATTTAGATGTAAAGTGTGAAGACAAACTTAGTTCAACATTATGAATAGCCTTACATACTTGATTATGAAACTATTAGACCAAAAACTTTGGTGGAGACTTCAATCTTTTTGAGCTTGAGGAAAAATATTAGCTTTTAGGAGGAAATCTTTGATCTGGGAATCATGATAGTTGATCTTGAGAAAAGAAACTCTTTTATGAAGTTCTTAGAGGACTTGAGAAAACCTTAGGGGGGAGGGAGGGGGGGGGGAGGGGGGATTCTCTTTGTGATAAATTTTTAACATGGAAGTTTAAGGTTCTAGATAGAGAAAAGGAACCCTAGGTGAATTTTTAGAGAATTGCTATATTTGAATGTTTAGATCGAAGAATTTGAGAGGAAAACTAGTTATTTGAATGATATATTCAGTTAAAATATTTAAAAATGATTAGTGTTAAGAATCTCGGGAAAAGACCAAAATAACCTTGGAATGTGTGCTGGAAAAAAATGCAGCAATAGTGGGCTCTACAATTCATGGAACATTCCATTGTTCGTAGTTGTCATTCATAGAACTTCGACGGCTTGACAGGATTTCACTAAAAAGGACATAACATTTTTCTCCCAACTCAAAATAAGGCAAACTTGATGGCGTTGGAAAGATGACACATAGTCCTTTGATTTGATATACCATAGTCCACCTAATTCATTATGTAATGAGAGATATTAATAACAGATAGTATTAAATAATAGTATTAAATAATATTAGTATTTACTGTGTACTAATCCTAGTCCTATTAGGATTAGTACTCCTCCCTATATCTCCTATATATATCTCTCATGTATTCCCTTATTAGGTTAACACTTTAATACAATCAATATTCCTTCATGGTATCAAGAGCCAGAAAACCTAGATCTTCTTTTCTCTAGGTTTTTTCTCTCTTTAGGGCACCGATCGTTCCCTTTCTTCTCTTGGGCGGCGGCAACCATGACAACCGAGGTGGATCCTCTCGATTCACTTCCTTCTGGCGTTAAACTCCTTCTCAGGCATCTTCATGCCCTGATTCTCGAAAAATTATCAGACATAAATTACCCTACATGGAAAATCACCGTTCTTACAGCCCTTGAGGTCAATTACCTTCTCAAATACGTCGATGGAAGCACAGAACCGCCGCCGGCAGTCATCACCGCCACAGACAAATCAGAAAAAACCAATCCGGCCTATGCCGCCTGGAAAGTCGTGGATGGCCAGATCCGATCATGTTTGATTGCGGTCATCTCTCCCACGGTTCAGAAATACGTCCGATCCTACACAACTGCTTCAGCCCTGTGGACGGCCCTTGCAACACGCTATGCATCAATTTCCCACTCTCATATTTTTCAATTGCGTGATCGTCTCCACACAATTACCAAAGGCACGAAAACTATGGCGGAGTATTTAGACGAGGTCTCCACCATCATCACACCCTCGACACCGTGAACGAAATCATTCCCGAAAAAGATCTCGTCATGTGCGTCGTTCGGTGGCTCCCATCAGCTTACTCCTCCATTAAACAACCGGTTCGCATCAGTCCAACGCCCATTGACCTGGCTACTCTCTCCTCGTGGCTAAAAAGTGAAGAAATCAACGTGGATCTGGAGAGCAAACTTCTTCTCCGAGAAGCCGCTGTTATGGAGCCGGCCACCGCCCTCACCGCAAGCCAGAACTATCGCGGGGGGCGTGGTGGCGGCCGGCAGGGGAGCCGCGGCGGCTACGACAGAAACAGCGGAGGCCGTGGGCGCGGCGGTCGGCAGGGCAGTCGTCCGCCGTACGACGGTCAGCAGCACGGCAGCAACAACAGACTGCACTCCTTCGGCAGCGGCGGGCAGTCATCTTCCAGCGCGGGCAGGGCACTTACGAGCGGGATCGTCCAACTTGTCAAATCTTTCAGAAAACAGGACACACCGCTGCTCGTTGCTGGTTTCGGTATGAGGAGAGCCGAAATAGTGATAACCGTGCCAATTATGAATCTCAAGCCGGCCCTTCCTCTGAATGGCTGTTGGATGCTGGGGCCAACATGCACGTTACTTCTGATCTATCCAAGCTTAACGCTCAAATCCATATCATGGCTCCAATGGTATTATTGTAGGCAACGTTGAGTCCCTTAATATTTCTCACACTGGCACGGGTACCATTAAAACTCCCACCTCTATCTTTCACCTAGGTAACCTTACCCACGTCCCTTCTATTAAATCCAATCTCCTTTCAGTTCACCAATTCACAAAAGACAATAATTGCTCACTCTTGTTCACCTCTAATGATTTTCAAATCCTAGACAATACTACCAAGAGGGTGATTTTTCAGGGCCCCTGCGAGCATGGTCTGTACGTTCTTCTTGGCACAAGTTCGTCTGCCCACCCAGTTTCAGAAAGCGTTCCTGTGGCTCCGGTGGCTCTTTCGGCTGATGGCCACAGTCTGTTGTGGCACAGTCGTCTGGGTCACCCGTCTACTCAAATAATAAATTTTTTAATGTCTCAATTAGGTTTTTCTTCCATTCATGTAAACAATTGTGACTCCTGTTCAATTGCTAAATCTCATAAATTACCTTTTACTTTATCTGAGAAGCGTACAACTGCACCTTTTCAACTTATTCATTCTGACCTATGGGGTCCTACTACTGTTCCTTCATTTGCTGGTTTTCGCTATTATATTTGTTTTGTGGATGATTTTACAAAATACACTTGGTTGTACCCACTAAAACACAAATCACAGGCATACACCACCTTTGTCACTTTTGAAAAAATGGTCAAAACACAATTCAATTCTCATGTTAAACTTTTTCGAAGTGACAATGGAAAGGAATATGTCAATAACATCTTTGGCCAGTTTCTGCAATCCCTGGGAATTATACATCAAACCTCCTGTCCATACACTCCCGAACAGAATGGGGTGGCTGAGTGTAAGCATCGCCATCTCATTGAAACGGTGGTTACTCTTCTACATCAATCTCATCTCCATGTCTCCTTTTGGGTAGAAGCTCTAGCCACCGCAAACTACCTCATTAACAGAATGCCCAGTCACACTCTCTCCAACAAATCACCCTATCAACTCCTTTACCAAGAACTTCCCAATTATACCAACCTCCGCGTCTTTGGGTGTCTTACCTACCCTTGGCTACGCCCTCATATTACTCACAAATTACAACCCCGATCCCGTCCTTGTATTTTTTTGGGCTATCATCCTACCTCCAAGGGTTATCGCTGTCTTGACCCACAAATTCATAAAGTCTACATATCTCGTCACGTCAAATTTGTCAAAAATGAGTTTCCCTACGAGTCTATTTCCTCCTCCACAAATACATCATTCATTGGCGTCCTTCCCCTTTTTCCAACATACTCACAGGGTCCCTCACCACCTTCCCCCACACCTCCACCCACTACCCAACCACCCCTCATCACCCCTTCGACCGTCACCCACAATACACCCGCAGCCACCACCCACACCCACAACCAACCCGAACCACCCCATACCCACAACATCTCCAGCCCAATCCGTTTTGGGTCCTTCCCAGCTACCCCCGAATCACCACCGCCCGTGCCACCCCCAATACTCATCCCATGTTAACCCGTGCAAAGCCGGTATCTTTAAACCCAAAACCTTTCAGGCTACCATACTACCAAATACACCCCTTCCCGATAGTGAACCAACAACCTACTCTGTTGCCTCAAAAAATGCTTATTGGCGTCATGCTATGGATAACGAGTTTAAGGCTTTGACTGATCAGAAAACTTGGGTTCTTGTACCTAAGCCCCATGGGCGGCACCCAGTGGGCTGTAAATGGGTGTACAAAATTAAACACAATGCGGATGACAGTATTTCCAGGTACAAGGCTTGTTTGGTTGCTAAAGGCTACAATCAGGAGTATGGGCTTGATTACTCCGAGACATTCAGTCCTGTTATTCGGCAGGAAACCATTCGCCTGGTACTGTCACTTGCCGTGCGCAACAATTGGCTCATTAATCAGTTGGATGTTTCTAATGATTTTCTTCATGGCATGCTTGATGAAACTATCTACATGACGCAACCACCAGGCTATGTTGATCCCCGCTTCCCTCAACATGTTTGCAAACTCCAGAAGTCTCTGTATGGGCTCAAGCAAGCCCCCCGTGCTTGGTACACACGTCTGAAAACGTTCCTCCAGGGACTCGGCTTCACGTGTTGCATACACGACACGAGTCTATTTACTCGACATTCAGCACACGGTACAGTCATTCTTCTTGTCTATGTAGATGATATCATTATTACAGGCTGTACTGCAGCTCTCATTCAGGATGTCACTCGAGCTATGCATACTACCTTCAAAATGAAGGACCTTGGCCCGTTACATTATTTTCTGGGAATGGAGGTTTCTCGGACAGGCATCGGTTTGTTTCTTCATCAATCAAAATATGCCCGAGATCTGTTGCAGAAAGCTGGACTGGAAAAATGCACCAGTCAACCAACACCGATGGCAGTCTCTTTGTCTACGAATGGAGCCGACACCCCCTTTGCTGATATCTCCCACTTCCGCAGCCTCATTGGGGCTCTACAGTATCTGGCCATTACCCGTCCTGACATCCAGTTTGCTGTCAACCGAGTTGCTCAGCGCATGCATCAACCAAGTGAACATGATCACCATTGTCTAAAACGCATTCTCAGGTACATTTTTGGCACTCTTGGTCGTGGTTTACTCATTCGACCCGGGGACTTGGAGCTTCGGGGTTTCTCAGATTCAGATTGGGCGAATGATAAAAATGATAGAAAATCTACATCGGGGTTTCTCAATTTTTTGGGCCAAACCTGATCTCCTGGTGTACAAAAAAACAACCCAAGGTCTCTCGGTCCTCGACTGAAGCTGAATACCGCGCCCTTGCTCTTCTTGCTGCTGAGACCATGTTGGTCACATATATTCTTCGCAAACTCCGCGCCACTCACACTGTTCCTGCTCTCTATTGTGACAACAAATCAACCATCTGTGTGGCCAAGAATTCCGTCCTTCACACCAGAATGAAGCATGTTGATACCGATTGTCTCTTTGTTCGCGATGAAGTATAGGCCGGCACCATGACTGTGCAGTATGTACCCACTGAAGAACAACCGGCTAATATTCTCACCAAGCCTCTCCCGAGCCGACAGCACGATTACCTCAGTTCCAAGCTTCCGTTCGCTTTCGCTCAGCTCAGCTTGAGGGGGGATAATAACAGATAGTATTAAATAATAGTATTAAATAATATTAGTATTTACTGTGTACTAATCCTTGTCCTATTAGGATTAGTTTTCCTTAATTCTAGTCCTATTAGGAATAGTACTCCTTCCTATATCTCCTATATATATCTCCCATATATCCCTTATTAGGTTAACACTTTAATACAATCAATATTCCTTCAGATATGATCGGTTGAAGTTGACCTAAAACTTTCAACTCAACTTGTTCCAAGGGTTCTAGTGACCTTAATTCGTATACAAAATCATTCTCACACTAAATAATTTACCTTAATACATAAGAACCATTTAGAAATCATCCGATACGATCTTATACGTATATGAAAAATGGTTCGAACCTTAATTAATTTCGAAATGTTACACCGATAAACTACTCTATATCTTCTTTACATGCTCTTTTTCAAAAAAATTATAAGGATTTCGTCTGATCCGATCACCCTCCCCCTTCTCATCTTGAATAACCTTCTTAACCTTCTCAAATTTTATGCCTTTATAATATCCAAAATCTTGAACACTCTCACGGTTCTCTAGATGTTCAATAGAATATCATGTCACTGGCTTCATTTAAGAGTTTATGAAGGCATATTTATCATTTTCTTTTAGAGTGTGTTCGGTACGAAGAAAAATATTTTTCATGGAATATATTTTTCTAGAAAATATTTTTTTTGAAAAATAAGTAGATTTTAAATATATTTTTTCATATTTGGTTGATGAGTAGGAAAACATTTTATGGAAATGATTTTTAGTGTTTGATTTATAAATGAAAATACTTTTGAGAAATATCTTTTATTTTTACTAGACTAGAAAATAATTTTTGAAATTGAAAATATTTTTAAAAACAGAATTATTTTTTTGGGGGAGGAAGATAGAGGTGAAAAAAATAATCTTGAAGTTGAAAATATTTTTTAAAAATAAAATAACTTTTTTGGGGTGGGGGGCTGGAAGAGAGGGAGGGTAGGGGTGAAAAAAATAATAATTTAAGTTTACTTAATTTTTTTTGGGTGGGTGGATGGGTGGGGTTGGTAGGGGGTGGAGGGGCCCCGGTTCAGGTGAAAAAAAATGAAATTTTGAAGTATTTTTTAAAAGCAAAATTTAATTTTTTTCTTGTAGAGGGGTGGGTGGGTGGGGGAGGTGAGGTGAAAATATAAAAAAATGATATTTAAAATATTTTTTTAAAAAAAACAAACATAATTTTTTTAGGGGTATGGGGTCTGATTGGGGGTGGGGTGAAAAAATAAAAATTTGAAAATTGAAAATATTTTTTTTTAAAAAAAATTGTAATTTAAAGTTGCATGAGAATTTTGGAAAATGTTTTCCTTAATATTTGAATGAAAGTCATTTTCCTTAATTTTGAAGAAAATAAGTTGATTTGGAAAATATTTTTCAAACTTTTATCCCAACCAAACATGAGAAATGAAAAACATTTTTTGATTTTCTTTCGTACCAAGCACACCTATAATATATACTTTGAATATTTTTATCCTTTTATTTTTTTTGTCCCTGCAAAATATTAAATAAATTTTATTTGTTTAATTTATTGAAAATTGAGAAAAAAATATAAATATGAAATGTTTATTTGAAGGAGTAGTTTATGTTTTTAAAATTGAATTTTGTGGTGTCATTTTTGCCAATTTTTAAAAGAATCTACTTTGGTTGTTTGGTTCAGCTTTTGATGTGACGTCTAAATGCACTCTTTTCATTATTTTTTTTTGGTAAATTTTTTCTAGCAATGAAATAAATCTTGAAAATGATATATGGTCGGCTATAGATTCAGATATTTCCCTAATATAATCAGTACTCTATAAAACTATTTTTTAATTTAAATAAATAAGGCCTAAATTATAAAATCCAAATCTTTTAAATTAACACTAACATGTATCTTTTATATTTCATCGTAAAATATTACTTTCTTATTTATTATTGATATTATAATTAAATAACTTTATTTTTTAAAAAAAGAGGTGATAATATATTTCGATAAGTTCTAGAATACACGCTTTGCATGTACCTATATCAATGAGTATATATTTTTTAAAGAAAATTATGTATATATTATAAAATAATATGCTTGAGTTTTACAATATAATTAACTGGCAAACTAGTTTAGGTCTCTGGAAATGATTATCGATGTTATTTGAATCTGTTTGACATGGTTGCTAGGAGGCCAAAAGTATTTATTTTGAAGAAAAAAGATAATTTTTTAGAAAACATAAGTGTTTGATTAATAAGTAAAATAATTTTAAATGGAAGCACAATTTCTTTTTCTTTTGTGGAGAAGAAGTTAAAATTTTGCTTCTTAAAAAAGCTTTTATATATATATATATATATATATATATATATATATATATATATATATATATATATATATATATATATATAATATTTCTTTATTCACCTATGTATAGTATTGATTGAAATTTGAATATATATATACATATATTTTAATTTTATAAAAATAAAAATTTATTGACGATGAAAATGTTTTATCTTTATAAAATAATTTTAATATTATAATTTTAGATCTTAATATTAGAGTGCATTGATACTGGTCCCTTTTCATAATTTGACTCTGAAAAGTGCATTTTTTTTTATAAACATTGGTCAAACATAAATTGATTTTTTAAAAAAAGCATTTTTCTGATTTTTTTTTAAAAAAATGCCTTTTATGTAATTTTTAACGTAGAGGAATGATTTCCTTTTTTTTTTTAAAAAAAAAGAAGAGATAACGTACTATAATTTTTATCTGATTTTATCTCTTTTTCTAAAAATTTGTTTTTTTATATATATAAATGTTCTGGTTGTTAAGTTTAGTTTCAAATATTCTTTACAAGAAAATCAATAAAGAAAACTATTATTTGAGTAGGAAATGATAAGTTTTCAAAAAAATAATATTGAATGAATTGTAGTCATGTTTCATTGTTCGTATTCTAAAATAATTTATATAATGTAAAAATTACTCGTGCTTTTAAAATCCTTAATATCTACACTTTCTATTTAGTTCAAACCAAAAGAAAATAATAAAAAAGGGCAATATTTAATTTGAATTTTGTTTTACCAAAGAATCAAAAAGGAAAATCAAATCAAATTATATACATTTCATATTTTTGTAAATCATTAGTTTGATTTTAATCTACTTATGTCACATGCATTATGGTACTATTAAAGCTCATTTCTTAAAAACATGTCGACACCAACATTTTAAAAGTTTAATTATCAAACACTCATATGATATGGTGTAATACATTATTGATTTTTAGTTTTATTTTCAAAGACAACTGTCTACTTTTCAATGATTTATCCTCTTAAATATTTCTAAAGAGTTGATCATTTTATTTATATATAATATTCTTTTGTTAATTTTAAACATTTGAAATGAAAAAATCTTTATAATTATCAATTATGCAATTCAAATATACAAAACTTCAGAAAACAATATTGGAATATAATATAAAAATTCGTATAATTCATATTTATTAATAGTAAAATAATGAAACGACGAAATAATTATTTTATGTCGGTGTTTGAATAAAATCAAATGACTATTATTTGATTTGTTTTTATTTAATTTAGAAGTTTAAAACTAATCAAATAAAATTAAAAGTAAAATATTTTCACTTTTGATTCGGTTGAGGCCGCGTGGATCCCACCACAACACCAAAGCCGCAAACCTAACCTGATTCGTCGGCGGTATGAACGAACCGTAAATAAGCAGGATTACATTACATTGCTTATAAGTTATACCTAAATAATGAATCATAAATGGAAATATATCAAATATTCATTCTCATCATTATTAATTTCTTTTAAAAAAAGTCAATTTAACGTAAATTATTAGTTTACTTCTGAATTAGACTGTCTAAAAATTATTATTCTACTTACTAGTTAAGCCACTAATAATATGTTATATGACAAAATAAATAGTCTTAAACTCATATAGCTAGCATTTGATCATAGATTTTCAAATGTTCTTGGCAAATATTGATTGGGTAAAATTTGACCATAGTACTTGAGAAATATATTTCACTTTTTAGAAAAATATAATTTATATCCATAAGTTTTAAAAACTGTCAAAACTAGTTATAAGTTTGTATTACAAGTCAATTGGATCTTTGTTGCAACAAATAACAAGTATTGTCCATGAAACTAGAGCAATGTTGTAGCTTGGAGTGAGTGCAACAAGCATCATTTCAACATCGTGAAGTAGACAAAATACATGATTTTGTTATCTTGAGTCGATTGCTCATCATTTTCATCAATAATCATGTCATTACTTTCATATTCACTAAATATTTAATAACTATTTTGTCGTTCACGTAAAAATTATGTAATACAATTCAAACAATTATTATAGAAGATATTTTTATAAAAGATAAGAGTTTGATGTAGAATTTAATCTTCAAAAGATCCAAAAAAAAAATGCGATTTGATCCAAATACTAGAAAAAACTAATATTTAAGATTTGAAATATTTCTCAAATAATGACAAATTGTATGGACAAACACTATTTTTCAAATTTCCCTCAAATATTATTTAGAAAATCTATGGCCAAACAGATCCGTAGTAACAACATGAAACTTTTAATAAAAAATCAAAAAAATGTTAAAAACTCATCTAAATTTGATCAAAATTTAGAGATATATTTCACTCATATTACAAGATTGAATATACATTTATGTAGTTAACCAATTAAATATATATTTTTATAATTATCAATAATTTAACACTGAATTTAAGGTTATTTCTACTAATGATCTTTTAATAAAAAGAATATGAATCAAATGATATTTATATCATTAAGTCACTGGAATCTTTCACAAAAAAGTTACATTATATATATATAAATAATTTCTTTTAGGTATATATTAATAGATTTTGATTCGATTCCCTAAATAAAAAATTAGCTAATAATTAGTCGGTTCAAAATTTACATGGTGTTAATAACAATTGATTGCGCGTTAAATATTAGTTTAAACTTGTGTTATTTACGTCTGTCGTCTTCTTAAATTTATTATAATGCCTTATTTAAGCTTTTAAAGATTTCTTAACTTGAACAACAATTTTTTTTTTTTTTTTTTTTTTTGCGGAAATCACATTTTATCTCTTTATAAAGTAGAGCTTCCTTTCTCATTCAGTCTCTTTCGTTACAAGCATTTCTCTCTCTACACATCTTTAAATACCTGACCTAAACTGTACTCACTTTTTAATTATTTCTACCAAAATTTCTGATCAATTCAACTCTGTATCAAATGCAACAATAATGGAGAACGGAAAACTACACAACGGAGGAGTTTCTTCGTCGGAAACTTTCAACGGCGGTGAAGATGTATATAGTTCTAAACAGTCTGATGTTTCTACCGCCGATCATCTTGTTATGATGGTACACGGTATTCTCGGAAGGTAATTTTATGATTATGAAATGCGCGTTAAATTAAGTTTTTAGGCATTTGTCATGTTTGATGAAGATTCAAGTTGATTTATGTTTTTCTCTTTCAATTAGCATGTGAAGCTATAGATTTCCTTATCTATTTGTAATTTAATGTCCTAAATTTTGGAGCTGTTGCAAATTGCTTCATTTTATGGGGAGTTCTGGGACTTATTGTGAGCAATTGATAGCCAGATCACAAGAATTTCCTTTCCCTGGCAATGAGAAAAATGATTTGAAGTTTAGTAATATTGTCAACGAATTGGATAGTGTTTTGCATTGAGATTTTGATTAAAAAAAATTGTAGTCTTGAGGATTGATAATAATAGTTGATTGTTAGTTGGAGGGATATATGAGATACTTGTGAAGGAAAATGATTTCGCTCATAACTGAGGGAAGATATTTTTCTCCTTTTGATGGAAAATGCTCCTGCTGACCAAACACCACAAATTGACTTCATACATTTTCCGTCATACCAAAGCCCAAACACACTCTAAAATGCTGGCTAGCCAATCCTGTTTCCTGTCTATTAATTCAGTTTGACGTCAAACAACCACCAACAGAAAAGTTTTTTTCTGGAGTAATGATGAATTCTTACAAAAAAGTTGGTGCTTTTCTGGCGTTGGTTTTAAAAATTTATATTTATTGCTGGGTTTACTGTTTTTGTACTACAACAGTGCTTCGGACTGGAAGTTTGGTGCGGAGCAGTTTGTTCGGAATCTTCCCGACAAAGTTTTTGTTCATTGTGAGTATATATTGAGTGCCATTTCTGTGGTGTTTCAGCACTTCGTTTCTGTATGTCATGTAATTCTATCCTTTAATACTTTACTTTTTATATTTGGTAGCTATTGCTCTAAATCAAAACTTTTCTTTCGTTCTTGCTTGCTATGCTGATTGACAAAGTAAGTTGGTTTCCCTTACTTTATCTTCTGTTCCTGTGGGCAGTCACCAAGTCTTTTTTCTTGCCTCCCACATCTGCCTCTTATGCTGTGTAATCTCCTATTCCATTCAAGTCTGCTCTGATTGTGATTCCCAACTTCATTGGTCCTCCCTTTTCTAATTTGAGCTTTTTTGTATTGAATAGGTAGAGAAGTTATTCTGTAAAAAGAGATTTTCTTACCTTCCCTGCTCATGTGGAACTTATATTATATGTATCAATGTCTCTGTTTTTTCCTTCTTCATAATGGCCGAGCACTAGCATATTTTGCATGGTCTTGATGGACATTATTTTCTTCTTTGATGAACGGTGAACATAAATTTCTTGGCAGGCAGTGAACGTAATATGGCTAAGCTATCGTTGGATGGTGTGGATGTAATGGGAGAGCGATTAGCTGAGGAGGTTGATTGCTTCTATGTGATTTGATTTTCTATTGTTTTTTCTCATTCCGTTTTCCTAATATTTTCTCCAAAACATGATGTGTATATCATATCTGATGGTAATGATATGGCTGTTAGGTTCTTGATGTGGTCAAAAGAAGGCCAGGTTTGAAGAAAATTTCTTTTGTTGCACATTCGGTTGGAGGAGTAGTGGCAAGATATGCAATTGGGAAATTATATAGACCTCCACGAACGGAGAATGGGCAGAAATTCTCGGATGATACCAGTGAAGAAGGGTCAAAGGGGACAATAGCCGGCCTGGCACCAATAAATTTCATCACTGTTGCCTCACCTCATCTGGGTTCCAGGGGTAACAAGCAGGTATGAATTTATTTGGTCACCAATAATTTTACGAGTATTTTGTTGTTTGATAGAAAGTAGCACCATCATGTCTTGCTGAGGAAGAAAGGTTAATTTATGCATTTATGTCTTTGCCTTGTGTCTTCTTAAGCTGGTGAAGCTTACTCTTGGATGAGAGGGGCTCTTTCTCTTGGTGTTTTGAGACAGTTGACAATGAATTTAATTAGTGATTATGGGTGACTTAGAGCTTCAATATCATGGAATTACGATAAAGCATCCAGCTAAAAGTAGCTTGTCTCGCCCAGGAGGTGAGAAGAGTTGTGAACAAAGTGGCGAACGGGTGCACAGGCTCCTGAAGAGAGAAGCCCAACGAATGTCAGATGCAAAGCCACACACCTCATTAAGATCATATTAGCATACTCTCCCAAAAAAGAAAGAGCATATCATTCCTTAAGTCCCATAGGTACAGTGTTTGAATCAATAGAGAACCTTTTCTTCTGTATGAATCGAATATAAGTTTAAGTTTTTCCATGAATCTCAAAATTATCATGAAAAGAACATATTATCACCAACTCTTTATTTGATGGGTTCCTCATCTTCGACTATCATCTCCATCCTTAGTTGGTAAAGTAGCAACTGTGGAGACAAAATCAGCAAAAAACTTGAAAAGAAAAATCAATAAATTCATTGAGATGGTAAGTAAAATAGAGAAGCAAGGAATGCACTGCATCAAGGGGAAAAACAAAGGAAAGATGCATCTAATTTTTGGGAAAATTATTCTACAGCAGGAAGGACCTGGAAAAGCTTACTTCAAGATACAAAGTTTACAGCCGCAAGAACCAGAAAATAACAGGAAGTATTGCTCATTTCCAGACAGTTTCTGTCCCTCCATCTTGATTAGTTGTCCAAGGGAATCTACCAACACGGGATGATATTTAACTTATCTTATCCTGATCCATCTAGCTAACAACCCCTTAGATCTAATGGTAGCTTTGACTGTTCAGTAACCTTGAAGTTGTTTCAGGGTTTTCCTGTGTGTGATTCTGATCCTTCTTTTGATAAGAAGACCTCAAAGTTACTGAAATGTAAAAAAAAAATACCACTTTGATTTACCTCGGCACTTCTTGTAAACTACATCTTCTGCGTGCTACAGTGGCTTCTAGAACTATCAAGTTAATTATGATTTTGGATCATAGTATCATACTATATCATCTACTTGCCTAGCTGATAGTCAGTATTCTTGAGGGATCCTGTCTAGTAATAATAGATATTGATCCCCTATTTAATGTTGTGAACTGTGAAAAGGAGAATAGCTCAGTTATCTGACAGAAGTATCAAGAAGCAAAACTTTTTCCATGCTTCTTCTGTTGTCTAGGTCTTAAGGAATGAGCAAGTATTCTTCTATTTTTGAAGTCTATTTTTGCATTATTAAATTGTGAGTTTTCTATCTCCTGATCTTACAAGATCTGCTTTGCTTTTTCTCTCTACGATATCTGCTTTGTCGTTGTTGTTTTTTGCAATATTTAATTTTTGAGCTAATTGTCAGGTGCCATTTCTTTTTGGTGTAACTGCCTTTGAGAAAGCTGCTGGGCTTTGTGTTCATTGGATATTCAAGAAAACAGGCCGACACCTTTTCCTTAACGAAGATGAAGGAAAGCCTCCATTACTAAGACGGATGGTGGAAGATGATGGTGAATTACGCTTTATGTATGTTATAAGATTTACTTACTGCATGCATTGGACAACATGATCCTACCTTTTATGAGGATCTGCAGTAAAAAGTACAGTTTGTCGATGCTAATTTGTTGCAAAACTCTCACATACAGGTCTGCATTAAGTTCATTCAAGCGAAGGGTCGCATACTCAAATGTTGGTTATGATCGTATCCTGTTTGTACTGTTGAATCAGACAATCGGTCTCTGTTATCAGAACTTCTAAAAGATCAAAAGCTATTTTTCCTTAACAAGCTTTATTTAGATATTGTAGGTTGGGGAACATCGTCAATTAGACGTAATAATGAACTGCCTAAGGTACATAATTTTCTTGTGGATACAATCAAATCGTATGTGCTACATTATATCATAACAATTTGTGTTTGCAGTGGGAGGACTCCTTAAATAAGAAGTATCCTCACATTGTGTATCAAGAGCATTGCAAGGCGTGTGATGGTGAGCAGGGTGAGTCTGTTTTGAAGGAAGGTGATCAATTTGACAAGCTAGAAGGTTAGTAACTCTCTTCTTATGAGAGAAATTCACTTCTAGTGAAATCATCCCTTGCCCCCCCCCCCCCCCTTCTCTCTCTCTCCTGATCTGCATCTCAGATACATTTTTTAATGCTGCTCCACTGAGCTTTTCATGATGCTATATGTTCTCAAATGTGTGTGTGATTGCTCTTTCTGTTATCTAAGGCTTAACACCAATACAAACAAAAAATCCGCTGTTCTCCTAAAGGACTATGCAATTTGGTCTGTAAATCAGAGTAGTCTTTGACCCTCCGATATTTTTCAGAAATCAAGTTCCAAGTGCTTACTAGGTCTCTGTTGTTGATGTGCTTGTTCATTTGCAACTGTATTTCTTTTTAATACTACTGAAACATAGAGCTTTTGGTGAGAGTTTAGTGCCTGTTGATAATATATTGATACAATACGTATCTCGAAGAAGGAAGAGGAAGAAAGGTTGTTTTGTCTTGGCTTCCTAATATTGTAGAACTAAAACTGATTTGACCAGTTGACCTATAATAAAATATTATTGTGCTAATGCTTTGACCATTTATGCAGAGGAATTGGTGACTGGTTTATCTCGGGTATCCTGGGAGAAAATAGATGTCAGCTTTCACAGCAGCAGGAACAGATTTGCTGCACATAGTGTTATTCAGGTCTCCCTCTTTCTGTACTCCCCTAGCATTATTTCTCTCTCTCTCTCTGTTCATATCTCTCTCTTGCCTTAATACCGTCAATTTCATCAATGCACAAAGCCTTTTTTAAAATATATTTTGTTTTGGTTTGGACAAGTTAGAGAATGTCTATCATTATTATTATTATTATTATTAAGTACTTATATATTTTAGTTATTTTGGCTTTTATTTTATTTCCTATGATGGGGATAATAGATGAGCTTAAATGAAGAAGTGAGGGTTCATATAGCCGACGACAACTTCGTTTGGGACTGAAGCATGGTTGTTGTTTTTTGTTCTCCTGGAATCACAGTCAGTTGCATTAAATTTAATGTTGATGAATCTGAATCATGTGCTCAGTTTATCAAACAACAATCTGATAGCAACTCCTATTTTTTCCTGGTGTTACTTGTTAAGTATTGATAGCTCACTAGTCGTCCTGACTCCTGCGTAGACTAGGCATATTCTTTAGATTTATTTATGAGATACTGCATATGCTTACCCATAAATTTACACTTGAAACATGTATTCTTCCTCTTGTTCTTCCATCTTTTATTCTCTGAGATGCTTATAAATTTATTTATTTTTAAAAAAGAAAAAAATAAATAAATTAGATTTTATAAGGAAAAAAATAATACAGGTTTGAGTGCAGGGCGTGTATGTGTTGCTCAAAAAAAGGAGTTACTTGGATTAGATTGTCTATCACGTGCTTGAATAATGCCTTTTTGTGCACTATTTTTGAGGTTGGATAAAGTACCATTGTTGCTTTTGTCCTTATGTGCAAACCCAAATCAGGTGGAACTTTCCACTCTTCCAGTGATCACATATACAAAACCAAACACACAAGGAGCAAGGGAAACCCGCAGCCGCTACCCAAACCTTTGGGTGTGCACAGGGTAAAAAAACTCCTCCTGTACAATAACCACACAGAAGAGGTAATCCACTCTAGGCAAGCCTGGTGCGACGAGCTCGACCCAGAAGGTGAACCCCTTGCTCTTTCGCTGGCAAAGGTTTTCAACTTGAGACCTCCAACACGGAAGTACTAATCCCAAACCTCTGGGCCACCCGAAGGGTAAGGAGCCCGCAACATCGTGCCTCGTTGCTTGAAAGGATTGTAAATATCAGGTTACTTCCAAAATGTTGCAAAGTTTTCCAACCCATATAATAAAGTGTTATTTGTTCTTATCTTGGTAGGAACTAGGAAGCACTTTTGTCCACCACATAATGTTTTTGATGAGAGCTGTCGTGTATGTGATGATCAGAGTTGAGTTGTATAACCTGAAAATGTGTTGATCTTTAGTTTTTGGCCAATTCTACATATTTTTGGGACTACATAACATCAATGGCACATGTGCTCAAATTTCTTAGTAAATATGTTTGTACTTTGGCAAGTTAGCTCTATAACTGATAGGGTACTTTATAGGCTTGGAGAGTGATGGTGGTTGGAACAAACTGATGAAATTTCATGCCTAGATCTTCATAAGTGAGCTACGTTTATGCCTATTAGGTACTATACATCATCAAGGGCACTTGTGCACAGATTGCCGTGTGATTTGGTTTGTATTGGTAATTTATTGACCTGGTGAGTGGTCATCGTGGGAAGAGCTTGTGTAAAATTTTTACACCCTTGTGACATGGTAATGAATATTCTTCTGCAAGCTAACCCATGGTTCATTTTTTTGGAAGTTTAAAACCAGAATGCTAATATAGTATTAGTTGGTGTCTCAGTTTGGAACAAAGAGGTTCTTGGTGGACTGAATCTGGTGTTCCTAAGTAAGAGTGATCTTAGGTCATCAGTGTTGCTTATCGGGGGTTGACTGTGTCATTTACTTAAAAAATCTTGTAACTGAATGATGATCAGAGTATACAAAGGTCAAATTATAAGGACGAAAAAAGGGCCATTTGGTGGATGATATTGTGCTGGGGAAAAAGTGAGCATTGGATCTGTTGTATTGCTCGACATTTTAAAATTCCTAGTACAGTTTTTTGGAGTTTTATATTCTATGCCTCTAATGTTTGAAATAGAGCTTCAGACTTGAAAATGTATATATGTTACTCAGATTTTATGTGCCTGCTTCAAAATTGAGATCCTTGATGTTGCCAATATCTTAAACATATTAAGAGACATATTGTACTTGTATTACAAGGCTTTCTAGTCCTTCATGCTTGTTGCATTGCTTTAAGGGTTTAAGATCAACAGTGCGTATAATGCTCATGGTGTTGCTTGCTTATAGGTGAAGGACCACTACATGCATGCAGAAGGTGCTGATGTTGTCCAACATATAATAGATAATTTTCTCTTATAGAAGTCGAACAAATCTGAAGCACATTGGATCGTGATGGAGACCGCTGAATATACAAGGTAACCTTAGCTTGCGTCTACAGACTTGTTTCTTTCAAAAGTTTTAGATGTTGTGCTTAGGAGCTTTGGTATAGTTTGTGATTTGTTTTGATCTACTTGGTTGCAGGTTGAAATTGTACTAGTGTCTTGTGATTACGACATTCATGAAATTTATAGTAAGCAGTTTTGTTAACTCAATTCATGTCCTAATGTAACCTTAAACCTGTTTCCTTCTCAATGATAAAACATTATTTTTCCATGTAAGAAGAAGTTCTTACTTTTCTGTGGAGGTTGTTGGATATCATATCATGCTCCAAAATCCGAAGTAGGATTTATCATATTAAAGGCAAAATACATAATTGTGCCTTTTAACTTGGCTTCGAATTACATGTACGTCCTTCAACTTTGGGTGTGCACAAGTAGACACTTAAACCTGTATAAAGTTGAACAAATAAACACACGTGTCCTATATGACATCCTACATGTCATTTTTTGTCCTACGTGGTGTCCTACGTGTATTGAGTCATATAGGACTCATGTGTTTATTTATTTAAAAGTTTGACAGTTAAAGTGTCTATTTGTGCATTATGAAAGTTGGAGGTCAAAGTTAAAATTTGAAGCCAAGTTTAGGGTCTAATATATGTATTATGCCTAAATTAAAAAAAGGTGTAACCAAAGGGGGTTCTTTTACACGACAGGAGAAAACACTAAATTATAGAAGAGAAAGATACTAAGCAGTTTCAAAGACTAATTCGTAAATGTAATGAGTTTTGATCCCATAACCTTTCTCACTCTTTTCTTCAAGAACCTGACAATTTTAGTCTTTCGTGCAGAGTTAAATAACTTCATACATATAATCGTTTTTTACTATACAAACAATGGACATACATGTATTTGGTACACCAAAACCACAATATAAATTTATGGTAATTCGGTATTATACTATACCAGACCCGCTTTTGGTCTTAGATCTTGAGAATAATTTGGAAAATAAGAAATTAATGTTAAAAATAAATAATAATCTTTTTGATATGTTAAAAAGTGATGAGTAAAATTTATTTTTTGAATAAATAAAAGTGAAAAGAGTGAGCACCAAGGATAGTATAAATACAATTCTTTGATTTTCTAAAATGGATACGTTAAGACAATCTCCAACTCATTTCTATTTTACTCTCCATTCTCTATATTTAGAGAGTAAAATAGAGAATGTCCTATCCAACTCATCTCCATATTACTCTTTATACTCCATTTACATTTATAGAGAGGTGAATAGTAGTTCTCACCCTCTCTATTTCACTTTTCCAATATTTTATTATTATTTTTATTACTTTTCAATTAACCTATTTTTTTCATATAATTTCATATATATGATATTCATGATTCTTTGTAATTGCAATATACTATTTTGAAAAATATATTATTTAATATATAGTACTTTAATTTCAATTAATATATGTTTAATAATTTTCACCAATAATAAAATTTTATTTTATTATAATTTTTCTTATAAAGAATATACAAAATTAAAATGGTAAGATGAAAAAATTAATTTAAATACAAATAACTGTACAATACATAACATAATGATTTAAATACACGATAAAATACATAACATAATAAATAATTCGCGTTGAAACAAGAATCATGTCGAAAAAATGTGGAACGTGCATTCGGAGTTTTGCGATTATTGCAAGACCATCACGTTTTTGAAGAAAGGAAGTGCTACATGATACAATTACTATATGTATTGTACTACATGACGTGATGATGGGACGTGATCTTAATGCACCAATTCAGGATGTCGTAGAGGCTCCAACTGTAACGACAGAAATGGTGGTAGATGAAAATTTCTGATTGTAACAATTTTTAGCTAGACATAAATGCTCATTTTGAATTCCATAATGCATTAATAGAGCATTTATGGAGCCACGTAATAATTTCAAAAATTGAGTGTTTATGTAATCGTATTTTACTTTTATTTAAATTTTTTCATTAATTTATATATTATATAATTTTTTTCATGCAATTTATGATATTTAAAAATTTAGAATAAAATATAATTTACATTAAATAAAAAAATTAATTTTTTTATCACATGAGAATTATATAAAGTAATCGTCGGGAAAAAGAAATAAATGTTTTGTATGAAAGAAAAAAATAAGAATGAAATAGAAATAATAATATAATATCAAAGAGAGAAAAATATTCTTTTTTAGAGAGTAAAATATAGAATCGGGTTAGAGTTGGTTGTCTGAAAAAATAGAAAACTCTATATTTAGAGAGTAAAATAGAGTGCAGGGTTAGAGATGTCCTAAGGAAAAGTCAAGTAAAATTGGAGAACTGGTGTAATGTGGTTGACCTGAATAGAACAAAAATAGTAATCTATATCAATGAAATTTCACAAATGGCGTGATAGTTTACACAAGCTTTGTTACTACTTTTTCGAGGTAAAGAAGTTGTTTTTAAACCATCGACTCAAGCAAATCAAAAGAACTATTTAAAAAACGACAGTAGAGAAACATGACAACTAGTAACAAAGTAGTGCAAAATATATTCGCAACAAATCGTAACAATAACAACGTACTATCACTTAAACAAAATGTATTAGATATCAAAAATCAAATCCATGAATAGGCTAATACTACGACCGACACAATGTTGCTCCCAAGTCAAATACATGAATAAACTAGTAATAAAGCAATTTTTAACTACCTAATACCCTTCTATCAACACTAATAATTACTCCCTCTATTTTATGTTAATTTGAATTGTTGAGATTTTTTACACCCTTTAAGAAAAGAAAATTAAGACATAGATTAGACATTACTTTTCATTCTTACTCTTATTAATTATTGTCAAATTTATGATTGAATAACTAAATATTAATTAAATAATTAATTTCAGTACTGACTAATGAAGGATAAATCGGAAGAAAATTCTAAAAGTAATCTTGAAAAATTAAACAATTAAGTTAATTTGAATTATAAAAACTATTTCAAAAATTCGATTAATATAAAATGAAAAAAGTACGTAATAACATAACTTGTGCAAGAAAATGTTCTCACTCAGGATTATTTTTACCTATTCAATGTTTTATTATCACTTTTGATATATAAAAATAAAATCATATCTCTCTATTATATTTTGATTATTAGCTATATATTGATTAATATAAATACTATCGTAAAATACTTATATTAATATTATTTTGGCATGCAAAATCTAAAGCGGTAGAAAGGAGGGGGTACATTTTATTACACAAGTTATGTCATTATTTGTTTTGTTATAAAATATTATAGTGTGGATATTCACTAAATCAAGAAGTTATTCTTACCCATTATGTTCATTACTTTTCTTTATTATGATGATAACCTCTAACTTTATAACAATTATAAGAATAATCTTTCGCTTCCACAACCTCCTCTATTATATTTATGTTAATGTCATGTTTATAACTAATTTTTTGTATGCATCTATGTTACACTATAACTAGAGGCATAAAGATTCATATTATATACACTTAGCTAGCGTTTGACAATAGATTTCCAAATATTCTTGCAAATATTGTTTGGATGAAAATTTGACCATGTGTTTGGTCATAATATTTGAAAAATATATTTCACATTTTTAGAAAAATATGATATGTACCCATAAGTTTTAAAAACTATCAAAATAAACCATAAGTTTGTATTACAAGTCAATTGAATCTTCGTTGTAACAAATAACAGTAGTGTCCATGACATTAGAGCAATGCGGTAGTTTTGAAGTGAGTGCAACAAGCATTCCATACATCCTGAAGTAGACAAAGAACATGTCTTTGTTACGCTGAGCCGGTTGTTCATCTTTTTCATCGACAACCATATCATTTCTTTCATATTTCATCACTATTTTCGTATTCACGTAAAAAAATATGTAATACAACACAAACAACTATTATATAGGGTGTTCTTGTAAAAGATAAAAATTTGGTGTAACATTTCAATTTTTAAAAGAATCCAAATAATGATATTTGACCCAAATACTAGAAAAAATCAATATTTGAAAATTTGGGATATTTCTCAAAAACATTTGTCAAATAATAACAAATTGTATGGATAAACACTATTTGTTAAATTTTTCGCAAATATTATTTAAAAAAGGGCAACTTTTACATATAGCAAATAAAAAATTCATATATGTATGCTATAACAAAGTTTGCATAATTGCGCTCCATTGCAAACATAGAAACTGTATAATTAGCTATACATATACAATTGAAGCAAATTGTATAAACGAAGTGTATAAAACAAGAAAGAGAGAGACACTTGGACAGAGAATTGTATAAAAACGAATTGTATTATTATAAGTGTATAGAACGATTATATACAATTTGAATTTGTATAAAATGAGAAAGATAGAAGAGACTTGATAAGGAATATACAATTGAATCGAATTGTATAAAACGAGAAAGAGAGAAACTAGATACAATTTGAAAATTGTATAAAACGAGAAAGAGAGAAAGGCAAAAGAAACTGGGCAAAAGAGTATTTTTATTGTATAGTTATAAGTGTATAGGACGAAAATATATGTACTTGCATGTGTATATACAATTTTCTCACGCTTTATACAAACAAAAACACAATTTATACATTTCGCTTTTGTTTGTATAAGTAAGAAAGGCGAGGGTAGCGAGTGAGATTTGGGAGAGTGGCGAGCGAGATCTGGAAGAGGGGAGAGAGGGGAACAAAAATATATGTATTTATACAATTTTTTCTTCTTTATAAAATTAAAAACAATTTTTATACACTTGTGTTTGTATAAAAAGTGAGGAAGCGAGCGAGAGATTGGAGGAGAGTGACGAGCGAGATATTTGGAAGAGAAGCGCCTGACAATTTTTTACGAACGTTTGCTATGAATCACAATTAAATCAAATCATAACTACTCCATTTATTTTAAGATATTAATTTGCTATTACGTATAATTTTCCCAATAAAAAATTCATGACCTAATGGGCCCTTAAAGATTTGCTGTACACCAGAAAGAAAGAAACAAAATTATGTCATATATATTATTTTGGGATAAAGTTTATGCCATTAAGGTCGAGAAATAAAAATGGTAAGTCAAATAAATGCAATACAGAGTTAGTTTTTTCAAGTCAACCTGATCACGCCAGTTCCCACATTTCACTGCACTGTTGGTTGCTTCAATTCCCTCTCTCTTCCTCATTCACCTTCCACAGAGCAGCTATGGAGCTCTCCTTATCCAACTCTTCTTCACTTCGTTTTCCTCAAAATGATTTCCTTCCTCGCCATAATCGCTCAATTCTTGGATCATTTCATACTTTTTCCATCAAAAAATTGGCATCAAAATCAATTTCTACATGTAGACCGTTGATTTGGCGCCGACTTCCTTTAGTTAGACGCAACGCTCAAACCGCTACCGAAAGCAATGCTAGTGGTGATAAACATGGCGATGACGATTTTATTGTAGAGGATGTTCCTCACTTGACCCATTTTCTTCCCGATTTACCGGTAATTTCCGAAATCCTATAAAAAATATAATTTGTACTACTTTGATATTGCTTGTTGTTTCTACCTACGCGAAACGCCTGTTTCCCGATCTACCGAGTTGTATTTGGATGGATTTTTTTTCTGTAATATCCTTCAATTTGATTTTTTTTCTTTCAAGCGTGTTATTTTGAATATGTAGTACTATTAGATTATCCCTGGAAATCTAATGCTGCTAATGGTGTTTCTGGCTTAGTTCCAGATGTTAAAAGAAGGATAATTAATACTTGTTGTGATGGTATAAGATTATTTTCAGTTGCGATGTTTTTGGGATATAAGGTAGTAGACCTATCTCAACTATCTACTATGTGCATGTCAGTATGTAAAATTATCCATCTTTCTATCGATGGTTTAATTGTTGCCAGCTCTTCTAGTGTCTACCTGAACGTTTGAGAACTATTACGCTTGTAGAGGTTATTTGAAAATTGTAAGGCTGAGTTACCAAAGAATTAGGATTAATAAATCTTGGTTATTGCTAATCCGGCATTTTTATTGCAGTCATATACTAATCCATTGAAAAAGAGCCAAGCTTATGCTATTGTCAAGTAAGTAAGAGTGCTTTATTTTTGTAGAACTTAGAAAATCTACAGTGTTCTGTCCGTGCCTTATCTTGTGAGAGTATTGCTGCTTAAAGTTCCTGATGGTTTGTCTTGACACAGGAAAACTTTTGTTAGTCCAGAAGATATGGTGGCAAAGGAAGTATGTGGCCCTTTTATCTGTTCAGCTGTTCCCTTTATGCCTATTATTCCTTCTTTTGTTTAATCGCTGGTATGCATGCTTGGTTTTAGATCATCGTTCAGAAGGACAGCCCCAGGGGTATACATTTTCGGCGAGCAGGACCCCGTGAAAAGGTCTCACTTTGAATGCTAACCTATAATACTGTTGTCCTAAAATAATTTCATTCTAAAACACTTTTGGTTTTAGGTTTTCTTTACACCGGAAGAAGTCCGTGCTTGTATTGTGACATGTGGTGGTTTATGTCCAGGAATCAATACAGTGATTCGTGAAATTGTATGCGGCTTAAAGAATATGTATGGAGTTGATGATGTACTTGGCATTCAGGTTAGTATAATGGGAACACTATTCTAGTGTTTTCATCAATGTATAAATTTGGTCATTCATTTCCAAGAAAAACAATAAAAAACAAAGATAAAGATTGCATAATATTATTGTTCTCTTTGAAACTGTTCATTGAATAAAATTGATTCTTCTCTGGTTTCTAGTGGTTAGGGAACAACGAACTCATATTGGCTGCTGGCTGTCAGTTTTACACGAATAGTACCAAAGTTTAGTTAATGTTTGTGAATCAAATGCCACACTTTTTTTTGTTTGGGGGGGGGGGGTTTAAACTTTGCCTCCATTGATCAATGAAGTACCACTCTTTTCACCAAACATACGCCTATCCAATTTACAATTTACCCTGGGCAGATTATGTGCTGATCAATGAAGGATTTTTGTCTTTGCAATACATCCATACGAGTACATATGCAAACATGGTCCAATATTCAAATACCCCAAAGAAGATATGAGGTGCTTGGAAATGGTTGAAATTGTCGAATAGGATGATCACTATGACTCTAACCCTTAGTAAGTATACCAAATAGAAATGACTAATTCAATGTTACTAGAGTTGCTTCACAAATAATGTATGTCACCAGATAGTCATTATGTTTGGAGCCTGAAGGTGAGTGTTGGGGAATAATAGAGCTTTCTCTGTTAAGTCATTATATGAAAAGCATTTGAGTAGGGAGGAGGTTGCATTCTCATATAGCTCAACTTAGATCCCAAAGGTGCCGAGAAAAGGTTCGTTTTTTCATGTGGTTAGCAACTAGAGAGGTGATTCTGACAACAAAGAATCTCAGGAAGTGGCTGGTCATTTGTGTTAGTTGGTGCTTCAAGTGTATGGAGGCGGGTAATTGTCGATCATCTCCTTCTACATTGTCGGTTTGCCTTGAGGTCATTGTGGAATATACTTAATTTTTTTGGTTTATCATGTAAGGCCAAGCACTATTAAGGAGTTAATGTTCTGTTGGAATTGTGGGAGCCAGGAGGAGGAGGACAAGGCACATGGCTGAAATATTGCACCACTAGCACTTTTGTGGGCTATTTGCAGGGAAAGAAATAAGAGTGCTTTTGTGGGCGTAGGGGTATAGATGGATTATGTTAAATTGAAGAATACTCTTCTATCCCTTGTTTTCTCTTGATGCATCCATGAAGTTCCTTGTTGTATTGAAGATTGGGCGTCTTTTGTAAATAAAAGAAATCATGTATTTTGGTAGGTTCTCTAACTTTGGTTTGAATGCATTTTGGCCCAAATATTAGTGAAATTTATTTACTTAATCAAAAAATTAAGGAGTCTCTTTGATTTTCGTTGCTGGTGCAATTTCTTGCTCTTTTCTTGTGGATTGGTGATGATGACGAAATACTAAAATTTCATTTGGTATTCTGAAATCTTAGAAAAATTATGATGTTTTGATGTGAGCTTTGTTAATCTTATTTATTTGTCTGTCTCTGTTGGAGCAGACTATCAGAGATCCTACCGTCAATATCTTGTATCTCGACATGTTTGTCGTAGTTTCTGTGCCTAGAGGCTTTAATACTGTTTCTATATTTCCAGGGAGGTTACAGTGGGTTTTACTCAAAAAATACCCTGAACTTGACAACAAAAGTCGTTAATGATATTCATAAACGTGGTGGAACCTTTCTTCAAACATCTAGAGGAGGTCATGATACTAAAAAGATTGTTGACAACATTCAAGACCGTGGAATAAATCAGGTATTGTTACTTGTCCTCCAAAAAGAAAAAAGACTGGTGTCTTGTACCCATCTGTGATGTCTAACCTGGAAGTTTAGTACAACCTGATAGTGTTTAGTTGCTTTCTTCATTTTTGAGTTCTAGGTATACATAATTGGAGGGGATGGAACTCAAAAAGGGGCTGCTGCAATCTACAAGGTGTTTATACTATGCTATTTTCTTTTCCTCAATTAATTTCTAACTATTGAAACTTTTATTCTTTAAAATCTCTAAGACTGCATCTATATGTTTGCCTAGGAAGTTGAAAAACGTGGTATTAAGGTAGCTGTTGCTGGGATTCCCAAGACAATTGATAATGATATCGCGGTAAGTAATGCCAACTAAAGTGTGATGTTTATCTTCTACTATTTGTGTTTGCTGATGAACACTTAAGTTGTGCTGCTTGTTGCCTCAGGGTGATCTGTTTTGTCTTATAAGTTTGTCATTATGATTTATGCCATACATTGAGGAAACAGGGAAAAACGGAAGGAAACCAAAGTTCTGCTCAAATACTTATACCATATGTGAAGTGGAGCTTAGTTTCTGTTCGACACGGAATGACTTAGTTATTCACAATTTAGATTGATACATCTACAGTTCTTTTGTATTTCCCTTTTTGTTTTACCTCTTTGTTTGTCCAAGAGCCAATCCAATCAAAGAAGATTTGTTGGGTAATAAATATTAGAAGCAAGTTGATATATCTCAAGAGAATTCCAGTAAAATTTGTTTTGCATTCTTCTAAAATATTCCTTTATAATGATTGCAATTTTTTAAAATTCTCTCACATGGAAGTTTATATATGTGACCTAGAAGCATAAATAGGAGACAAGGACTACATTGATAGTCATGTTTTAAACAATTTCCTGAACAATGTTTGGAAACATAAAAATGGCATGAAAAGAGACGTACACATGATTTTCGTCAGCTGCCTTACACATGATTTTTGCCAACTACCTCTGCTAGATTTCTCCTTCGTTTAATATGAGAACTAGAAAACCTACAAAGTCTTGTATGATGTGCTTAAGATATCCGCTTTCTCTTTTCCTGATGTGAATGGTTCGGTGAATTAGCAGATGTGCATTCTGTGGAAAAAAATTCAAAGAAAAGTGTAACTGCTTAAGAGATTGTGTGAATAAAACATTTGAAAATAAGAAGTTACTAAGCACGGCTAATTTACATTTTCTCTTACCCCACTGCACAAGCCAATTTCAGACTTCACATGTAGTATTATTTTTATGTTGCTGAGATTATGTTTGGAGGAATCTATCTGAAAGATCCCTGAAGTGTTTCCTACTAATTTTCCCCTTCAAATAGATGGTAGTCCGTAGTCTCAGGGCCTGCATGAAGAGATAGTTACTTTATGTGCTTTCACTTTATGCATTTTTTAATTTGTCCTAGCTGGGGCTTTTTTAAAAACGCTTCAACACATGAAAGAACCTAGATGACACTCTTAAACATATCAAATCATCGGACTCTCCACATTGACCTCTCATATAAATCTTCTGGTATGCATGTCAGCAGGTTGTGTCCAATTTTTTATTCTTACAATGTCATGTAGGTGATAGACAAATCATTTGGCTTTGATACTGCTGTGGAGGAAGCTCAGAGGGCCATTAATGCTGCCCATGTAGAGGCAGAAAGCGTGCAGAATGGAGTTGGTATAGTAAAGCTTATGGGAAGATACAGTGGTAAGTAGCTTGATTGATTAATCGCCGATGTTCCTTGTACCCTCATTTCTTGTCATCTTGGGATCTTATGCATCTATGAAACATCTCTGTTAAACAATTTCTCTTTTGGTTCTGCAGGATTCATTGCAATGCTTGCAACTTTAGGTAACCGTGATGTGGTAAGACCTTGGCAATGTAGTTTTAATATTCTTAATTTCCAAATTCAATAGGCATATGATATCTGATATTGAGCGTCTCAAAAGACTAATTGGACTGGGGAAATGCCAGAAAGATTGACGGCATAGGTCCCAAATTGGGGTATTGTGGATTAGATAATTTAGATGGAGTTGATCATTGCACAACCATGACTTTAAATAATAAAGTTTTAGAATTAAAGAGATATTGGTGATAGGATTATTTCATTAAGACTAGGGTGAGGAAATGAGACAATCAACACCACTAGTGTCTCTTGAGAGGGATTCTCTTTCTCAAGCTTTTGTGTGTTAAAAGATCAAATAGCACATCCAGTTTACTCTAACGACAGTCCAGCTCGATGAAGTACAAAAAAAGTTGGGTTCAACTGCCTTTATTTGACTTTCAAGAGTGAAGGGTCTCAAATCTCACAATTTGTAACTCAAAACCTACTTTTCTCATGCCAGAGCAATCAATTGAGAGTGATTAGCGGATATCAAGTGAATCACAACATGCAACTGTGAGAAAAGGGCATGTAACTGGTTGGCAGGATGATTGAAAATTAAAGGATTCTCGAGCTGTTGGAGTGGAAGTCCCAATTGATGAATGTCTTGATACATAAGGCCAAGCAGGCACCTTACTGGACTAATTTAGTCCTTGTTTTCCTACCTATTCTAAGGCCAAACTCATCACCTTATACACAGATCAAGGATTGTGAATCCTAACATCCACACAAAGGTCTTCTTTGAGTCCGCTAAGGAAAACTCCAAGCAAAAGAAAGTTCTGGCCAAGTTTGCACACGGGCTGCCCGTTTTGCAAATTCTTGCCTATACTCGAAAGCTGATCCAGTCTGTTGGATACTACAAAAATGTTCATCTGGATTTTGAAACTCAGCGGGTCCGTAATTTTCCTGCATAACTTTCACCAACTCATCCCAGTAATAAATTGTTCTTTCAATGTTGATCAAAGCAAAAAGATGCAATTAATCTCCTTCCAAATACATTGAAGCCACATCAACCTTGCAATCATTAGGTGTTTGATAATTTTGAAAATACTTCTCTTCTTTCAAAATCCAACCTCGAGGATCTCCTCCTTCATTCTTAGGAAATTCCATCTTTGTGTGCGAACGTCGATAAGTTTCTTGATGCCTCCAAGTGCTATCAACTTCACCCTCTTCCAGAAAAACTTTTTGATTTTCCATGCTGATTTTGCATGTTTTGTGCTTTTAATGCAGCCACGTCGTCAATGGCTCCCAATTTCGTGCGTTAACCATGGCAGATCTTACTGCTCTGAACCAATGATAGAAACCGAGGTTTTCTACTGAATTAAAACAACAAAAAATTCAAAAAGAGACACAAGTATCTCGTATCTCAAAAAACAATAGAAAATACAAAGAGAGACAAGTATCTTGTATCTCTTAGAACAACCTTATCTCTTAGAGAACAACCTTTTCTGCATATAAGAGATAAATTACCATATGTCCACTTATTTACAAGTTCTCCTAATATATAATAGATAACTGATAACTACTTTATAACTATTTAGGATAAGGATAAATAACTCCTACCAACTGTAGGAAACTGCTAAGTAACTCCTACTAACTGTAAGAAACTGCTCATTGCTCCATGGGTGAAATCTCCAGGAATTTGAGAAGATACAAATCAGTATCTTCTTTTCTCTTTCTTCGTTTCTTCCTCCTTGAATAAGTATGGAAGATGCGTGCCTTATCAACCTACTTCAGCTATACAAACTCACATGTAACCAAAACCATTGCTCAGTATTCAGCCTTAGGGTTGCATTCCCTAAATTTTCGGTTTGTAAAAAAATAAATAAAGAACTAAAAGCATCCAGGATGATGTTGATTGAGAACCATTAGGTCGTACGTTCAAATTTTAGTTTAGGTGAAACACTAGGTGATTTCTTCCCTTTTGTCTAAGGCTTGGTGGATCGAGTTATCCCGTACTTGTGCTGGTGAAGATAACATGTATCTCATGGAATTAGTCGAGATGCACACAACTTGGTGTGGACACTACAGTTATTGAAATAAAATGATAAATAACTAAAAAGAAAAAAAATTAAGAGAAGCACTTGCTACCCTCGTCCTGATACTATGTAAAGAAAGAAGAGATAAGAGATCAAATTTATTGCTTGGTTATTTCCTGAAGCATGTTGGAATTTAAATAGCGTTTAAAACTAATCCAAGAAATGGAAAAAGATAGTAATTCCTATGCCTAATTACACAATTGCAGGGATTCTAAACCTTTGCAACATTCACAAGGTACGATGCTAGCCATATTTACAATTTCCTGATATTTGACATTCTTAACATCATGATAATCAAAATAGAATAGAGAAGTCATTCTGCGACTTTATTACAAAACCATTTGTCTATGTCTATTAGAGGAAGAAGAGGGGGGGGGGGGAGGCTTGCTCAAATGTTACTGCATGCAACACAAGGGCAAAGATAGAAGGTACTTACCTATGGTTGAATAAGAAATTATATAATATATATAGAGACTTGAACCAGCATCAATATTGTGGATCATATAATAAACATCTGTATCATGTCCAATGATATTTGTCTTTATTCAGTTTGCACATGTTCGTAGTATATGGTATCTTCATTAAACTGAAATCTAAGGGTAGCATACTTATTTTAAAAAATGGAATCTAAGGTGAAATCTTTTATGTGATTCTTACTTTACATAGCACTTGATTATATTCATTTAATATTGTCTTAATTGTGCCAGGACTGTTGCTTGATCCCAGAGTCCCCATTTTACTTAGAAGGTCCAGGTGGGCTCTATGAATATGTTGAACAGCAGCTCAAAGAAAATAGGCATGTGTTAATTGTATTAGCAGAAGGTGCTGGGCAGGAATATGTTGCTCAAAGTATGCAAGCATTTCAAGAAAAAGATGCATCTGGAAATAGGCTACTCCTAGATGTCGGTCTTTGGTTAACACAACAAATTAAGGTATAATCCGAGTGCCTTCCTCCATATCGCTGTTGGAGAGTTCCGCTGATAACTTGAATCTTGGTGTTTGTCGTTATATTATTTTTCTTGGTTTTATTCTTGCTGAACTTGGATCTGTAAGATGTTTCAAGCATTTCATACCGCTTGGTTTTTAAGATGATCAGCCCAATTGCATGTGCATACGTCACATCCAGCTTATTGTTGGGCTACTTATGCCTTATAAACACTATTAACAGATTCCTTTTTATATAGATTGTTTTGTCAGGATGTACAATTTAAGACCCAAAACAATTTTAGTAGTGTATCTTCTTCCTTGGTCCCACTCTTGGAGTACAGCTGTTGCTCTGATTGGATGTTTTGTGCTGTTTGTTACTCTACTTGAACTGAATCACTTTGAATTTATCTTTTCCTTTCTTGATCACTTACTCTTCAAATGCCATTTTTTTACGTTACAGGATCATTTCACAAATGAAAGGAAGATGACAATAAATATGAAATACATAGGTACTTAACTTGTTTCTTTGGATCTTGTCTCGGACATATGATGTATGCTGGTTAAGTAATTTATTGTGTTATGCGTCCTCTATTTGCTTATGTCGAAATGTTAGTTCCTCCAATATCCCAAATTTATTACCTTTGTTTGAATTCGATGGATTTTAGAATAGGTTGAAACTATGTACTACATTACAGTAAAGAAAGCAAGGTGAAAACTAGAATTGATGGAACTCTTTATGATGTTGAGGAATAGAAGTCAATAGGGTGGTTCCATGTAGTGATGTAGAAGGGTGGGGGTGCACTAGCACCCAGACACTTGGCTAAAATCTCTTGTATGTATAGATATTTTCCAAAAAAATCAAATATAAAGAATGGGTGGCACCCGAACTCACATTGAATGGAGATCGTAGCTGCATTGGTTAAGCATGCGGGTTCCACCCGCATGACCAGAGTTGAAATCTGTCCAAGCAAACATGGGCCTAATTTGCATTTTCTTTTAATGACTAGGGAACCGCAACCTCTACCCTTCGAGTGCGCACATGGTAAACCCTGCTCCAGTATAATAGTCTGCAACCACACAAGAAAGGCAATTTATCTTTGCTCCCATCTTTCTTTGCTCAGTCAGCCTCATTGTTTTTTTTTCTTTTTTTATAAACTCAGTTAGCCTCATTGTTTTCTTTACTTATTTACATAGGATGATTCTTCTCTCTCCTACTTTGCTTTAAAAATCATATTCCTTTAACTTTAAACAGTTAAAATCTGCATTGACATTTACAATCCCCCTCTTATGTAATGTGCATTTTTTATAAATCATATGGAATGTCTGTTGAATCTTATTTTTTGCTCTCAATGTTTAGCAATAAATAAACGTTGGGTGTGGCCTAGTGGTCAATGAACTGGTTGAGAACCCTGATATCTCAGGTTCAAAACTCAGTGGAGACAAAAAAAACACTAGGTGACTATTCCCATCTGTCCTAGCCTCCTGTTGCTGGTGAGATGTGGCAGGTATCCCGTGGAAGTAGTTGAGGTGCCTGAACACCATGCTCATCAAAAATAAATAAAATCGGTCAGCAACATGGCAGAGACTTTTTCATGCTAATTCATTTACTTATTTCACACTATGATAACTGTTAATTGTATAGATCGAAACAATAATAGTTATGATTAAAATTGTATGAAATACATCTCTTTGCTTGTTTCGTTGATGGAAAGGGTGCAATTCCCTTGCTGAATGAAGTTGAGTTACCCTGTGTTCGTGAAGAATTATGAATAGGTTGCAATGTTCTTGTGATTAGTTCATCATCTCTTAATTGAAGGGGTGTGATTGCCTATTCAAAAGGCTACTTTTCCTTTTTTTTTTTTTCTTTTTTTTTTTTTTAATGTTTCTCTTGATATTATTCTATCAAATTTGAATCAAGAGAGCTAGGTCGAGTTGGACCTAGCCTACTTTATTTGGTGATCACATGGTTTCTTTGTGAACTAAAATTTGTGTAAACTGAACTGAATTAACCTAAAATGGATTGAACTGACCGAATGTACTCCACTCCCAAATTCTACCTCAGTCACTAGTGGTAGGTTTGCGTAAAATATAGTGGCAGTCATAACCTTCAGATGCTGGATAGGCCCCAACATAACTAAATATAGGATGATATTATAAATTGAGGAAAATACTTTCATTTGACGAAGGTGATTATCATTTTGCTACAGACAAGAAAGGGAGTGAGACAGTCTTTTTGACAAAGGAATTCTTCCCTATGGATGTATATTACTCTGCCTGTGAAGTAGTTTGGAAAATTGCAAAACAGGGAGCATTAAGAAAAAGAAAAAAATGAGAGACCAAACGATTGTACTAGTTGTAAATGATTAATCAGCCTCTTTGGTTACTTTCCCTTGGCATTTTTCTTCTGTCAGTTTGAGAAGGAAAAAAAGAGTATAGTGGGAAATAAGATTGTTTGGGAATTTTCAAAAGAAGTTATTTAATGAAACAGCAATATGAAGTTTGAGGAGTTGTCACTGACAAATTCATTTCTACACTCTCTGTGGTTGATACAAGAATTTCTATCTTCAGCTTCAGGATCAAACAATTACATAATAAGCAGAAGATGACACTTAATAGTGTTGCCTCTATGTTCAACCTTTGGCAAATCTATTAGTTATGTTACAGTGTTAAGATACTTCTATTGAGTGATACGTTAAGGTGTTCGGTCCTTTTCTATGGAAGTTTTGAAAACTGAAGCATGAAAGTGTTCTACTTGCAGACATTCTTTCTCGATAGTATTGTGAGGTTGAATTATCAAAACTAGTAATGAGAGTAGATTCATTTAAGTTGCTCAGACTAGGGTGCGGATCTAGAGGTCGGATCCTTCATGATCTAATTTTTAAAATTCGGGGATATGGATCCATGTATGGATACGGGTGGGGGATTCGCCTAAATATAATTAAAATATCTAAAGATAAGAGTTATATAACCTAAATTATGAGATATTATGTGGAGAAATTTAGGAGAATCTTGGAAGGAGATTAAAGGAAAAGGAGTGACATGGAAATTTCTATATAAAAGGTATTCTATTTTCTTCAATTTCACCTTAGCTCGTGTATCAATCATAGAATTCATTGAAACTGTCCAGACTTTCTCCATCGTTTTTGATCGAAGTACCTAAAAATGGTTGACCTAATCGGATACGGATCCCACACCCATACCCACACCCGCACCCATGTGGTCTTGATATGGTTACGGCACGAAAAGTGAAGAGTCCGAGCAACTTAGAGTTTCATTAATTTGTTTGTGAAAACAATTTGTAGTAATTGCTTAATGTTTTTTGAATGTCTTAAGCTATAGGATTCCCTAAATTCCTATATGTCAGTCAATTGTTACGTCATTGCTTTTGTTCATATTATGTTCTTTACTCATTTGTTATTGACAGACCCTACATACATGATTCGAGCAATTCCAAGCAATGCATCAGATAACATCTACTGTACACTTCTTGCACAAAGTGCTGTCCATGGAGCAATGGCTGGATTCACAGGCTTCACAGTTGGACCTGTAAACAGCAGACATGCTTATATTCCAATTAATGTAAGCCTATTTGCATATTTATTAATTTGTTGAATTGAAGTTAATTGATCGAAGTAGAATGGATAAAAAGAGGATCATGTATGACAGGCACCAACTAATTTAGGACTGATACATATTTCATTAGTCAAAGTTATTGATGTATGTTGTCCTGTGTAAAGTATGCTAGTTAGCAACATATATAAGTTTCTGCTTCAACTGGTTGAGGAAATTTATCAACCTAGCATTTGCCATCCACTGAGTCTTCTCATTGAATAATCTATACTTCTAACTTGGACCATATTACTTTGTCAATCAAAACCAGTGAAGCTTTTTCACCAACTTAATGAGGTATACAACCCTCTGTATGGTATGCGGATGATTATCATCCTTGGTATAGGAGATCTTAGAAATTTAGTTGCAGTTTCTTGTGGAATTAAAGAGGCATTTGAAGCTTGTGCAGATCATTATGATTGAGTTTGCTAGTGGACATTTAAGAGTTGTTATTCCCATTTACTTTTTTTTTTTTTGGAATAATTTTGATGATTTTGTGAATGCTTTTATTCTGGTCAACCGTGTCTCCATGAAGATCTAATTTTTATGCCCTGATGTTTGATTGCAGCGTGTCACTGAAACTACAAACACCGTGAACATGACAGGCAGGATGTGGGCACGACTTCTTGCCTCTACTAATCAACCAAGCTTCGTTAATCATCACACTTTGAGAGAAAGAGTTGATAAGAATACTATTGATGCAATTAACAATATGAAGATCAATTCCACATAGATTTCATCATCCTGTAATCTCTCTCCGTAAGCATTTTTAACCAGATATTGATTTTTTGCCTAATTTGTTGGGAGCTGCAGTTTCCCAGTCCGGAAAAGCAAGTGATTGAATATTTTTATCCATATCAAAATATTTATTCGACAGTTGTCTCCACACATCCAATACCTTCGTCTTTTTTGTTTTACTTCTCGACTATTCTAGGTAGGAAAAGATTATTCAATGTAGAGGAGCACTTATGGGAAGATTATAGTCTGGTTTTTGATGTTTCTTACGAACTCAACACTTCCTGAGCTGGAATCAATGAGGTGTGTCTTATATAAGGTGCTTTTCAATCATTTATTCTATATTTGATTTCATTTCCCTGGTGAGATTATACTAGGGTGTGTTGTCTATATTTGAATTCATTCTCTGATATCTTGATGAACAAAATTGAGACCTGTTTTATAAAATTCATTATGTGCCATTGGAAGAGAAGTGACAAGTGATATGCCCATTTTAGATTGGAGTATTTTTATATCGAAAAGCAAAGATAATCTTGAACAAAATATCTAACCTTTGGTAACATGATACACACATCTCCACATGAAAGATATATGTCTATGGTTAAAGAATGACAAGTCCCATGTTGTTAGTCAAATGAGATATGTGGATTCTTTATAAGGCTTGAATAATCATTTCTTTTGAGCTAGTTTTTGGGGTCTTGCGTGTAGCTTTTCATTTAATAACTTTTCATCGCAACATTCCTAATCAACTAGAGTTCAATCAGAATATGACATATTTGATTATTATTTTAGTTGCTGAAATTTATATATTTATCGATATATTATTAACTAAATCACTTAAAATTTTCAAATCGTAATTATCCAATAATCAATGTAGGCCATGTAAAGAATTTTGAGACAACTTGGCAACTTGTTTGAAAAAAGGATCCCCCATCTTGCAAATAGCATAATATTATTGTGTAATAAATAATATAGTACTATCAGTCCCTATCTTGTTTTGTCTGATTATTGTCTTGATGACTTCATATACTTGTCTAGAAATTTAACAACAAAATATACTACACTGTTGACTGTTGGTCTATCATTGTGGTGTTTAGCTAATCTAAAAAACTTTATAAATTGGTTAAATTAGCTAAGTGAGGGTCTTCAATTTTTTATTTTTTTTTAAATTTTCAAGATAAGATCTGCATGTATATCTATTATTTTGGGACTCCATTTTTTGAGGTTATATTGTTATTGTTGTTATTGCCTTTTGTAAACGCAAAAAGTGTGTATAAGCCTAAATCAATAAAAAATCACAACTCAATCATTCCTATTAACTTACTAGTTTATAAACTTGTGAACTTTTTTTGTTTGGTTATACTTGGTAAGTTTTTTTCCTATTATCGTTAAAATATTGCTCCTAATATATATTTTTTTTTAATAATTATCTCTCTATTCGGTTTAAATCATTTATCTTTTTTTTGTAGTATTTTCAAAATTTATATCTTCTGTAAATAGATTTAAGAGCATGTCAATCATTTTAACTGAAAAAATATTTATTATCAAACCTTTAATTTTACCAAATACTTAAAATCTGCAATGATTTCTTAATCAATAAAAATATAGAGAACTTTAGTTCTTATATATATATTTTATAATATTAGCTTAAAGATCAACTCAACTGTAGTATATTATATCTAAGATAGAAAGAACTATAGCTCAAATTTTGTATGCTTTCAATCCCGAGTAAAAATTTTGTTTGGATAATAGATTTTGGAGTTCAGATTATGATTAAAAAAATTACTTTTCAATAAACAAGCTAGTTCTTCTTAATTATTCTTTGCATTGAATGGTTTCATCACCCGTCATGTACTTTATGTTTCTTCTTTTCGTTATTAACTTCTACTTAATTTGTGCATAGATTATTAGATCAGCTCAATGGTATTGTCCTCTTTACAGGGACTCTTTGTAGCTAAAATTTGGAAATATTTTGTGCATATTCTCAAGCATATATTATATAGTTAAATTAATTATATAAAATATATCACCATTTTTAATTATACAGATTAACCTTAGTTGAAAAAGATAATGAGGTTTCACGATTGTTTTAGGCTAATTAAAGGATTGTAATATGTTTGAAGTGGTAACTTATTTATGTAAATAAGCAAAGAAACTTTTTCAACGTTATATCTGAAAGTGTCTAAGAACAATTTATTATGTGTTCAAGTGCACAACCGAAACATTATTATAGTTTGAATATCTAAATAATATTTCATGACAAATTTAAAAAATTGTTAATGTATTGAGCCTTTTTAGAATGAATATGAGTAATAAGGTGTATATATATATATATATAGATGATAGGTGAAGTATTTGTATTGTTAAGGATAAAATAGTTTTGCACAAAATAAGGCAGACAATATTTGTTGTTCATAGTTGGGGGGAGGGTTTGATTTTTATAGCAAAGTTGGAGGGTAAATAAATCTACCAGTGTCTTAAAAGGCGGAGCATTTTAATTAGTACTCCCTCAGTTTCAAAAAGGATGACCTAGTTTGACTTGGGACGGAGTCTAAAAAAAAAAAAGACTTTTTAATCTTGTGGTTCTAAATTAAAGTTATGTTAAATATACCAAAATGTCCTTTAATCTTATGGTCTTAAACATGTCACGTGGAAAGTTAAAGTTAAAGTGTTGTAAAAAAAGTAAAGGGGTCATTCATTTTGGAACAAACTAAAAAGGAAATAGGGACATTCTTTTTGAAACGAAGTGAGTATCGGGCAAGATGTAAGCCTCGAGACGTGGAGCGTAAGTCCTATGGATCTCTAAATTTTTAATTTAGAATATAGTATAATAACACAAATTATAAAAATACATCAAAGTTTAAAATAATTACAAACATGATTAATGAAACCATAGAAAATAAAACTTCTAACGTGATCATACAAGTATAAATAATCTAATATCTTAGCTTTTGAATGATAAAAGAATCATTATTTCTAAAAATATTTTTTTTATCATGATATACTATTCACCCCCTCAAAGAAAATAATCAATAAAACTTACCAGTATTATAATAAAAACATCACTCCATCATGAATAAAAATAAAATTACTTTCAAATAGCTAGATAAAATATGATAATTTTGAGATTTATCACAAAACCATCAAGACCAATGATAAGTGAAAAAATAAATTGTGTTCTGTATTTTTAAAAGAAATATTACGTAATGTATAATCACCTTCACAATGTTATCCAATAGTAAAGATGTGATATTACAACTTGTTAATTGAGTTACTCTCAATCTTCTTATCTTTATAGATTAAAAAATTAAGTATAATTAATTTATCCTAGAATTACGAGGGTCAACAATGTTGAGTAAGATTTTAACGCATGACTTGTCTAAGATCTATTAGGCGAGCCCCTAGCATTGGGCGTTGGGCGTGCTTAGGACGTACAATCGGACACTTAGAGTGTAAGTCTTATATAAGTCCCATATTTGAGTCTCCGGGCGAGCCCCAAGGCGAGTCTCAACTAAGTCTTCTAAAACACTAAATTTTATCCTATTTCATAAAGGGGGTATGAAATTCATTGTAGATTAATAAAAGCGACCGAAGAGAGTAATGAACAAGAACATTGTTGTCACGATCGAAAATGTAATGCGATGGTTGGAGTTGTTCCTCTATTAACTAGAGTAGGGTTATTCAAAAACGAATCGATATCGACAGTTCGAACAAAATTTTTTTATTCGTTTAGCGATTTTGATAACGGTTTTGATTATTTCTGTTATCGGGTTATTAGTTCTTAACGGTTTGAGATTTTTCTAAACGGGCTAATCGATATCTGATAGTAGATAAAAAAATTATACTTATACCATTTTGTATTTAAAGTCCCCGACTTAGAGTTTGGTTTCATACTTTATTTCTAGCTGTCTCAAACTTTTGGTATTCTATGATGTAAAAGTGTTTGCTTTTGAGCAAGATGTAATTTGTAAACTCATGTGCATGGTTCAGTTGGTTTATCACCTTGTTTCTAAGTGATTTTCAATAGAAAAAATTGTATTAAATCTTAACGGTTAAATCGATAACGATCGATAACCGATAAGCCAATATCTTAATGGTTCTATAATGATTTAACATCTCTACAAGCCGATAACCAATAAGTCAAACCGATAAACTTTAAAACTGAATCGAACTGATCAATATACAATCCTAAACCAGAAGATTCAGTTTCGAGCCTTGAGTATGGAAAAATCCTTGATAGGGAGAGCTATACCCTCTAAATGAAATCCTACCTAACACGAATCTAAATTACTTAGACTTTAATGCTGATTTAAAAAAGCAAAAAGAAGGAAGAATGTTGTTTTGCTACCAAACTTCTCTTAGTCTTTAACTTTTTCACATTCTTATTCTGATGTCCTCCTACGTAACATACATGCGTTTTTGTCCTGTCTTTTTTTTCCTTTCAGATATTTGTAGATAATTAAAGTATGTCAAGGAATTTTTATACCACATGTAATAATTTTATTTGTAATACTTTTGTTTCAACTATTTGGTGTTGCGCTTCTCATGCCTCCTAGTTAAAGCTAATCATATATATAGAGAGAAGGTGAAGTGACAATTTTCTATGGCCTCCATTCATTTTGTTCTCTCCTTTTTTGACATCTTTTCTTATTTCTTAGTCCTTCGAGATGGCTCAGTTGATTTGGATGGTGGTTATCTACACGGATGATTCAAAATCGATTCCCCTCAATGAGTTTTGAGTTCCTGTTGCATAGGGCTTGCATAGTGCTGTTTACATCCCTGTGTGGTTTGCAGGTTATTACACGGTGGGAAATTTACCAGTGCACACAAAATACTGACCATAGAGTGCTCACCCGAAGGGCAGAGGATACGTGGTAGAAATTGTAGTGGTTGCACAGTGGAAATTTACCCAGTGCACACAAAGTACTGACCATAGAGTGCTCACCCGAAAGACAGAGGATCTGGTAAAGATTGTAGTGGTTGCGAGTTATCCTAGGTTCCAAAAAAAAACTTATATATCTCTTTAATTATATAATCATATTATTAAATTAGTATTAATAATATTCATAACTGCAAACCTTTCATATTCATAACCTCTCAAGCCTTTAATACTCATAACATCTAATTATTTAATGTAGAAGGTTATATTAACAATATAAAATCACACTAAAATTGTATGTTATTTTGTAGTCATCTTTGGTTAGAGAATTAGTGGTAGACATGTTACAATATTTTTAAGCTTTGAGGTTCATTATTTTTTCAAATATGATTTCATATATTACTTTTAATTAGTAAGTAAGGCTAATATGTCAAAACATATTTTTGGTTCTTTTGGATGAATTATTTTGGTTTGTTATCTTTATGATTCTCTTTATAACCATAAAAATGAGATTTATTTTAGGACTAATAATTTGTTGTTATTTTTCTTGACTCTTGTATATAGGATGAAATGAAATCATCCAGAGATGGAGATTAATGAATTTTGAGCTATATGAATTGATTATTTTATTTCTTTTTAGGTGCTTCAGAAGTAATGTTTCTATTATATTATTTCTTTTAGCTTATTTATGTTTTTTCGAAAATGATTATATGTGTAGGAGGAGTTATGATTAAATGCAATTTTCTCCTTATTCTTTATCTTTTTTTTTTTGCTAGATATTGTTTTAACTTATTTGATCATATTTCGCAGATTATAAGATATATATCTATGATGAAAATGGTAGACATTCTTGCATAATTTGATTTTAAAAGGTAAAATAATTTGATATGTCTAATATAATTACAACTTCTTTGTTGAAATCATACATTTATGTTTGTTTTAAAAAATTATTTAATTAAATTTTCTTTAGTCCTTTATGTAGTTCTTAGATAATTTGATTATAGTATATTGATGACACTCTTCAAAAAATTTATTTGTTCATGTAAATTCATCTCTAAGTTTTTGGTTGATAATATTAGTTTATTATATTTATGGGCTATAATAGTTTAAAATATAGAAGCAGGAAATGAGTCAGTGGATATCGACATGCTACTGAAATAAATATTTACATATACTTTCATAGTCCGGTGGAACAATTTTTATTAACAAAAATGATAAAACATAACATTATTTAGGAGGTCGAATATATACATTGACAATATTTTAAATTTGCCGATTAATTTCATTTAAACACTTGAATTAAAACATATATCAGTTGAACATTTGAATACATGATAAATATTTTTATTAAACGGTTACACTTTAAGTTTTAAAAAAACTTTTATCTATATGTTTGAACATGTATTATATAAGTTAACCATATAAATATGTCATACATATCAATACTAAATTGAAAATGACATGAGTTTTATAGTCTATTAAAACTAATGGATATAAATTACATATCTTAATTGACTAACTTGTTTATCTAAAATTAGACAAATAAATAAATATGATTTTTAATTTGATGTCAACGGATAAATATGACTTAATTTTGAGTAAACATAATAAGTAGGCACTTAATTTTTTATAAAGCCAAATGTATAAACAGATTCCTAACTTGTTGGTTTTTCTCCTCATGTATCTCAATTATGTTATTTTCCTATTAAATCATTAAACCACCCATAATTTATTCCTTTTAAAAAATCATTAACTGATGTGGAACTTGATTTTGTGAGGGGTATTGATAGATGATACATACATTGTTCCAGAACTCATTAGTTCAACTGATAGTGAAACTGTTCGAGAATAATTGTGTTTTATTTCAGGTCATTTGAATACATTAGAATACAAATGAGACTAACATAGTTTGTTTTCATTTCTTTAATCGAGATCATTACCACACGAACACAATTGAAGACATTTAGAATAGAATAGCCGATCAAAATCAGTTAACAGTATTTAAAAGGAACAAATTTTAAATGGTTCAATGATTCAATAAGAAAATTGCATAGTTGAGATACTTGAAGAGGATAACCCAACAAGTTTAGGAATCTAATTATAAGTTCGATTGTCACGACCCAAAACGAGTCGCGAGTGACACCCACACTTATCCTACTATGTGAGCTAACCAACCAATCTAAACCCCAACATTTCAACCATAATAAACAGAATATAATGCGGAAGACTTTAACTCATTAATATAACCAATAAATAACTTCTAAATTTATTAACTATTATCCCCAAAATCTGGAAGTCATCACCACAAGAACATCTATCCTCAAATTACTAAATCTAAGAAGCTAAAATAAGTAAAAAGCTAGTCCAAGCCAGAACTTCAAGGCATCAAGACATGAAGAAGAAGATCCAGTCCAAGATAGAAGCAATAGCTCACCCTGAAATCTGGTGTGATGAAGACTGGCTAGAGTTGCGGACGAGTCGAAGTCGATGGTACGTTTGCTGCATTCCATAAATAACAAAGAAAACAATTTACAAGTAGGGGTCAGTACAAGGCACAAGTACTGAGTAGGTATCATCGGCCAACTCAAAATAGAAAGCAATATATGTCAAGTAATAATATAAAATCAACTACATACTCAACAGGTGATAACAACAAATGCCATAACCATTGGCCACAACACCCAGCACATCTATGAGGACGCAAGCCTCCACATCATACTCATTTGGGAATTAGTCCTTTAAATTGAGTATATTAACATAATTTCAAGATTCATTCTCTTTATTCCTCTTGTGTCGGTACGTGACACTCCGCTCCACTACTACTATCCTGGTGTCGGAACGTGACACTTCGATCCCCTAATTCTACGTGTCGGTTCGTGACACCCGATCCCCTAATTCTACGTGTCGGTTCGTGACACCCGATCCCCTAATTCTACGTGTCGGTTTGTGACACCCGATCCCCTAATTCTACGTGTCGGTTCGTGACACCCGATCCCCTAGTTCTCATTCTTTTAGTTCATCAAGCCTTCTCTTATACCAAGGCATCATCATTAACAAAGTGGATTTAAGGTTTAAGATTCACAGCCTTATCTTCATTACTATAATCCATCACCCTTTATATATTCACAACATACAACAACACGTTTAAGCATATAGAAGACTTTACAATACCACCCAATACATATCAATCGCTATTTAGAGTTTACTACGAATAGCATAAACCATAACCTACCTCCACCGAAGAATCGTGATCAAGCAATCTACTTTCCCAAAGCTGCGTTCTTCTTCGTTCTCTCTCTCTCGCTCGTTCGTCCCTCTTCTCCCTGTTCTTTCTATTTTTCTTATTCAAACCCCTTTTTCTTTTACCCTAATTATCATATAATTAAGTATCAAAGATGATAAAAGTAACCCACTATTTATTTCAAGGTTATCTCCTTTAACCCCCAAGTAATTGAATTATTAACATTAAACCACTAACTTTATAATTATAAGCATGAATAGTCCAAAACGCCCCTTAAAACTTTTAACAGAAATCCGACCCAGTCAGGGTTACGCAGCCTATGACGGTCCGTCATGACTGTGACGGTCCGTCCTGCAGGTCCGTCACAAAGTTCAGAGAGTTAATTCTGTGGAAAGATGTGTGACAATCCGTCGTGCCAACGACGGTCCGTCCTGCCATTCCGTCGTGAAGTTCAGAGAGTCGATCTCAGTACCCAAATTTTTAGAATCTAAGTGTTTTGGAATGAGACCCCCTCGACGGTCCGTCGTGCCCATGACGGTCCGTCGTGGGATCCGTCGACCCAGACAGTGATTACCAGAAATAAACTCGACTGCTCAAAACGACTAAACCGGTCGTTACAATAGATACCAATTTACCCATCATTCGTCCTCGAACGATCACAAGAAGAAAAACAAGGGCGAAAAGGAGTACCTGAATCTGTAAACAAGTGTGGGTATCTTTCTTGCATATCAGCCTCCTTCTCCAAGTGGACTCTTCAACTGGTCGATTCTTCCATTGAACTTTGATGGATGCAATCTCCCTTTATCTCAACTTGCGGATTTCTGTATCTAGAATAGCAACAGGCTCCACCTCATAAGACAAATTCTCATCAAGAAGAACTGAATCCCAACGAATAATGTAGTTCCCATCTCCATGGTATTTCTTCAGCATAGACACATGAAATACCAGGTGCACTCCTGAGAGTCCTGGAGGCAAGGCTAATTCATAAGCCACCTCCCCTACTCGCTTAAGTACTTCAAATGGTCCAATATACCTTGGGCTTAGCTTACCTCTTTTACCAAACCGCATCACCCCTTTCATGGGTGAAACCTTCAGCAAGACTTGTTCACCCTTCATGAACTCCAAGTCTCTAACCTTTCGATCTGCATATTCCTTTTGCCTACTTTGCGCCGCTAAAAGCTTTTCTTGAATGAATTTCACTTTCTCTAATGAATCCCTCAAAAGATCAGTACCCCAAGGTCTAACCTCAAATGCATCAAACCAACCAATGGGGGACCTACATCTCCTCCCATACAGTGCCTCAAATGGAGCCATATCAATACTTGAGTGATAGCTATTATTGTATGAAAACTCCGCTAAGGGTAAGAAGTTATCCCAATGACCACCAAATTCTATCACACATGCACGAAGCATATCCTCCAATACCTGAATCGTTCGCTCATACTCACCATCGGTCTGAGGGTGAAATGCAGTACTAAGGTCCAACCTAGTACCTAATTCAGCATGCAATGTTCTCCAAAACTTAGAAGTAAACTGCGTACCTCTATCTGATATGATGGAAAGTGGAACTCCATGCAATCGAACAATTTCTGAGATATAGAGTTTGGCTAACTTCTCCGCATTGTAAGTCACCTTGACCGGAATGAAGTGAGCAGACTTAGTTAATCTGTCCACAATTACCCAAATAGAATCAAACTTACCCAATGTCTTTGGAAGACCAACCACGAAGTCCATGGAAATTCTCTCCCACTTCCATTCAGGAATGGGCATTCTCTGAAGTGTTCCTCTGGGCCTCTGGTGTTCATACTTTACTTGCTGACAATTTGGACATTTGGCAACAAAATCAACAATGTCACGCTTCATTCTACTCCACCAAAAGTGGTTCTTTAGGTCACGGTACATCTTGGTTGCACTAGGATGTATAGAATATCCGTAACTATGAGCCTCTGTGAGGAGAGTGTGGATCAAATCATCAACACGGGGCACACATACCCTTCCCTTAATCCTCAAAACACCTTCCTCATCAATTATTGCCTCTTTAGCCTCTCCTCGCCAACACCATATCCCGAATTCGGCTTAGTTTCTCATCATCAAACTGTTTTCCCTTGATCTTGTCAAGAAAAGAAGATCTTGCCTCCACACAGGCCAAAAATCCTCCTTTCTCTAGTATTTCCAGTCTCATAAAGTCGTTAGCCAAGTTTTGGACTTCTCTAGCCAATGGGCGCCTAGAAACTTGTAAGTGGGCTAAACTACCCATGCTCCCTGCTTTTCTACTTAAAGCATCAGCCACCACATTTGTTTTTCCTGGGTGATACAGAATAGTAATATCATAGTCCTTCAACAGTTCCATCCACCTCCTCTGCCTCAAATTCAAGTCTTTCTGGGTAAAGACATACTGTAGACTACGATGATCTGTGTAGACTTCACACTTAACCCCATATAGATAACGTCTCCATTGCTTTAATGCAAACACAACTTCAGCCAATTCCAAATCATGGGTCGGATAGTTACGTTCATGCACCTTTAATTGCCTCGAAGCATAAACAATTACATTCTTCTCTTGCATTAGCACTGCACCCAAACCAGAATAGGATGCATCACAATAAACAATGAAATTCTTACCTTCTACTGGCAAGGTAAGGATAGGTGCAGTAGTCAGCAATGTCTTGAGTTTCTGAAAGCTTTCCTCACATTTATCCGACCATACAAATGGAACAAAGTGCTTAGTCAAGTTTGTCAATTGGGAAGCAATAGAAGAGAATCCCTTGAAAAATCGACGGTAGTAGCTGGCTAAACCAACAAAGCTCCTTACTTCTGACACATTAGTAGGTCTTACCCAATTCCTCACTGTTTCAATCTTAGAAGGATCCACCATCACTCCATCCTTAGAAACCACGTGCCCCAAGAAAGACACTGAATCTAGCCAAAACTCACACTTGGAGAATTTGGCATAAAGCCTTTTCTCCCTCAATACTTCCAACACAATTCTCAAATGCTCCTCATGTTCCTTCTTACTCTTGGAGTATATCAGTATATCATCAATAAATACGATAACAAAGAGATCCAGATATGGCTTAAAAATCCCGTTCATCAAGCTCATAAAGCAGCAGGGGCATTCGTAAGACCAAAAGACATTACTACGAATTCGTAATGCCCATAACTGGTTCGAAAAGCAGTCTTTGGCACATCTGTTGCCCGTATTTTCAATTGATGATAACCGGATCTCAAGTCAATCTTAGAGAAGACACAAGCACCTTGTAACTGATCGAACAAGTCATCAATGCGAGGAATGGGTACTTGTTCTTAATAGTTACCTTGTTCAACTGCCGGTAGTCCATGCACATCCAAAAACTCCCATCCTTCTTCTTCACAAATAACACCGGAGCACCCCAGGGGGAAGCGCTTGGTCTAATGAAGCCTTTACCTAACAACTCTTGAAGTTGGGCCTTTAATTCCCTTAACTCAGCGGGAGCCATTCTATTAGGGGGTATAGAAATGGGGCGAGTACCCGGCTCTAGATCAATGCAAAAGTCGATATCCCTATCCGGTGGCATACCAGAAAGGTCTGCAGGAAATACATCCAGAAACTCACGGACTATCGAAACCGACTCAATTGAAGGTACTTGGGTAGTATCATCCCTGAGGTGTGCCAAGAAATATAAACATCCTTTACTAACCATTCTCTTAGCACGAAGAAAAGAGATGATACGAACTGGAGTGGAAGTGTAGTCACCCTCCCACACTAACGAATCTGTCCCAGGCTTGGCCAACATTACAGTTTTAGCATTACAATCTAAGATTGCAAAATTTATAGAAAGCCAAGTCATACCCAGAATTACATCGAAATCAACCATTTCTAAGATAACCAAGTCTACATGAGTATTGCTCCCCACAAAAGTTACAAGACAAGACCTATACACCTTTTCAACTATCACAGACTCACCCACCGGAGTAGAAACACAAATAGGCATGTCAAGCAATTCACAATGTAAATTAAGACCAGTAGCAAACGAGGAAGATACATATGAAAATGTGGAGCCAGGATCAAATAATACAGAAGCCATGCAATCACAAACCAAAAGATTACCTTTGATAACAACATCAGATGCCTCCGCTTCAGACCTCCCAGGGAAAGCATAACAATGGTCCCTATCACCTGTCTGCCCGTTGCCCTACCATGTTGTGCTGTAGTAGCTCCAGTTTGCCCGTCACCCCGGCCGTTTTGGTGACCACCATTACCTCGGCCACCACGTCCTCCAGAATGATGGCCTCTTCCATGACCACCTCTACCTCTGACTATTGGGGGTCTGTAACTCTGTTTTGGACAATTCCTCCTAATATGTCCAGTCTCCCCACATCCATAACATTCTCTGGGGTCAAGCATAGGTCTCTGTGAAAATGATGAATTCTGGGGGTAACCTTCAAACTCAGAGAAATGTTGACTGGTCTGCGATGGACCCCCAGCTACAGCCTGCAGTGAAGACTGAATGGGTCGGGATGGGTAACCTCCTGAACTCTGCCCTCTGGAGTAGGACCCACTGAACTCACCTCCCTTACGGAACCTCTTAGATGCCGATGCTGTGGTGAAATCGCTTGGCTTCACCCCCTCTACCTATATCACAAAATCAACTACTTCCTGAAAAGTTTTTGCTGTAGCAGCTACCTGTAAGGCTGAAATCTGTAGATCTGACCTCAATCCTTTCACAAAGCGACGAATCCACTCTTGTGGGCTGAAGCAAAGCTGAGTGGCATATCTGGATAATGCACGAAACTTAGCCTCATAAGCAGCAACGGACATCCTTCCTTGCTCCAGGCTCAGAAACTCATCTCTCCTCCTATCCCTCAAGGTCCGGGGTATATACTTCTCCATAAATAAGCTAGAGAATGACGCCCAAATCATAGGTGGTGCCTGTGCTGGTTGACACTCAACATATGACCGCCACCACATTTTGGCGTTCCCTTGAAACTGATAGGTCACAAACTTAACACCAAATCGTTCTACTATGCCCATCTTATGTAGCAACTCATGACAATCAACCAGAAAATCATAGGCATCCTCAGATTCAGCACCCTTGAAGACTGGAGGTTTCAACTTCAGAAATTTAGTGAAAAGCTCATGTTGATCACTCGTCATTATAGGTCCTGTAGTCAATCGAGGAAACGTGCCTATTTCCAATGAGGCATCCATGCAGGGAGCCACAGCAGCGGCATGTTGTACTCTCGGAACGTGAGGTGCTGGTGCAGAAACCACTGGAGGTGTCTGGCCTTGATAAGATAACCCGCTAAGATAAGCAAGAACCTGGTTAATCATATCTAGGGTAGGTTGGGGTGGTAATTCCTCATTCTGCACGTGCTCATTTTCCCCTTCCTCACCCTCTCTTTCTACCTCATCAGTCGGTGGAGGAGTCACCGCCCTAGTACTAGCGGGGCCAGGTGCTTGTCCTCTTCCTCTAGAGGACGTCCTCCCGCGACCTCTACCACGGCCTCTTGCCACTGCTACCCCTCGAGCTACAGCCCCAGTGGCTGGCTCAGACGCATCCTGTCTTGCCGGTGTTGGTGTTGGCGCAGTTGTTGCTCTAGTTCTAACCATCTGCGAAATAGAGTGAAGATGGTCAGATACCAATTTGTATCACCTAGATACCAATTGGATCCAAGTAATAGCACGTAAGAAAGAAAGAATGGAATTTTCCTAAAGTCCTATAGCCTCTCAAAGAAAAGTAAAGGCGCCCCCCTACCGTTCCTTAAGACTCTATTAGACTCGTTCTTGTGTGATGAGACCAACGAACCTAATTCTCTGATACCAAGTTTGTCACGACCCAAAACGAGCCGCGAGTGGCACCCACACTTATCCTACAATGTGAGCGAACCAACCAATCTAAACCCCAACATTTCAACCATAATAAACAGAATATAATGCGGAAGACTTTAACTCATTAATATAACCAATAAATAACTTCTAAAATTTATTAACTATTATCCCCAAAATCTGGAAGTCATCACCACAAGAACATCTATCCTCAAATTACTAAATCTAAGAGTATCTAAGAATCTAAAATAAGTAAAAAGCTAGTCCATGCTAGAACTTCAAGGCATCAAGACATGAAGAAGAAGATCCAGTCCAAGCTAGAAGCAATAGCTCACCCTGAAATCTGGTGTGATGAAGACTGGCTAGAGTTGCGGACGAGTCGAAGTCGATGGTACGTTTCCTGCATTTCATAAATAACAAAAAAAATAACTTACAAGTAGGGGTCAGTACAAGGCACAAGTACTGAGTAGGTATCATCGGCCAACTCAAAATAGAAAGCAATATACATCAAGTAATAATATAAAATCAACTACATACTCAACAGGTGATAACAACAAATGCCATAACCATTGGCCACAACACCCAGCACATCTATAAGGATGCAAGCCTCCACATCATACACATTTGTGAATTAGTCCTTTAAATTAAGTATATTAACATATTTTCAAGATTCATTCTCTTTATTCCTCTTGTGTCGGTACGTGACACTCCTTTCCACTACTACTATCCTGGTGTCGGAACGTGACACTCCGATCCCCTAATTCTACGTGTCGGTTCGTGACACCCGATCCCCTAATTCTACGTGTCGGTTCGTGACACCCGATCCCCTAATTCTACGTGTCGGTTTGTGACACCCGATCCCCTAATTCTACGTGTCGGTTCGTGACACCCGATCCCCTAGTTCTCATTCTTTTAGTTCATCAAGCCTTCTCTTATACCAAGGCATCATCATTAACAAAGTGGATTTAAGGTTTAAGATTCACAGCCTTATCTTCATTACTATAATCCATCACCCTTTACATATTCACAACATACAACAACACAATTAAGCATATAGAAGACTTTACAATACCACCCAATACATATCAATCGCTATTTAGAGTTTACTACGAATAGCATAAACCATAACCTACCTCCACCGAAGAATCATGATCAAGCAATCTACTTTCCCAAAGCTGCGTTCTTCTTCGTTCTCTCTCTCTCGCTCGTCCGTCCCTCTTCTCCCTGTTCTTTCTATTTTTCTTATTCAAACCCCTTTTTCTTTTACCCTAATTATCATATAATTAAGTATCAAAGATGATAAAAGTAACCCACTATTTATTTCAAGGTTATCTCCTATAACCCCCAAGTAATTGAATTATTAACATTAACCCACTAACTTTATAATTATAAGCATGAATAGTCCAAAACGTCCCTTAAAATTTTTAACAGAAATCCGACCCAGTCAGGGTTACGCAGCCTGTGACGGTCCGTCCTGCAGGTCCGTCACAAAGTTCAGAGAGTTAATTCTGTGGAAAGATGTGTGACGATCCGTCGTGCCAACGACGGTCCGTCCTGCCATTCCGTCGTGAAGTTCAAAGAATCGATCTCAGTACCCAAATTTTCAGAATCTAAGTTTGTTGGAACGAGACCCCTCGACGGTCCGTCGTGGGATCCGTTGACCCAGACAGTGATTACCAGAAATAAACTCGACTGCTCAAAACGACTAAACTGGTCGTTACATCGATATTTTTATAAAATTGAACAAATATATTACATTCATTTTGCGTGACGTTGTACATGAAAATTTTAAATTTTACATGATATCATACCTATATTATGTCAACATTTGTTTATTTTATCATACATTCCATTAGAATATACCATAGATCGATTGTCTAAATTTCATTCAGTGATAATTTAAGAGGTTGGTTTTTTTTAGAATGAGGATAAGTGATGGAGTGAAAAAAAACAAACATAAAAATGACCACAATCAATTAGGTTTATTTTGATTTATTTATGCACTTAAAATAAACCGACAAATTGATTTAGTTTTATTTAAAACAAAAACCCACTCAACTAAGTGCATCACTGATCAATTCTCCTCTTCCGGCCAATCGTCACCGGCGGTATTAAATTTCCGGCATCGAACGGAAAATTAAGGATGCCTTTTCTTCCTCTCAGCTTAAAAGCTGCACAATCGTAAGCTCTGGCAGCATCCACATCGGTCTCGTAAGTTCCGAGCCAGACCCGTGAGCCTTTCCGGGTCGGATCTCTTATCTCTGCTGCATATTTTCCCCATGGTCGCCTCCTAACCCCTCTGTACTGCTTCTTTGTTCCTTCATCAACCGGTGAAGATCCATTATCCGACCCGGAGAATTTTCGATCCGGGTTGGATCCGACCGAGCTGGTTGTTGGGCTGTTATTTGTAGTTTTGATGATTTGACAAACTTAGGGACCTCATAAAGGTACCGGGTTTTCTACTTGAGTATTGCAGGTGTCTTGTTTGAAGTATTGCAGATGAAACAAACTCAGGGACCTAGTAGAGGTACCAGGCTCTCATGATGACGAGCCAGTCAACTGCCAGCTGGAGATGGTGCAGAAAGTAGGTGCACACTTCCCGATGGCGTCAGAAAGTGTGACTTTTCCAGCCAATGGCAAAGAAGTTTAGGAAAGTGACTTGCCCATATAAAAGGCACTTTCCTAAACACTTTTCTTTAGTTTTTGCAACTTGATAAAAACTTTTCAAGAACTCTTGCAAAGGCTAATAGAAAGCAAAGGCAGAATCATTCCAAAACAACAGCAACATCTGGAGCATTTCGTCTAGTTGTTTAGGAATTTATTCTCTTGTTCTTATATTGTAAACCACTCCTGAATCTATAAAGGACTTGGTGTGTTGTGTTAGAAGTCTAGGTTGTCCAAGTGGGATAGCTTAGTAGGTAGATTGTTTTCTACATAGGCTTGTTGAGCAATAGAGGACTATTGTTCAACGGTAAGATTGATAACTCATTTTTACGTTTGGTGTAATCGTGTTTTACTTTTGCTTTTGAATATTAGTGAAAACGATTGAAAATCCTGTGGAACAGGTCGTGGTTTTACTCCCTTAAGCAAGGAGGTTTCCACGTAAAATCATTGTGTTGATTTTACTGCATTTAATTTTCTGGTAATTTTCTGAAGTGTAGTAAGGGACCTTGTCCATTACTTGTTAAGTGAAGGCATACATTCTATCATGGGCTTAGAATGAAATTATTGGGTTTGTGATGAGTGGTGAAAAGGGGTAATGGGTGGTAGTGAATAAAGGAGTCTCCGAGGAGGTGTTCGCTTATGAGTTGTAATGTTAATTTCTCTTTTTCTTTGCTTATCATACTTTTTTTCTATTTTATTTGTTTGGTTGAGTACAAAAGTTAAAAGTAAGAGTGTAGACTGTTTTTTTCAAGATGGAAAAGGAAATGACTAGTGAGGCTAGGACTCCTTATAGGACAACTTTGACAAATAGAAAATAAAAAATTTATATTTATATGTTATAGCAAAGTTTATATAATTGCACTCCATAGCAAACATAGAAACTGTATAATTCGCTATATATATATAATTGTATAATTCGTTGGCCTAAATTGTATATTTCGCTACAATTTGTATAATTTGCTATCCTATTTCACTGCAATTGTATAATGTACAATTGTATAATTCGCTGCCTATTTCGCTGCAATATTTGTATAAAATTTGCTTTGCATACAATCGAATCGAAGTAAAATATATGTATATTGCATAATTATAAGCGTATAGGAAGATGATATATGTTTTCTCTCGCTTTATACAAAAACAGAAACACAATTTATACACTTCTATTGTATAAAGCGAGAGAAAATTGTATTTCACTGCAATTGTATAATTCACAATTGTATAATTCGTTGGCCTTTTTCGCTGCAATATTTGTATTAAATTTGCATTTGTCTACATTTGAATTGAAGTAAAATGTTTGTAAATTGTATAATTAAGTGTATAGCACAAAGATATATATTTTTGCATGTGTATATACAATTTTCTCTCGCTTTATACAAAACAGAAACACAATTTATACACTTCTGTGTATAAAGCGAGAGAGGCGAGCAAAGGGAGAGTGGCGAACGAGAATGGGAGAGTGGCGAGCGAGATTTTTGGTAGAGAGGCGACTAGCAAACTTTGGCTAACATTTGCTATGGAGCACAATTAAATCAAACCGTAGCTACTCCATTTATTTTAAGTTATTAGTTTGCTATTATATACAATTATCCCTTCCTTATATATACGCTTCATCTCCCCATTTCGTTGTTAAATTTTGATTTGACACATTTATTAAGTGTTCATTTAGATTGATTTATTTTAGATGATTTTAAGTCAAAATAGTTTTTAATCAATTTTGAATGATCGGATAAAAGTTAAAAAGTATTTGTAGACACTTATTTTAAAGCTAAAATAATAAAAATAAGCGACAAATCTTAACTTATTACTTTGATATTTATCATTAGTAAAATGGGAAAATGATAAGTACCCTTAACCTATTCTCGAAATTTTATAGATAAACTTATATTATGCTTCTTCCGTCCGGAATTGTTTGTCATGTTGCGTTTTTCAAAAGTCAATTTCACTAATTTCCAAAGTTAAATTATATCAGATTAATTCGATATTTAAAAAAAATTTAGATATTCTAAAACTATACGAAAAGTACTATAAATTACAATTTTTTTCACATTAATATGATGAAAAATACATCTTAAAATGTTAGTCAAAATTTTTATAGTTTGACTCCAAAAATAGAAACCATGACAAATAATACTAGACGAAAGGAGTACTAAGGTCTTATCACTTTCTGAACTTACTTTGTGAATAATTTTCTACCCTTTTTCCGGCCTACATGACACTAGTTTGAAAAAAAAAATGTCAATGCGCACTAAACTTAAAAGATCGTGGCACGTAGACCGAAAAGTAATAAATTATTTATAAAATAAGTTCAGAAAAATAATAAGATCTTAATAAGTATAAGTGTGTCTCTGATATTTCGAACATAGATTAGAAATATTTATGCATTTTTCCTTAATAAAGTCTCAAATATATTTATGCATTATATATTTTTAAAAAACTATTTAGATCTTAATAAATTTAAAATATAATAATAAAAAAAGTTATTCTATCTTAATTTGAATTAAAAATAGAAATTAGATCCAAACGAGGGGAGTATATACAAACATGACTAGATCACTGTCATGAATTACATTAATTCCCAGTGGTCGCTAAACTTGAATATTGCGTTCATATCTTTCTGACTAGTCATAATTCCTTTTTGAAATTATAATAAGTTCCTATCTGTTTAATTTATTCACCTTTGGATAATTCAAAATGTTAGACTATTACAAAAAAAGTAATTATCCATTCATATACTATAGTACGAAAAGAATCCTATTGTCATATTTTTTTTTCCGTTTATTTTTCTTTGTTATATTGTGCTTTATAAAAATTAATTTGACTAATTTTAAAGTTAAAATAAATTATATTAATTCGATATTTAAATCAAAAAATTAGATATTCAAGAACTATACGAAAAATACTATACATTGAAATTTTTTACATAGCAATATGATAAAAAAATCTATTATAAAATGTCAGTCAAAGTTTGACTCTAAAAACGGAAAGTATGACAATTAATAGTGGAGGAATGTAATAATTGTAAAATTAGATCTTAGGCTTAAGTCACACCCCCAAAGCTAGCTTAAAGGGAGGAAGATTGCACAAGTCTTATAAAGAGTCCACACATCTAATTAACCACCGATGTGATACTTTTTGTCATTTTTTAACACTTCACCTCACGCCCAGTGCTTATCATCTGGTGCATGAATAATTTTGAATTTGAGGGGTCCAACATCGAGTGAGACGGGCCCTGTCCAATACCATGTTGAAATTAGATCTTAGGGCTAACTCACACCAAAAGATAGTTTAAAGGGAGGAGGATTGTTCAAGCCTTATAAGGAGTCCACACATCTCATTAATCACCGATGTGAATAATTAGTCAATCTGTCTCAATTTATGTAACACTTTGAATTTCAAGATTCAAACAAGTTAATCTCCTACTGTAAATTTCTCATATAGTCTCTTTTAGATATTTTATATAGTCAATTATTATAACTTGTAGTACATTATCATCGTTGTATCTTTAGTAAAGATTGATGTCTATAACTTACAAAATATGTATTTTCATCAACACTTATTTGGTTCTGTTTTCTTTTTATTATCATTTCAACAATAGTTAGATTTGTTTAGGCAATTGCTCAATGATAAAGAGATGAACCAATTACAATTGGCCAGTTTCCTTATAACGTGCGTAATTCTTTGAAATTTTGTGCATTTGCGTACCTAAATATCTTGAATATATTGGCATGTTGCTTTAAAGCAATCATAGTAGTAGAAAATGTAAGTTGATGAGATCATATCAATGGCTTCATATTACGAATGATAAAAATTTATATGTACAAAGTTTGTGATTCTTGCATTGTTGTTGACTTGTTGGAGTATACTTAAGCGTTAAGAAAGAAATATTTGGTAAAAAATTCTATGGATACAATTAATTTGACAATGATATTACCATTATATTTTAAAATATGATCAATCGAGATGATGTCATATAAGTATTTTCAACACACGTAACTTGGATATTCAAGTGCTAACCAAGCAAATTTCTTGGATCGTGAAAAAAATCCTCCAAGCAAGCCACTGGCTTATGATAGATAAGCTCTGAGACTGAAATTATATCCATATCTCGAAGTTTCAAATATTTACATATTGTAATATCTCGTAATAATAAAAATTATACTTCTACTAGATATCGCCCCTTGATTCACCACTCCAACCCTCAGGTTTAGGATCAACAATATTCTATTATTTGATTTAATATATTTTTGCTTGCAAACACAAAATTAATGAAGAATTAGAATAACGTGGATAATTAATATGGCTAAGGCCCCATATTGGGTACCAAATTTGCTTATTTATTTATTAGAAAAATCAGTTAAATTTGTTTGAAACGAAGAGTGTGTTTGGCACGAAGAAAAATATTTTTTACTGGTTGGTTGGGATAAAAATTTTGGAAAATGTTTTCCAAATTAACTCATTTTTCTCAAAATTAAGAAAAATGACTTCGCTTAAAAAATTAAGAAAAATATTTTTCAGAACTCTTCTCCAATTTTAAATTACATTTTTCTTCAGAAAAACAATAATTTTAAAAAAAGTTTTCAATTTAATTTTTTTTTTTAACCCGATCTTGACCCCCACTTACCCATCAAACCCTACATGAAAAAATAAGATTAAAATCTACTTGTTTTTTCAGAAACTTTTTTTTTATAAAAAACATTTTCGATCATACCAAATACACCCGAATTTTTAACAATGAAATCAATTCAAATATTTATAAATCTTCATTAGATAACACTGAATCTTCACTAGGTATATATTTCCCACTTCATACACATGAATAAATCAAAATCGCTTACAGATGTTTTTATCTTAAATTAAAGAACTTAGATACACCCACGATCTTCCTCGTGTCCCAAATCACCTCAGACATTTTAGAGTCAGGTGCCATATATTTATCCTTCATCTACCCAATACTGACAATTCAAAGTAAATCAAAAATGCCTTTTCCATCTCCACTCTCCCAAATCGTCGACCAATTCGACGGTGTTAATGGTGATGCCATTGGAACAACTCTTTCATCTTCCTTTTTGATTACTAATTCCTCTGTTTCTCCTCTCACTCTTTTACTGCCTGATGACTTCATCTCTGTTTTAGTCTCATCATTTTGTTGCTTAAAGTTTGCAACTTCGAGTGGGAAATTCAATATTGCTTTGCTTCCTCTAAGCTTAAACGCTGCCCTGTCATATGCCTTTGCCGCATCCACAGCAGTATCAAATGTTCCTAACCAAACTCGAGTCCCCTTTCTATTTGGGTCACGAATCTCCGCTGCAAACTTCCCCCATGTCCTCTGTCTAACTCCCCTGTAATGCTTCTTCTCACTCTCAACATTCTCTACAACAACAACAGCCTTCGCGGGTATTGCTACGTTCAGAGATGGCTTCCGTTCTTTGAAGTTACTCTGTTTCGGAGGATTTACATGTGGTTTTGCCTCAAATTCGAAAAAACCGTCATACTCTGTTTTTGAGGTATGATCAAGATTTGCAGTTTGAAAAGAGAAACAAGATTTAGAGCAGTAATATTCCATGAAAGTAACATCATCATCAAGAAGATGTTCCCTAATGGAATCAAGTGAAGTACAAGTCTCTTGTGGAGAACCCATTTTTCTTCTTCTAATAAAACAAACTGTTGGAGAAGTCAACTGTTAATGTTAAAACTTCAAAGTAGAAGAGAAAATTGAGTAGAAAAGAGTGTGTGTGGAGGATGGGTTATAAAGAGGAGAAATGAAGAGATGAGGTTTCTTACGAGACTTCTCAGGTGGAGAAACGAAGCATCCTCCGCCTTAATCCAAAATCTTAGTCCCTCTCATAGTTTATCTTTGTTAACAAATATCCGCATAATTAATTCTCACATTATTAATACATATATAACTTCAGGGGCATAGGGTATCCAATTGAATATGCTTGGTCAAAAATTTAAATCGTATTTATAAAAAATAATATTTTAAATGATTAAATAACATAATTTGTACACCTTTAAAAAATAATAAAAAATTTCTAGCTTAGTAATTTTAGTTGTTCAACTCCTACTAAGTTATTTGACTTTGATTATTTTCTTTTTATTAAAAATTTAAATAAAATTTAAAAGAATTATTAAATTTAAAGTTTATAAGAAAATCCTATTTATTTGTTCCATTGAGCTACTAAAAGTGAAAATACTTTATATAAATTCTCTTTAATATAACTCGTTTGATTCTATTATTTATTTTTCATTTTTTGTTGTTAGTCATCAGAGGTTTGTGAAATGTTGAACTATAAAAATGACTTCACTCTAAACTGAAATATATCTCTTTTTCTTTATTTGTTCACTTCCTATCAATAAACGTAACACTAAAGCTAAATATTTTGTAGTTTGATTTTAAAAAAATTTGGTACATTTCAATTAAAAAAATTAATCATGTTATGTAGTTTGATTTACAAAATTTAAGTACACCCATTCTTTAAATTATTTTTACGAGCTATGATATTTTTGGACACCCTTCCTAAAATTTCTGGCTACGCCACTGTATAACTCTATCCAACTATCAAACATCATCCTAGGGATGTTTGTACTCGAGCGATATAAGAATAATGCTCGATAGAAGATTAGAGCCCGTTTGAATTGACTTAAAAGTCTAAGTCAGTTTTTAACTTCTAAAAGTGTTTATATACATCTTTAATTTAAGACTATAAAATTTATTTTTTTCTTAAATATTGAATCGAAACAAAATTAGACAAATAATACTTTTTCAAAAAAAAAAAACTAAAAAGAAGGGATTAAATTATTTATTTACAAAATTCTCTTTCACTAATAGTGAAATAGTGAAAAAGAAATTTTGAGGAAGAAATAATATTTTTAAACAACTAATGCATGCATTTAAAAGCATTGTAAATGTTGGGAATAAGCGGACAAGTACAAAAATATATATGATAAAAGTAATGAAAATAAAATGGGAAAATAAAGATACAAAAATTTTTACGTGAAAATCCTTCTAAATAAGGAAAAAAATCACGGGTCAAGAGGAACAATTGATATTACTATAGTAAGTAATTTTACACTGTGTAGTCACGAATAGAATACTCAAAGTGACTACTATACACTCAAAAGGAACAACACTCTTTTGGTTTTCATCTTACTAAAATATCGCTCACACTTTATTTTTCTTCTATAGTTTATGGAATACCTCACTTTGTTCTCAATATGATTTTTCTCTCCAACTTTGTATGTTCTACAAATGAGCAAAAATGCTCTATTTATAGAAGGATAAAATCATGCCTATGTCACTAATGACATCGGTAAATATAGCAAAGTAAAAAATGATTGCAAATCTTACCAATTTGTCAATCACCAAATCTTTTATTTTTCAACTTTAATTACTATTCCTTTTTAACAATTACTTGTATCAATTGTATAACAAAAGTTGACCAAAAAATGGGATGAACTCAACAAATCTCCCCCTCCAGTCCCATTTACTGGAAGGAGGTATCTTCATCTTCTTTTTAGAGAGCTAATACTTACAAGTTCTTTGCATAACTCGAACTTGTCTTTCGATATCGTCTTGGTCAATATATCTGCAGGATTTTCACTTGTTGAATCTTTTGACGTGAAATCATTCACTCTCCACTTCCTCATGAATCTAATGATATCTGACTTTGACGTGTTTTGTTCTTGAATGGTACATGGAGTTCTTGATCAAGTCTATTGCACTCTGGCTGTCATAATAGACAATATACTCCATCTGATTCAAAGCAAGCTCTTAAAGAAATTGCTTTAGCCATATCATCTCCTTGCCGACTTCAGTAGCCGCAATATACTCATCTTTAGTTGTAGATAGTGTAACACACTTCTGCAACTTTGACTGCCATAATATAGCTCCCCTTGAAAAAGTAAACAAATATCCAGTAGTGGATTTTATGTTATCAAGGTCACCTGCCAATAAGAATATGTATAGCCTTTCAAGATTGAATTTGATGTTCCAAAACACAAGCGTTCATCTGAGCTTCCTCGAACATACCTGAGTATCCACTTCACAGCTTCCCAATGCTCTTTTCTCAAATTTTCGAGAAATCTGCGGACAACACCAACTGCATGAGCAATATCAGGTCTAGTGCTAACCATTGCATACATTAGACTTCCAAAGTCAGAGGAATATGAAACTTTGTCCATGCTCTATTTTCCTTACTAGCTGTAGGACACATCTTCTTGCTCAACTTCATATGATCAGCAAGAGGTGTACTAACAGGCTTAACATTCTTCATATTGAAGCGCTCTAGTACACGTTCAATGTACTTCTTCTGCGACAAATAAATCTTCCTTTCATTTCTGAGACGAATAATTCTCATGCCCAAAATTTGCTTGGCATGACACAAGTCTTTCATAGAAAAAGAGTTACACAACTCTTTCTTCAGCTCGTCAATCTTGAAAGTATTCTTCCCACAATCAATCATCCACATACAACAAAAGGATGATAAAATTATGGTTAGAAAGTTTTAATACAAACACAAAATTATCAGATGAAGTTTTCTTATAGCCTTGCTCCCCCATAACAGATTCAAACTTCTTGTACCTATGTCTGGGAGCTTGTTTTAGGCCATAAAGACCCTTTTTGAGTTTGCACACAAAATTTTCTTTACCTTCTACTTTGAAGCCCTTTGGTTGTTCCATATAAATCTCTTCTTCTAGGTCACCGTGAAGGAAAGCCGTCTTCATATCTAGTTGATCAGTCTCTAAATCAAAACTAGCAACCAGACCGAGAACTGTGCAAATCGAGGACATTTTCACAATAGGAGAAAATCTTTCGTCAAAATCTTTATCCTTCCTTTGACCTGATTCCTTAACAACCAATCTAGCTTTGTAGCTGGTCTTCAAGTTGTGTTCTTCAACTTTAACTTTGAACATCCACTTGTTCTTCAAAGCTCTCATGCCCTTGGGAAATTTTACCAACTCATAGGTGTGGTTCTCATGCAGAGACTCCATCTAATCTTGCATGCTTTAATCCATTGATTCTTGTGCTCATCTTCCATAGCCTCCTCATAACATTCAGTTTTCCCCCGCCAGTGAGTAACACATACTCATTGGGTGAATAACGGGAGAAAGAAAATCGTTGTCTTGGGCTTTCGAAGTGAAATATTTGATTCGTCCACAACTTCATGAGTAATAGGATCATCAATAACAATACCATTGTTAGTATAAAAATCAATATGTTGATGCAATACATGATTCTGGGGTCACCATAATTATCAAACCCAATAACATCATGCACACTTGTGTGAAGAACCTCATCATGATGAACTATACCATCAAACTTGAAAAATCAACGTTTTCCACTTTTTCAATATCTTCAATTGTTTGATACTTCATGAAAATAATATCACGGCTTCTCACAAGTTTCTTTTCAATTGGATTCTATACCTGTAACTAAATTCATCATGGCCATATCCAATGAAGATGCACTGCCTTTTCTTGGCATTTAACTTTGACCTCTCATCTTTTGGCACATGTACAAATGCTTTGCATCCAAATACTCTCAAATGGTCATAGGAAACATCCTTTCCGTACCAAATACTATTTGGTACATCACTTTGCAAAGCAACAGCTGCAGATAGATTAATAACATGTGCAGTGTTCAATAAAGTCTCACCCCAAAATGAGTTCGGCAACTTTGCTTCAGAAAGCAAACATCTAACTCTTTCCATCAAGGTCTTGTTCATTCTCTCAGTCAAATCATTAAGTTGAGAAGTCTTTTGGTTCTAATATCTTGATGCTTGCAGTATTCGTCAAATAATCCACAATATTCACCATCATTATCAGTACGATTATATTTCAGTTTCTTTCCAATTTCTATTTTAACTGAAGCCTGAAACTGCTTGAAGACACCTAACACTTGGTATTTAGTCTTCAAGACATAGACCCAAAGTTTTTTCGAGCAATCATCAATGAAAGTGACAAAGTAGAGTGCACCACAAAATGTCTTTGTCTTCATTGGACCACATAAATCATAGTGCACCAACTCAAGCAACTCTGTCTTTGTTGAAAGAGGGTAGGACTTAAACGAAACTCTATTTTGTTTACCAGCTAAGCAGTGCTTACACTTTTTAATTTAGCACCTTTGAAATTTGACAAAAATTTCTTCTTGGCTAGAACGTTAAGTCTTTTCTCACTGATGTGGCTAAGTCTCTTATGCCATAACGTTGAGAAGTTATCGCTCTCAATCGCATTCACCATATCAACACAAACAGATGTTGTAGTCCAGTATAGACCATGACGTTTTTTACCACGATGCACAACTGAGGAACCCTTAATGAGTTTCTATTTCCATTACCATTGGTACTAACATATCCTTCATCATCTAAAACACCAACAGAAATTAGGTGCAAACGAACATCAGGAACATGTTTCGCATTGTTCAAAACTAGTTTAGTTTCAACACTAGTTTCCAAACAAATTGTATCATTATCAACCACCCTAGAAACAGTCTCATTACCCATACTCAAGGTTTCAAAATCACAAGGAGTACAGGAAAAGAAAAAATCCTTCCTTGATGTCACATGAGATGTGGCACCAGTGTCCACAATCCAGCTTGACTCATCACAAGCAATGTTTATCATATCCGCATCAAGAACGGTAACAAAATCTTCGATGGTGACGGTGGCTAGGCAATTTTCATTAACATCTTCTTTACTTTCCTCTTTGTTTTTGTTTTCCCTCTTCAACTTCCTGCAAAACTTCTTTGTGTGCCCTTTCATGCCATAGAGATAACACTCAATATTCTTAAGTCTGCCTCTGGATTTGCTCCTATTTTGTTCTTTATACTGAGAACCACGAGTTTTTTTTCTCCCCCTAGGGCCAATTATCAGGACATCCGACGAAGAAGAACCTTGAGTTTTTCTTCTCATCTCTTCGTTTAAGATACTATTCTTGGCGGAATCATAGAGATCACACCATCCGGAGCAGAATTTGACAATGAAGTTTTAAATATTCCCAAGAATCTGGTAGAGAACCAAGTAGAAGCAAGCCTTGAATTTCTTCATCAAATTTGATGCCCATAGCAGATAATGGTTCATGATCCCCTGAAAATTATTCAAATGGTTTGTCATCGGAGAACCATCATGATACTTTAAACTCAACATCTGCTTTATTAAGAACATTATGTTATTGCCATTCTTCCGAGCATACAAACTTTCAAGATGCTTTCATAGGGTTCGAGCATGTATTTTTCCAGAAATATGGTTAAACACATCATCGTCGATCTATTGCCTAATGAATCCACAGATCTGTTTGTACAACAGATTCCACTTTCATCTGTTTTATTATCAGGCTTTACAGTGATAAATACTATTTTGTAAAAGTTCTTGACATAAAGCAGATCTTCCATTTTACCCTTCCAAGTAGCATAATTAACACCATTCAAAGTAATCATTCTACTTGTGTTGGCTTCCATTGTTTTTGCCCAAAAATTATTGTTATCGCAAATCAAAGTAATTTTTTATGATGTGGAAGTTCAGAATATGCTGCAACCACAGAACATATTCAGATAAAACCTTGACTCTGATACCAGTTTGTTGAGAAAATGCGGACAAGCACAAAAATATATATGGTAAAAGTAATTAATATTAAATGGAAATATAATGACACCAAGAATTTTATTTGAAAAACCCTTCTAAATAAGAGAAATAATCACGGGTTAAGAGGAGCAACTGATATTACTATAGTAAGTAATTTTACATTGTATAGTCACGAATACAATACTCAAAGTGACTACTATACATTTTATGTCATCTAATTTGCTATTGTAGATCAGATAAACTAGTCGAAGAATTTTCTTTTTTTAAGATTATAATTTTGAGATAATTTAATGCGTGAACTAAAAAATTCCTAGAATTCGTTTGTCCATTGAAATTTCAAATACAACTTGAAAATTCCATTATATACATGCTTTTTAGTTTTTACATTAAATTTTATTTTTATAAATATGGCTCTATTTAAATTATATTTCATGTTAAATTTATATTTTATGGTATTTTTTTTTAGGAAAAGTACTCTAATATAGATTTGCTTGTATTTTCAGGTAAACTAATGGAGCTAAATAATTTTAACTATTTCTTTTTAAAAAAATTGAAAGATATAAATTATATTTAGTAAAAGTGCTCACTCGAAGGCCGAAGATGACATAAGTTAGAGCACCAATTTCAAACATATGTACTAAAATATGCTGAAGAGTGGTGCTTGGAACAAAGAGATGATACATGCTATTTTGGTCCTTTTGGTAGCTCTCTTTTTCAATGGTAGATGAGTCCAACGTCTTCCAACAACAATCCAATTTCCAGCTAACTTCTATATTAATATTATCAACAAATATTTTATTGTTATACTTACTTGTAATTACGTACATTTCAAGTAACTTGAATTGATTGTATAAATTCTTTTCACCCTGTTAGTTATATAATGGATAGATCTTAAACTTCTTATAGATTATTTATTGTTTATTATGGATAATGATATAAAATATAATTTATTTGTAGATAAGTATTCTAAATTATCATTGCACATATATAATTTTATTTAACTCATTAAAATGAGGCAATATATAAACAGGAAGCCACTAGCAAACATTAAACATAGCACGTGAATTGACCTAAGGCAAAAAGGACCCCATCACTTGACTTTATTGTTCCTTTCGAAATATACTTTATCAATGGAATTGACACTTTAGTAATATTTAACAAAATATAATATAAATCATACATATAATTAACAATATGTAGGTATCGTGCACATCTTGTTTGTACGTAGAATTAATTCATAAAATTATAATGCTTTCAATTAATTCAAGTTCGAGCTTATTTGTTATTTGTAGTTTTGATGATTTGACAAACTTAGGGACCTTGTAAGGTACCAGGTCTCTTACTTGAGTGTTGAAGATGAAACAAACCCAGGGACCTTGTAGAGGTACCAGGCTCTCATGGTGACGAGCCAGTTGACTGCCAGCTGGAGACGGTACAGAAAGTAGGTGCACACTTCCCGATGGCGTCAGAGTAAGACTTCTCCAACCAATGGCAAAGAGTTTAAGGAAAGTGACTTGTCCATATAAAAGGCACTTTCCTAAACATCTTTCGTAGTTTTTGCAACTTGAGATAAAACTCTTCAAGAACATTTGCAAAGGCTGCTAGCAAACAAAAGGCAGAATTATTCCAAGAACAACAATAATCTCTAGAGCTTTTCGTGTAGCTGTTTAGGAATATATTCTCTTGTTCTTACATTGTAAACTATTCCTGAAACTATAAAGGAATCAGTGGGTAGTGTTAAAAGTCTAGGTTGTCCAAGTGGATAGCTTAGTGAGTAGATTGTTTTCTACTTATGTCACGACCCAAAACCGAGCCGCTAGTGGCACCCACACTTATCTTACTATGTGAGCGAACCAACCAATCTAACCCCAACATTTCAAACATAATGAACAAAATACAATGCGGAAGACTTAAACTCATTAATGAAAATCAAAAACTCAATAACTATTATTATCCCCAAAATCTGGAAGTCATCATCACAAGAACATCTATCCTCAAATTACTAAACTAAGAGTATTCTAAGAAGCTAAAATAAATAAAAGTTAGTCCATGCCGGAACTTCAAGGCATCAAGACATGAAGAAGAAGATCCAGTCCAAGCTAGAAGCATTAGCTCACCCTGAAATCCGGTGTAATGAAGACTGGCTAGAGTTGCGGTTGATTTGAAGACGACGGTACGTTTGCTGCACTCCACAAATAACAAAGAAAGAAACATACAAGTAGGGGTCAGTACAAAACAGAAGTACTGAGTAGGTATCATCGGCCAACTCAAAATAGAAAACAGTATATATCAGATAATATCATAAACCAACTACAATACTCAACATGTAGCAACAACAAGTACTATAATAATTAATAAGTACCGCCAAGTTCACCCATGAGGACTCAAGCCTCAATACCATACTCATTTGGGAATTAGGTTCATTAGATTGAGTATATTAACATCTTTCAAGATTCATTATCTTTATTTCTCTCGTGTCGGTACGTGACACTCCGCTCTATATACTATCCTGGTGTCGGAACGTGACACTCCGATCCTCATATACTATCCTGGTGTCGGAACGTGACACTCCGATCCTCATATACTATCCTGGTGTCGGAACGTGACACTTCGATCCCCTAATTCTACGTGTCGGTTCGTGACACCCGATCCCCTAACTCTACGTGTCGGGTCGTGACACCCGATCCCTTAATTCTACGTGTCGGTTCGTGACACCCGATCCCCTAATTCTACGTGTCGGTTCGTGACACCCGCTCCACTACTCTCATCACTTTAGTTCATCAAGCCTTCCTTTATACCAAGGCATCATCAATCTCATTATTAAAGTAGATTAGGGTTTTTCAAGATTTAGGATTCAATAGCTTTATCATGCTTATTTTATCACAATTATATAATCACATTCATACAAGCATACAATTAAGTATATAGAAGGGTTTACAAGACTACCCAATACATATCATTCGCTATTAAGAGTTTACTATGAATAGCATAAACCATAACCTACCTCCACCGAAGAATTGTGATCAAGCAAGCTAATCCTCAAAGCATCGTTTCTTCTTCTCTCCCTTGTTCGTTCGTTTTCTCCCTCTCTTGTTCTTCCTATTTTTCTTATTCAAACCCTCTTTCTTTTACCCTAATTAGAATATAATTAAGTATAAAAGATGATGAATTAACCCATTAATTAATTCAAGGTTATCTCTTTTAACCCCCAAGAAATTGACTTATTAATATTAACCCACTAAATATATAATTATAGCAGGAATAGTCCGAAACGCCCCTTAAAATATTTACAGAAATCCGACCCAGCCTGAGATTACGCAACCTGTGACGGTCCGTCATGGCTTTGACGGTCCGTCCTGCAGGTCCGTCACAAAGTTCAGAGACTTAATTTCTATGGAAGATGTGTGACGGTCCGTCGTGCCTACGACGGTCCGTCCTGCCATTCCGTCACGAAGTTCAGAGAGTCGATTTCAGTATCCAAATTTCAGAATTCTAAGTGTTTTGGAACGAGACCCCCTCGACGGTCCGTCGTGGGTTCCGTCGACTCAGACAATTTTTCCAGAATTACAATCTACTGCTCAAAATGACTAAACAGGTCGTTACAACTTAGGCTTGTTAAGCAATAGAGACTATTGCTCTCTATTGCTTAAAAGTGAGATTAAAAACTTCTTCTCACATTTGGTGTAATCGTGTTTTACTTTTGCTTTTGAAGATTAGTGAAAACGATTGAAAATCCTAAGAGACAGGTCATGGTTTTACTCCCTTAAGCAAGGAGGTTTCCACGTAAAATCATTGTGTTGATTTTACAGCATTTAACTTTCTGGTTTTATTCATTAGTGTAGTAAGGGACCTGGTCCATTACTTTGTTAAGTGAAGGCATATATTATATCATTATTATTATCAGCACAGTTTAAACTATTGTTCATTAGAGTTTTGGGCTAATATATAATTAAATTATTAATTAATTTTTTTGTTCATATTTTTTAAATTTTATTTAATATATAATTAAGAAAAGTAACTAATTTTAGAAGATACTAAAAATGGTAGAAAAATATATAAAAGAAAATTGAAACTTAATAAAAGTCAAACAAGTTGAATTATAACTTATATTTTAATTCATTTTGATGAATTAATAACTTACATATTTATTAACTCAATTTATTTTGAATCGCTCACGCGGTGACCCCCACCTATTTGTCACCTTTACTTGCATGCAACTAACTCCAACAAGGCAATCAACTTGCAAAAGTTTGTTTCCTTTTACCAACAAGGGAATTATCCAGGTTGCTGCCTCTTGTCCTGTTACTATTAGTAATAATTCTTTTATGGCTAATTTTGGGTATTTTATTCTTGTAATTTAAATTGCGGATGATATTTTTTATATTAGAAAAAAGGAAGAGCAATTTATAAAAATGACTATATTTATAGGGTTATTGAAGTTCAATAGCTATAAATATGTTATTTACTAGAAATGACTATATTTTATGTCAATTTCTAGTTGCATGTTTGTATTAAAATTTATTTTATTTTTGTTATTATTATTATTATTATTATTATTTATACAATGCACTAAATAAGGTATGATATGTTACCATAACTTTCAAGTACCAACTATTTATTATGGTCCTAAATAACTGAAATTTCCATTATTAAATTACCAACTAATAATTACATATTGTATGCAAATATGATTGATTCACATAATACAAAAGATTGTATTTATATTCTTAAAAACAATATATTCACTAAATAATAATCATAAAGGTATTCATAAAATTTTGAATATAAAAGTTTATTCATGTCTTTTCTCGTTGTATTTTTGCATATGTTTTTATTTTTTATTTATTTATACACTAATACAGTTGTAATTACAATAGCTAAATAAGAAAAATGTATTACTTGTATAACTAGCCTATGAATACTTTGGATTCAAATTGGTATTTCTATTTATAAAACTTAAAGTATTAATATATCAATGATACAAGTATTTATAAAAAATTAATGTAATAATACATCAAACAAGGTAAAGTAGTACAATTTTAGAATATGAATACAACAATTTGAAAAATGGATATACTATTGTTAACCAAAAAAATGAATACACCAATATATTATAATACGAATACATTGCTGTTAAATAAGAAAATGGTAAAACAATAGAATGTGTATGTATCAAAGTGTGTAAGTATTCAACTATATAAAAAATTAAAAAAAAAAAAAAAACGTCGATATATTTTTTGTAAAGTTTTCTATAATACTTGAGGTTTGACGTTAACTGAGGTATTTATTTATAGAAATATATTATTGATGTATCCAACTATACTTGTATTGCCTAATCAAATTGGATAAATTACTTATGTATCCAAATATAATATTTGTATTCAGAAATCACCATTTTATTAAGGGAAAATTGTATATAATAGCAAACTAATAACCTAAATTAAATAGAATAGCTAGGGTTTGATTTAATTGTGCTCCATAGCAAACATTGACAAAAATTTGCCGTCTCTCTCCCAAAAGTCTCGCTCGCCACTCTCCCATTCTCGCCTCTCTCGCTTTATACACAAAAGTGTATAATTTCTGTTTCTGTTTTGTATAAAGCGAGAGAAAATTGTATATACACATGCAAAAATGTATATCTTCGTGTTATACACTTAATTATATAATTTACAAACATTTTACTTCAAATATTGCAGAGAAAAAGGCCAAAGAATTATACAATTGTGAATTATACAATTGCAGTGAAATACAATTTTTTCTAGTTTTATACAACAGAAGTGTATATATTGTGTTTCTGTTTTTGTATAAAGCGAGAAAAACATATATCTTCTTGCTATACACTTATAATTATGCAATATACATACATTTTAATTCGATTCAACTGTATGCAAAGCTAATTATACAATTGCAGCGAAATAGTCCAGCGAATTATACAATTTAGGCCAGCGAATTGTACAATTTAGGCCTGCGAATTATACACTTGTATATGTATAGCGAATTATACAGTTTTTATGTTTGCTATGGAGCGCAATTATGCAAAGTTTGCTATATTATACAAATATGAATTTTTTGTTTGCTATATGTGAAAGTTTCCCTTTTATTAATATTACAATACAATTATCTATGTATATAAGTATTATTAAATATAGACATTTGACATTTGGTTGAACCACAAATATAAGTATAAATATACGTATAATGAATTGAACCACTAAAATCACTCCTACAATCATATAAAAGGAACTTGAATTGGAAGGAATTGGAGGGGGGGGGGGGAATACAATAAAATCTGTAATATAAGAAAATTGATGAAAGATAAGGTATGAATACATAATTAATTATGAGTTTAATAATAATTTTTCTATTTATTAATTGTTAATATTAAATATAAAAAAGCTGATTATTGATATACAATTAAATTTGTTGTTTATTGTACAGTTATAGTCATATAACATAAAAAAAATTAAACTATAGCTATATTATTTAAATGTATAATGAAGTTTGCCATATTATGTAATTTTTCCAGTAAGATCTACATTTATTAAAACTAATTTTAAAATATTCTTCTTCTATTTTCTTTTATTTAGAAATCTTTTATTTTTATTTTTAATTTAAAGATATCCTCCTTACATCATTTGATCTAAAAGTATATCTAACCCACATTTAATTTATTTCTTTTATTAGTTCTAAAATATAATTTTTATTTATTCAAATTATTAATATTAGTTCATCCCAAAATATTTAAATCATTTTATTCTAACGTAAAGAATCATCTACTGTGTTAAATAATCAAATTCTTCAATCATCAAATAAAAAGTAAAGTTGCAAAATATACACAACATAGAGACCATTTTATCATTAAAAATATCTTACTCAAAGAAGTAAAAAATCATTAACCTATATATCGTAATAGATCTCCACTATATTCTCAATTATTTTATATTACAACTTTATAATTACTAAGTAATTTTCACCCCTAAAATTAAAACGATCGAAACAAGGGAAAAGGGTTAAAAATACCTCTCAATTTTGTTTTATTGGTTAATTATGTCCTTGTCGTTAAAACGAAGTTAGTTTTACCCCTATCATCTGGAAACTTATCATTTATACCCTCCAAACTAACGATTTGTCCCAAATCAAACTTAAATTCCCAATTTCGACCCGAATTACCCATTTAAATAACATTTAGGAAATTCTTTTCTAATCCAACCCATATAAAATCCGCCATCATTATAAACAAAATCGAATTTAATTTTCAATTTTCTCAATCTTGTTAAGTCAACAAAAACAAAAAAGAATGGATTTCTCCCTTGCTATTGGATATGTTATAGTTGCTGCTCCATATGTAATGTCTTCAAAATCATTATTAGGGCCCGTTTGGATGGGCTTAATAAAAGCAGCTTTAAAAAAGTACTTTTGAAAGTGCTGAAACTTATTTTTAAAATAAGCAGTTATGCGTTTGGATAAAAGTGCTGAAGTTGTTATGCCAAACGTGAAAAGGGAAAAATAGAAGAAAGAGATGTTAGGGTTATATGGATAATTTGGAGATTGTATAAAATATTAAGGGAAAAAACATAAAAATGTGGTCAACTTAAAACAGCTTATAAGCTAAAAAAAAAAAAAAGCACCTCTACCCCAGCTTTTAACTTTTGGCTTAAAATAAGTTTTTTTAACTTAAAATAAGCTGTTTTGAGTATTGCCAAACAGTCAAATAAGTCAAAAACCAGCTTTTAAGTCAGTTTGACCAGCTTTTAAGCTGAGCCAAACAGGCTCTTAAACGCTTCTAAGGATATAAGTTGTTGAATTAGAGCTTAGAAACTTGAAGAACCAACCATGAAAACTTCATAGCCATTAATGGAGCTTAGATATTGTATTTAAAATTTGAAGGCGAAAATGGTGTGATGGACCCTTGTACTTATATCAGTTTGTATTCTGAACCCTTCTACTTATCTATTTGTCATCTGGACCCTTAGACTCAATAAAACACAATATATCGGACCATTCTGATCATTGACCACGCTTATGTGCCTTTAAGATGGCTGAGTTGGCGAGAGTGTGTGATTTCACCCTCCTTAAGGCGAGTGAGTACTATATTTCAATTTTAAAAATATTAATAAAAAAATAAAATAATACAAAAATTAAGAAATAATTAAGAAGATCACATCTTCTTCACCATATTCCACCTTCAACACCAACTATTCCATGCCCAATTCTTTCTTTTTTCTTTCTATTCTCTTGTTATCAGATCTTGGCCTTGAAACCTTCTTGTCTCCATTGATTCGCCTCTAAAGGGAGAGGCTGATATTAGTGGTGCTCGTCAGAGAAAGTGCGGCGGCGATGGTTAGGTTGGAGGATCTAGTTACAACATTGAAGAGATTTCGGCCAGATCTGGTGGTATGACGTTGACAGACGACGGCGGCAGTGTTATGATGGTGTGGCAACTACGGTCAGATTTGGCGGCGACCGCTAGATCTGGTGGTGTGACGGTGGCATCTTCAAAATATTTTTTTCTTTAGCTTCTAATACGGTGTCCTTCATTTAGTTTTTGCTTCTCATTTCTACAAATTTGTAAGGTAATAAATTTGATAATTTTGATGGGTAAAAAATAATTGTTAAATTAATATTTGGATATATTGAAATATTTTAATGTTGATAAAGTTTGCATTAATGGAGAAAGAGGTTTATGAAGTTTCAAGTGATGAACAAAGTTTTACAAAAAATTATAACTGAAATTTATGAATGATGAAAACATAAAAATAATGGTGATTTTTGTGATATAGGAAAGTGGTGATAATGGTGAAGATGATGATTGTAGTGCTGATATCTAATGTAAAAATTGAGACATGGTTAAAGAAGAATGAAAGAGGAAAGAAGTGAAAAAAAAAAATTTCTTAAAAATAAATAATTAATGATGTGTCATTTAAAATCTGACGTGGATGACGATTGAAGTTCACACAAAGCCAAGGGTGTTTAAAATGTTGAGTTTAGTTGAGTCTAAAGATTCAGTTGATAAATAGTTAAGTAAAAGGTTCAGAATACAAACTGATACAAGTACAAGGATTCACCAGACTATTCCGCCAAATTTTAAATTTCGAAAATCAATAACTTCAACTTCTTTCCCAAAACACACAAATCGAAAACAGAACACCCATTTCTTCACAACTGAAATTACAGATCTGAATTTGTGTAATTAGAGGATTTCCCACCCAAAATTGCAGCAGCATGAACATTTTAGTTTTTTTTTTGTTGTTGTCGTTGTTTATTGGTGAAATTTGAACACCTCCATTTTTGCTATCGTGTGCGGCGGATTTGAAGAATCAGACCAGTGACTTTTGGGGAAGATGGTTATTGGATTATTTCAATAACAATATTGTTCTTATTTTTGTGCATGAACACAAGCTTGGCATGTCTTCATCCTCTGTTTTTTCTTCCAACATTACTTCTTAAAAGTTCATTAATGGCTGAAAATTCATTTGTTCATCAGGAATTGAAATGGGTTTTGGTGAATTTATTACTTTCTTTTTATACATTTGGCATGTAAGACCAGATTAACGGGTTATGGGTCCAATTTTATTGATAATTTGTTTTAAATGAGTATTCGGGTTAAACTTGGAAATTTGAGTTTGATTTGGGGCAAATCGTTAATTTGGAAGGTACAAATGATAAGTTTGCAAACTGCAGGGGTAAACTAACTTCGTTTTAACGGTAACGGTAATCGACCAATAAAACAAAGTTGAGGGATATTTTTGACCATTTTCCCTTGAAACAATGCCTTTGAAAGACTTTTCCCTGATCCAGAAAGTAGAAAGCAAAACTTCAAACACCCGAAACAACTATTACAATTTTCTTCCGTTTTTGTCAGTTTAAAAAAAATGATCTATTTATTTTTTGGTGACATTTTAATTTCAGTTTTACACATAGCATATTTAAGGTTGTAAGAATAAAGGATAATTTTAAAATAGAATCACAAGATTTAAAAGTTTCTTTAATTTCTTAACACTTCGTGCCTAATCAAAGTAGATCATTTTTTTTAAAGAGTGTATTAAATACTTGTAATAAAAAGTGCCTAGGTTTATAAGTTACTCTCAAATAAAAGAATCACACATACATAATCAAATCAAGAACCAAAGCAACAACCATTCCTTAGAAACATGTTGTTTTCTTAAATCTCACGAAGCACTCCTCATAATGGATGTTATTTTCAAGAATAAATTTTGTATTTGTGCGAATAGCATCCAACATGATAACATCAATGTGGTGTATTTATATAAGGAAAAAGGGTCTGATATACTCCTCAATTTTGTCATTTGGAGCTGATATACCCTCGTTATAAAAGTGGTTCATATATGCCCTTACCGTTATACAAACGGCTCACATATACCCCTGTCGTTACAAAATGACTTACATATACCATTCGTTTAACGGAAGTTAAAAAATTAGTTTTAAATTTATTTTTATTACTTCTATTTTTTTAAAAAAAAATAATTATTTAGTGGTATATATGATTCTTCTATCAAAGTTCAAGGTATATTTTAATTTTTTTCATACATAAATTATTTTTTGACTTCTTTTATTATAATTATTTGAGTTTCTTATTCTTATTTTATTTTTTTTTCTTTCATTCCTTAGTTTAAAGAAAAAAAATTAAATTATCTTTTTTTTTTGTGTATTGTAATTTAATTTCGTATTCGAAGAAAAAATTTGGTCATCTACAATAAGTTTTACAAGAATATTAGTGAAACATAAATAAATTTGATTATCAAAATAATAATTATAAATTAGTCATTGAAACAAAAAAAAAGTCAAAAAGAATATGTTTGACGAGGATTAAATTTACTCATATGAGATTATATTTTTTTAAAAAAAAAATAATAAAAATTTAGATTAAAATTATTATTTTTTCATTTCCGTTAGAGAAAAAAGGTATATGTGAGTTATTTGTTTACAAGTAGGAATATATATGAGTCACTTTTATATAACAAGGATATATAAGCAATGACAAAGTTGAGGGGTATACCTTTCTCTTTATATAATGGTGATAATCAAAAAAAAAATTCTCATCTTCTTCCTCCAAAACTCATCAAAAGAAATTCAATCTAATTTGGATGAATTATAAAAATGAATACATATGAATTGAACAATTTAAGATTGATTGCGTATTTACGTTAAATAACGCTTAGTGAATGAAATTATTAAAGATTAAAGATCCAAAGAGACATAATTGTATTCCTAATTCACCTCAGACTTAGTTTATAGTCAGGTGCATATTCATCAAATACTTATAATCCAAAATTATATTATTACAAGCTGAGACAAGGGTGACAATGGTGGCACCTCAAAAATACCTTTTTCATCCCAAATCGTCGACCAATTTGACGGTGTTAATGGAGATGCCATTGGAACTACTCTTTCTTCTTGTAATTTTCTTTCTTTTTTGATTACCAATTGCTCTGTTTCTCCTCTCACTCTTTTACTGCCTGATGACTTCATCTCTGTTTTAGTCTCATCATTTTGTTGCTTAAAGTTTGCAACTTCAAGTGGGAAATTCAATATTGCTTTGCTTCCTCTAAGCTTAAACGCTGCCCTGTCATATGCCTTTGCCGCATCCACAGCAGTATCGAATGTTCCTAACCAAATTCGAGTCCCCTTTCTATTTGGGTCACGAATCTCTGCTGCAAACTTCCCCCATGGCCTCTGTCTAACTCCCCTGTAATGCTTCTTCTCACTCTCAACGTTCTCTACAACAACAGGCTTCGCGGGTGTTGCTAAATTCAGAGATGGCTTCCGTTCTTTGAAGTTACTCTGTTTCGGAGAATTTGAACTGATAACATGTGGTTTTGCCTCAAATTTGAAAAAACCATCATACTCTGTTTTTGAGGTATGATCAAGATTTGAAGTTTGAAAAGAGAAACAAGATTTAGAGCAGTAATATTCCATGAAAGCAACATCATCATCAAGAAGATGTTCCCTAATGGAATCAAGTGAAGTATAAATCTCTTGTGGAGAGCCCATTTTTCTTCCACTAATCAACTAAAGAGAATAATTTGTGTTGGAGAAGTCAACTATTTATGTTAAAACTTCAAAGTTGAAGAGAAAATTGAGTGGAAAAGAGAGTGTTTGGATTCTGGGTTATAAAGAGGTGAAATGAAGAGAAGAGGTTTCTTAGGAGGCTTCTCAGGTGGAGAGAGGAAGCATCCTCAGCCCTAATCCAAAATCTTAGTCCCTCTCATTATTTATTGGGAGTTTAAAAAAAATTTCCGTATGGTGTCTCGAATTCACGTTGGAGCTTCAGTTAAATTCATATTGCATATTGCAGGGTTCACTATTTGAGAATGACGCTCTTGACACATTTTTTTCATATCCAAGACTTGAATTTGAGATCTCTAGTTAAGGATAAAATATTTCCACCAGTGCAGCACAACCCATGTTGGTATTGGGAGTTTAAAATTAGTTTTGAATAGTTTTACTATTAAGTCAATTCTTCTTCTGTTTTAATATTTTGTTTCGACAAACAAATAGTTTAAATTTGATTGTGAAAATCTATATATTTGTAAACTAAATAAAAAATATATATTTTTTGATGTAATAATTCAACTCCAATTTCAATAAAAGAATGTTTTCTTTTTTCAAAAAAAATAATTTTTAATTTTTCACAAAACATGTTTAAAATTAAAGATGGACGACATTTAAGTACATTGTTATAGTACATTTTAGGATCATGAAATACTCGTCATAATTTTTTTTTGAGCGTCAAATAAAATGAATTTTAACAATATTTTAAGAAGTATTTTTTTCATTAATATGAGAAAATTCAAATTCATACTATTTTTTCATATACTTTTTTTAAAATCTGCATTTTTTGCTTCAAAATAACTAATAAGTTTAATCTAAGTTAGCCTTGAAAATTAATCAAATTAATTTTTAAAATATAAAACGTGATAAAAAATATTAAATTACATTTAAGATTGCTGTTTGAAACAAAACAAAGTGATGAAATGTGCTATTTTGGTCATTTTGTTAGCTTATTGTAATTAATTTCTAGAGTAATTTAATTGCATAAATTTATTTTCCACAATGTCAATTAATGCATATCTTAAACTTTTGAAAAAACATTTATACACAACTATACTCTCTTTATTTTATATTAATTAAAATTCTACTATTCTAGAGGTATTTTATGTATTTTAAGAAAAAAAATTGAGTTATAAATTAGGTATAGTTTCTCGTCCGGTTATTAATTATTGTTAAAATTTATAATTAAAATAATTAAACATTAATTAATAAATAATTTTAGTACTAATTAATGAAGGGTGAAATTAAAAAACATTCTAAATGTGGTCTTACAAATTGAACAAATAAATAAATTTAAAAATAAAAAATATCTCAATTATTTAATTAATTTGAAATAAATAGAGTATAATATAATAATGACATAACACATATATTGGACCCTAAATTTGACTTTAACTTTTAACTTTGACCTCCAACATTCATAATGTACAAACAGACAATTTAACTGTTTAACTTTTAAATAAATAAGCACATGAGTCCTACATGACACAATACACATAGGATACCACGCAGGACAAAAAATGTCATGTAGGATAACATGTAAGACATGTGTGTCTGTTTGTTCAACTTTATACAAGTTTAAGTATCTACTTGTGCACATTCAAAATTAAAGTGTATAAATGTGATTTAAAGTATATCTATGTATTATGTCTATAATAATTTAACTTTAACAGATTATTTACTATTTATTACAGGTTATCAATCAATGATACCAACTATCATTATTTTTAAATGAAACTAATTCATTTGTAAGAAAATATTATAAACTATCATTGCACGTAATTTTAACTTTTTATAAGAAACAGGAAGCTGCAATCAAACAAAAAACATAACACGTTGAAATGACCAAAGGCAAAAAGGACCCCATCAATTGACTTAATTGTTCCTCTCAAACCTACTTTTCAACGGCATTAACGCTTTGTAATAATTAAAACAATATATAAATGCAGGAGATAATACAAATAACAATATAGGTCACGTACCATTCTTGTTTGTCCATAAAATTAATCTATAAAATTATTATTTATCTCTTTAATTTAAATTTAAATTAATTAATAATTCATTTGTTTATTGATAAATTACACAAAATACTTATCAAATTAATTTTTTTTTTATTCAAAATAACTCAATTATCATTAATAACTCAAAGTTATCATTCGGCTCTATTTATGGCCAACAAAGTATAATTTTGGTTGCTTCTTTTCTCGTTCTCCTCCTTGTTCTTCCTTCCATCGTTCTTCTTCTTGAGCTCATATTTAAAATTTTGAATATTTTAGAGGAGGTTTTGAGTTCGCGCATATTAAAAGACACAATGTTCGATCGTTAAAGCTTCTTTCAAATTTTGATATTATCAAGCTTTAACATCAAGAGGAGCTCTTATATTAAATTTTGAGATGTTTAAAAGAAATTTGAATTGTACGGAATTAAAAAAAAAACTTAAAAATTTATACATATTGTATAAACAACTATATGGATGTATAATCATCTATGATATATAATATATTATATGTAACGACCTGTTCAGTCGTTTTGAGCAGCAGATTTTATTTCTGGAAAAATTGGTTGAGACGACGGACACCACGACGGACCGTCGTGGGCACGACGGATCGTCGAGGATGTCTCGTCCCAGAACACTTAGAATTCTGAAAATTGTGCATTAAAATCGACTCTCTGTAAATTGTGAGGGACCTGCAGGACGGACCGTCACAGCTACGACGAACCGTCGTAGGCTCCCGTTGCAAAACACTTCAACTCTTGAGAATTTGGTACGGGGAACGAGTCTCTGAACGTCATGACGGAAGTGCAGGACGGACCGTCACATGTGTGACGGACCGTCACAGAATCCTTAGTGAAAATTGGAACTCTAAGATGCTGCGACGACCTGCATGACGGACCGTCGCAGACACGACGGGCCATCACAGGTTGCGTAATCCCAGTCAGAGTCGGATTTCTTTACACGTTTTAAGGGACGTTTTGGACTATTCTTTCCTTAATTAAAAGGTTAGAGGGTTAATATTAATAAGTCTAATTACTTGGGGGTTAAAAGAGGTAACCTTAAGTTAATTAGTGGGCTATTATTGCCATCTTTTATTCTTAATTATATGCTAATTAGGGTAAAAGAAAGAGGGTTTTGAATAAAAAAAATAGAAAGAACAGAGAGAAAGAGAGAAATCGATCGAGAGGGAGGAGAAAACAGAAGCTTGGGAATTTGCTTGTTGATCACTAGTCTTCGGTGGAGGTAGGTTATGGTTTTTACGATATTCGTAGTGAACTCTTAATAGTGAATGATATGTATTGATTGTATTGTAAACCCTGCTATATGCTTAATTGTATGCTTGCATGAATATGATTATGTGATTTTGATAAAACAAGCATGATGAAAACTATTGAATCCCAAATCTTGAAAGAAACTTTAATCTACGTTATTAATGATGATGCCTTGGTATAAAAGAAGGCTTGGTGAATTAAAGTAATGGGATTGATGATGCCTTGGTATAGAGAAGGCTTGATGAACGGATGAAATGAAATTAGTGGATCGGAGTGTCACGTTCCGACACATAGTATTAGTGGATCGGAGTGTCACGTTCCGACACATAGTATTAGGGGATCGGAGTGTCACGTACCGACACATATAGGGGATCAGAGTGTCACGTACCGACACATATAGGGGATCGGAGTGTCACGTACCGACACATATAGGGGATCGGAGCGTCACGTTCTGACACATAGTATTAGTGGGACGGTGTCACGAACCGACACGTAGAATTAGGGGATCGGAGTGTCACGTACCGACACAAGAGGAAGAAAGATAATGGATCTAGAAAGATGATAATATACTCAACATAATGAACTTAATTCCCAAATGAGTATGGTATTTGAGGCTTGAGCCCTCATGGATGAACTTGATGGTATTTATTGATGATTTAATACTTGTTGTTGCTACATGTTGAGTATTGTAGTCGATTTACATTATTATTGATCTATACTGTTTTCTATTTTGAGTTGGCCGATGATATCTACTCAGTACTTGTGGTTGTACTGACCCCCTACTTTTATGTTTTCTTCTTTGTTATTTGTGGTATCCAGCAAACGTTCCGTCAACTTCAGCTCAGCAGTAAATCAAGCCAGTCTTCGTTACACCGGATCTTCAGGGTGAGCTAATGCTTCTAGCTTGGACTAGGTCATCTTCTTCAAGTCTTGATGCCTTGAACTTCCGGCATGGACTAGCTTTTATTTGTTTTAGGTTCTTAGACATTCTTAGTTTAGTAATTTGAGGATAGATGTTCTTGTGATGATGACTTCCAGATTTTGGGGATAATAATAGTTTGAATTGATTTTATTAACGAGTTAAGTCTTCCGCATTATTTTCTGTTGCTATACATTGAAATGTTAAGGTTTAGATTGGTTGGTTCGCTCACATAGGAGGGTGAATGTGGGTGCCAGTCGCGGCCCCGATTTGGGTCGTGACAAACTTGGTATCAGAGCATTAGGTTCATTGGTCTCATCACACAAGAACGAGTCTAATAGAGTCTTAAGGAACGGTAGGGGGACGCCTTTACTTTTCTTTAAGAGGCTATAAGACTTTAGGAAAAATTCCATTCTTTCATTCTTTCTTTCGTGCTACTACTTGAGTCCAATTGGTATCTAGGTGATACAAATTGGTATCTGACCATCTTCATTCTATTTCGCAGATGGTTAGAACTAGAGCAACGACCGCACCAGCAGCAACAACGGCAAGACAGGAAACGACTGAGCCAGCCACTGGGGCTGTGGCTCGAGGAAGAGCAATGGCAAGAGGCCATGGTAGAGGTCGTGGGAGGACGTCCTCTAGAGGAAGAGGACGAGCCCCTAGCCCATCTGATGCTAGGGCGGTGACTCCTCCACCGACTAAGGAAGTAGTAAGAGAGGGTGAGGAAGGGGAGAGTGAACAAGTGCAAAATGAGGAATTGCCACCCCAACCTACCCTAGAGATGATCAATCAGGTTCTTGCTTACCTTAGCGGGTTATCTGATCAGGGTCAGGCACCTCCAGTGGTTTCTGCACCAACACCTCCGGTTTCAGAGGTACGACATGCCGCTGCTGGGGCTCCCCGCATGGATGCCTCATTGGGAATAGGCACATTTCCTCGTCTGACTACTGGGCCTATAATGACAAATGATCAGCATGAACTTTTCAGTAAGTTCTTGAAATTGAAACCTCCAGTCTTTAAGGGTGCAGAATCAGAGGATGCCTACGATTTTCTGGTTGATTGTCATGAGCTCCTACACAAGATGGGTATAGTAGAGCGGTTTGGTGTCAAGTTCGTGAGCTATCAGTTTCAATAGAACGCCAAAATGTGGTGGCGGTCACATGTCGAGTGTCAACCAACAGAGGCACCACCTATGACGTGGGAATCATTCTCTAGCTTGTTTATGGAGAAGTATATCCCAAGGACTTTGAGAGATAGAAAAAGGGATGAGTTCTGGAGTCTTGAGCAAGGAAGGATGACGGTTAATGCATATGAGGCTAAATTCCGCGCATTATCCAGGTATGCCACCCAACTTTGTTTCAGTCCACAAGAACGGATTCGCCGTTTTGTGAAGGGGTTGAGGTCAGAATTGCGGATTTCAGCCTTACAGGTAGCGGCTACGGCAAAATCCTTCCAAGAGGTGGTAGACTTTGTGATAGAGGTGGAAGGAGTAAAGCCAGATGACTTCACCAAGACATCGACATCAAAAAGGTTTCGAAAGGAGGTGAGTTCAACGGTTCTTACTCTAGAGGACAGAGTTCCGGAGGTTACTCAGTTCGACCAATTCAGTCTTCACTACAGACTGTAGTTGGGGGTCCACCTCAGAACGGTCAACACTTCTCCGAGAGACCTATGCCCGACTCCAGAGAATGATATGGATGTGGAGAGATTGGACATATTAGGAGGAATTGTCCAAAACAGAGTTACAGACCCCCAATAGCTAGAGGTAGAGGTGGTCATGGTAGAGGCCGTTTTTCTGGAGGACGTGGTGGTCGAGGTAATGGTGGTCACCAAAACGGCAGAGGTGATGGGCAAACTGGAGACACTACTACGCAACATGGTAGGGGCAACGGACAGACAAATAATGGAGCCCATTGTTACGCTTTTCCTGGGAGATCTGAAGCGGAGACATCAGATGCTGTCATCACAGGTAATCTTTTGGTTTGTGATTGCATGGCTTCTGTATTGTTTGATCCCGGATCCACATTTTCTTATGTGTCTTCTTCATTTGCTAATGGTCTAAATTTACATTGTTAATTACTTGACATGCCTGTTCATGTTTCTACTCCGGTGGGTGAGTCTGTGATAGTTGAAAAGGTATATAGGTCTTGTTTAGTGAACTTTGTGGGGAGCAACACTTATGTAGATTTGGTTATTTTAGAAATGGGTGACTTTGATGTAATTCTGGGTATGACTTGGCTTTCTCCAAATTTTGCGATATTGGATTGTAATGCTAAAACTATGACGTTAGCCAAGCCTGGAACAGATCAGTTAGTGTGGGAGGGCGACTACACTTCCACTCCGGTTCGTATCATCTCCTTTCTTTGTGCTAAGAGAATGGTTAGTAAGGGGTGTTTAGCTTTCTTGGCACATCTCAAGGATGACACTACTCAAGTACCTCTAATTGAGTCAGTTTCGGTAGTCCGTGAATTTCTGGATGTGTTCCCTGCAGATCTTCCGGGTATGCCACCAGACAGGGATATTGACTTCTGTATTGATCTTGAACCGGGTACTCGCCCCATTTCTATACCCCCTTATAGAATGGCTCCCACGGAGTTAGGAGAGTTAAAGGCCCAAATTCAAGAGTTGTTGAGCAAAGGCTTCATTCGACCAAGTGCATCTCCTTGGGGTGCTCCGGTGTTATTTGTGAAGAAGAAGGATGGGAGCTTTCGGATGTGCATAGACTACAGACAACTGAACAAGGTAACTATTAAGAACAAGTACCCCATTCCTCGCATTGATGACTTGTTCGATCAGTTACAAGGTGCTTGTGCCTTCTCTAAAATTGACTTGAGATCCGGTTACCATCAATTGAAAATACGGGCAACGGATGTGCCAAAGACAGCTTTTCGAACTAGGTATGGGCATTATGAATTTGTGGTAATGTCTTTTGGTCTTACGAATGCCCCTGCTGCTTTCATGAGCTTGATGAACGGGATTTTTAAGCCATATCTGGACCTCTTTGTGATCGTGTTTATTGATGATATACTGATATACTCCAAGAGTAAGAAGGAACATGAGGAGCATTTGAAAATGGTGTTAGAGTTGTTGAGGAAGAAAAAGCTTTATGCCAAATTCTCCAAGTGTGAGTTTTGGCTAGATTCAGTGTCCTTCTTGGGGCACGTGGTTTCTAAGGATGGAGTGATGGTGGATCCATCTAAGATTGAGACGGTGAAGGATTGGGTAAGACCTACTAATGTGTCAGAAATAAGGAGTTTTGTTGGGTTAGCTAGCTACTACCGACGATTCGTCAAGGGATTCTCTTCTATTGCTTCCCAATTGACGAACTTGACTAAGCAGAATGTTCTATTTGTATGGTCAGATGAATGTGAGAAAAGCTTTCAGAAGCTTAAGACTTTGTTGACTACCGCACAAATTCTTACCTTGCTAGTAGAGGGTAAGAACTTCATCGTTTATTGTGATGCATCCTATTCGGGATTGGGTGCAGTGCTAATGCAAGAGAAGAATGTGATTGCTTATGCTTCGAGGCAATTAAAGGTACATGAACGTAACTATCCGACTCATGATTTGGAGTTGGCCGCGGTAGTATTTGCACTAAAGCAATGGAGACACTATTTGTATTGGGTTAAGTGTGAGGTCTATACGGATCATCGTAGCCTACAGTATGTCTTTACTCAGAAAGATTTGAACTTGAGACAGAGGAGATGGATGGAACTACTGAAGGACTACGACATCACTATCTTGTATCATCCGGGAAAAGCAAATGTTGTGGCGGACGCTTTAAGTAGAAAGGCCAGAAACATGGGAAGTCTAGCTCATTTGCAAGTTTCTAGACGCCCATTGGCTAGAGAGGTTCAGAATCTGGCTAATGACCTTATGAGGTTAGAAATAAATGAGAAGGGAGGATTTTTGGCTTGTGTGGAGGCGAGATCTTCCTTCCTTGACCAGATTAAAGGGAAACATTTTGATGATGAGAAACTAAGGCGAATTCGAGATATGGTGTTGCGAGGAGAGGCTAAAGAGGCAAAAATTGATGAGAAAGGTGTTTTGAGGATTAAAGGAAGGGTATGTGTGCCCCGTGTTGATGACTTGATCCACACTATTCTTACAGAGGCTCATAGTTCCGGATATTCTATACATCCTGGTGCAACCAAGATGTATCGTGACCTAAAGCAACACTTCTGGTGGAGTAGAATAAAGCGAGATATTGTTGAGTTTGTTGCCAAATGTCCAAATTGTCAACAAGTAAAGTATGAACACCAGAGGCCCGGAGGAACACTTCAAAGGATGCCCATTCCTGAATAGAAGTGGGAGAGAATTGCAATGGACTTCGTGGTTGGTCTTCCAAAGACATTGAGTAAGTTTGATTCCATTTGGGTGATTGTTGATAGGTTAACTAAGTCTGCTCATTTCATTCCGGTCAAAGTGACCTACAATGCAGAGAAGCTAGCCAAAATCTACATCTCAGAGATTGTTCGGTTGCATGGGGTTCCACTCTCCATCATATCAGATAGAGGTACGCAGTTTACCTCTAAGTTTTGGAGAACATTGCATGCTGAATTAGGTACTAGATTGGACCTTAGTACTGCATTTCATCCTCAGACCGATAGTCAGTCTGAGCGAACGATTCAAGTGTTGGAGGATATGCTCCGTGCATGTGTAATAGAATTTGGTGGCCATTGGGATAACTTCTTACCCTTGGCAGAGTTTTCATACAACAATAGCTATCACTCCAGTATTGACATGGCTCCATTTGAAGCATTGTATGGGAGGAGATGTAGATCTCCCATTTGTTGGTTTGATGCATTCGAAGTCAGACCTTGGGGTACTGATTTGTTGAGGGATTCCATGGAGAAGGTGAAAGCTATTCAAGAAAAGCTTTTAGCGGCTCAAAGTATACAAAAGGAATATGCGGATCGAAAAGTTAGAGACTTGGAGTTCATGGAGGGTGAACAAGTCTTGTTGAAGGTTTCACCCATGAAAGGGGTGATGCGGTTTGGAAAAAGGGGTAAGCTAAGTCCAAGGTATATTGGACCATTTGAAGTGCTTAATCGAATAGGGAGGTGGCTTATGAATTAGCCTTGCCTCCAGGGCTGTCCGGAGTGCATCCGGTATTTCATGTGTCCATGTTGAAAAGATACCATGGGGATGGAAACTACATTATCCGTTGGGATTCAGTTTTGCTTGATGAGAATTTGACTTATGAGGAGGAACCGGTTGCTATATTAGATAGAGAAGTTCGCAAGTTGAGGTCGAGAGAGATTGCATCCATCAAGGTTCAGTGGAAGAATCGACTGGTTGAAAAAGCTACTTGGGAGAAGGAGGCAGATATGCAAGAAAAATACCCATATCTGTTTACAGATTCAGGTACTTCTTTCCGCCCTTGTTTTCCTTCTTTTGATTGTTCGAGGATGAACGATGGGTAAATTGGTATCTATTGTAACGACCTGTTCAGTCGTTTTGAGCAGCAGATTTTATTTCTGGAAAAACTGGCTGAGACGACGGACACCACGACGGACCGTCATGGGCATGACAGATCGTCGAGGATGTCTCATCCCAGAACACTTAGAATTCTGAAAATTGTGCATTAAAATCGACTCTCTGTAAATTGTGACGGACCTGCAGGACGGACCGTCACAGCTACGACGAACCGTCGTAGGCTCCCGTTGCAAAATACTTCAACTCTTGAGAATTTGGTACGGGGAACGAGTCTCTGAATGTCATGACGGAAGTGCAGGACGGACCGTCACATGTGTGACGGACCGTCACAGAATCCTTAGTGAAAATTGGAACTCTAAGATGCTGCGACGACCTGCATGACGGACCGTCGCAGACACGACGGGCCGTCACAGGTTGCGTAATCCCAGTCAGAGTCGGATTTCTTTACACGTTTTAAGGGACGTTTTGGACTATTCTTTCCTTAATTAAAAGGTTAGAGGGTTAATATTAATAAGTCTAATTACTTGGGGGTTAAAAGAGGTAACCTTAAGTTAATTAGTGGGCTATTATTGCCATCTTTTATTCTTAATTATATGCTAATTAGGGTAAAAGAAAGAGGGTTTTGAATAAAGAAAATAGAAAGAACAGAGAGAAAGAGAGAAATCGATCGAGAGGGAGGAGAAAACAGAAGCTTGGGAATTTGCTTGTTGATCACTAGTCTTCGGTGGAGGTAGGTTATGGTTTTTACGATATTCGTAGTGAACTCTTAATAGTGAATGATATGTATTGATTGTATTGTAAACCCTGCTATATGCTTAATTGTATGCTTGCATGAATATGATTATGTGATTTTGATAAAAGAAGCATGATGAAAACTATTGAATCCCAAATCTTGAAAGAAACTTTAATCTACGTTATTAATGATGATGCCTTGGTATAAAAGAAGGCTTGGTGAATTAAAGTAATGGGATTGATGATGCCTTGGTATAGAGAAGGCTTGATGAACGGATGGAATGAAATTAGTGGATCGGAGTGTCAAGTTCCGACACATAGTATTAGTGGATCGGAGTGTCACGTTCCGACACATAGTATTAGGGGATCGGAGTGTCACGTACCGACACATATAGGGGATCGGAGTGTCACATACCGACACATATAGGGGATCGGAGTGTCACGTACCGACACATATAGGGGATCGGTGTGTCACGTTCCGACACATAGTATTAGTGGGACGGGTGTCACGAACCGACACGTAGAATTAGGGGATCGGAGTGTCACGTACCGACACAAGAGGAAGAAAGATAATGGATCTTGAAAGATGATAATATACTCAACATAATGAACTTAATTCCCAAATGAGTATGGTATTTGAGGCTTGAGCCCTCATGGATGAACTTGATGGTATTTATTGATGATTTAATACTTGTTGTTGCTACATGTTGAGTATTGTAGTCGATTTACATTATTATTGATATATACTGTTTTCTATTTTGAGTTGGCCGATGATATCTACTCAGTACTTGTGGTTGTACTGACCCCCTACTTTTATGTTTTCTTCTTTGTTATTTGTGGTATCCAGCAAACGTTCCGTCAACTTCAGCTCAGCAGTAAATCAAGCCAGTCTTCGCTACACCGGATCTTCAGGGTGAGCTAATGCTTCTAGCTTGGACTGGGTCTTCTTCTTCAAGTCTTGATGCCTTGAACTTCCGGCATGGACTAGCTTTTATTTGTTTTAGCTTCTTAGACATTCTTAGTTTAGTAATTTGAGGATAGATGTTCTTGTGATGATGACTTCCAGATTTTGGGGATAATAATAGTTTGAATTGATTTTATTAACGAGTTAAGTCTTCCGCATTATTTTCTGTTGCTATACATTGAAATGTTAAGGTTTAGATTGGTTGGTTCGCTCACATAGGAGGGTGAATGTGGGTGCCAGTCACGGCCCCGATTTGGGTCGTGACATTATATGTATATGATTATATACAATTTATATAATATTGATACATTGCGTATACGTATGTCCGTTTTTGTTGATTTCATTATTAGTACAATTGCATAAGAAACACTTATTTATTAATGGGAAACTTACCTAAATATACTAAAATAAATAAATATTTACCATTTATAGCAACAATAGTTTTTTTTATTTGAACACTTTTAATTCATTTATAATACAAGTTTAATATATATTACAAAGATCAATTTATTATTCACATATAATACAATTTTTAATGATGAATAATACATTTATCACAGATTTTAATACACTTATAATGCAATGTGACAATTTTTTACCAAACAAACATGATATATTTCAAAAAACAATTCTAATTCATATATATTGCATACATAATTCACTTTTAATACATATTACATATTTAACAAAGCATTGCTATAAATGGTAATAAACAAAAAGTATCGCTAAAATCAGTAATTATTTTTTAAAATGTATTAATTTATGTAATTTTTCCTTTATTAATTCAGTCTAATCTATTTCAGCCCATCAAAGTTTGGACTATCAAGTCAAAATTAGTAATAAAAAGAAATTGAAAAAAAATTAAAAATATTTCATTTTATTTGATATGTTACATAAAATCATAATAAAAAAGAGAACAAAAAATAATTTAACATAGTAAAAGTCGAACGGCCTCAATTATGATTCACATTTTAAACTTGTTTCACTCAAATAATTTTTAAAAGTCAATCTATACATTTTCTACCTTTACTTGCATTCAACGTCAACGATCCAATAAGGCAATCAACCATCATTCAACTTGCAAAAGGTTGTTTCCTTTTATCAACTAGGTAATTATCCAGGTTGTTGCTTTTTGTCATTTAAGGGTCGTTTGGTACAAAAATAAATAATGCAAAGATTAATAATGCAGTGATTAGCAATGCAGTGATTAGCAATTCAGGGATTATTTTTATCAAGTGTTTGGTTCATTTGTTTCTTATCTAATTTTGTGTGTGGTTTAAAAGGTTTTTTTAAAAAAAACTTTCCAATTATCCCCTAGAGTTATTATGAGATTTTGTATTTCATGTAATTGAGTCAAAGTAGATAATTAACGGAGAATATTATTTTTTATAACATTTTTAACTAGTTAGGAAAATAAATTTTTTATTGTCATGTTCACTATTTTCTCACTTAAATATTTGAGAGTAAATAATTGTCATCTTAATAAATTAGAGTTAATAACTCAAAAAGTCACACAACTATAATGATTATAGAGAAAAATTATTGAACTTTGTTTTCTATCAATAAATTTTAAAAAACTCTTTATCATAAAATAAAATAAAAATATAAAATAAATATAGAAAAATAAATTAAACTATTTTTATACTCGAGATGTGTGTGTATATATACACACTCTCTTGTTTTAGACTACTTGTGTAATGAATTTTTATTAAGAGATAATATTTTACTTATGAATTGTTCTTAAATTCATACATCAACATTAACATATCAGTCGGATTATAATATTTTATATTAATAATTAATAGATTAAGTAATTCATATTTTATAAACAAAAAATTATGTCTAAATAATAAAAATTGTAAGCTAATTTATTTAAATAACTTTATTAGTATAAATATAAAATATAAAATATAAAATAAAAAAAAATAAAAAGGATTTGAAGGGTATTTTTGTCTTTACCTAGAATAGTCTCATGATATTAGAGCTAATACCTCCAAATGGAAGGTATTAATAATACATCACATAATTCCATGTAGGATATATTTACTAATCCATGGATTAGTTATACATAGGCTCACATTTCTACCAAACACAGTATTAAATTATACCACATCTAATACATGAATTATTTCTTTTAATACAGCCTACCAAACGCTCCCTTAGTTTGCTATAAATAATCAAACAAATTCAATTGAATTAGACAACATTTGTTATTAGAATTAGGAAAAAGGTTCTTATCAAATTGAATAAGGGTTTCAATATATGTGTAGGACAGGATCATGTCGGTTGATTCAAGCGACCCCTCAAAAAGCTCTTGTAAGAGCTTAGTGAATGAATTTATTAGTTAAGTTTGTCCTTTATTCTGACAAGATATATTATAATTTTGATTACATAATTAAAATATTTTGTTATCATAAGACTCACGTGGTGGTTGTCAATTAGAAAAACTTCACAAGAAAAGTAAAATTAAGTTTTTTTCAGTATGTTATTGATGCATATTTTCTGTCATAAAGTTTTGTTGTTAATGTACACGTAAATGCACTACTATCAAATTAATTTAAATTCAGTCTTTCTTCACAGTTATTCGTTTAGTTCAATATGTTCAGTTTTAGCCTTTTATTACATTAAATTATTTTACATATTGTACATTTTATTTACTGATGTCGTTTGACGAAGCTTTATATTATGATGCAGATTTAGATATTCACGATATCGAAGCATCACTAGGATTACTTTCATTCAATTTCAGTGAGACCTCTTTATTTACACAAGGCTTTAGTTTATCTAGCATACTTGTTTGTTCATATATATTGTTAAGAGTTAGTTAGTCTTATGTCTTCTCCCAATAACCTCTCTTCAGTGTGTTAGAGGCTTCATTAACAAGTAAGTTGAGTTATTGTTTGTATGAGAAAATGTTATAAGTAGTTATTTAGCTATAGGAGTAGGTCTCTAAAATAGTCTATTTACTATAATTTTATAGAATTTAGTCATTTAATTATTTAAAAACTTATCAAACTTGGTCCTTAATTATATATTTATTGATTTTAGTTCTTTAACTATACACTAACGAACTTAGTCCTTTAAGTATTTAAAATCAGGTTTGGCCACTAACTAGCTTATATACAAATAATTTTTAAAGCCATTTTTTCTATTGTTTCTCTCTCCCAACTACTTTCACTTCAAATTACCCTTACGTAGAGAACCTTTAATCTCAACAATTCAAGATAAAATTCACAAGAAAAAAAATATAAGTAATAATTTCATTCAACGGACAGTAAAATAAAGCATATTATTAAGAGCTTCAATATGCTAAACTTTATTATAAGACCTAAAAAATATTATCCATTGAATTCAAAAGTTGTACTTGAACAACTTTGTTAAACAGATAGGTTTAATTTTTCAAATGTTGAAATTTATAAAATGGTAGATTGGTAACCTTTTGTTTTTCTAAAAAGTAGATTGATTTTATTATTATGTTCATCTTATTTTTACGTAAAGAAAATTGAGTACTCAGATCAATTTTTTTTGTTCTTTCGCATGAAAAATATAATTTAAAACATTTACGCGGATTATGAATCGTTAACCTCCAAAGAAGGAACTACCACATATTCACGTCATTAGCAACAATTACATGCTTCATTTTATCGTCCATTAAATAAAAATACAACTTATAACTTCTTTCCTCATTAATTTTATTAGAAATTGTTGGGATTATAGTTATTTCGTAAGAGTAATTTAAAGAAAAAGTAGCGGAGATAGATAAACAACATAAAAAGGGAAAAGTATCTAAAAAATATTTCTACTTTAACCGAAATTGTTGTTACGATACCAAACTTTTTGTAGAACCTTTTATCCCTGTACTATTTAATAGTGTATTTTAAAGATATATTTGTACCCAGTGGATACATTACTATTTATAATTATGTAATATTTTTTATGTTCATGTAGGCACATATGCATATCTTTAAAATACACTATTAAATGGTGAAGGGAGTAAAATGTTGATATTATTACAGCAATTTCGATCAAAGTTCGAATATATTTCAGATCTTTTTTCCACTAAAAAATGGGTTAAAGATTCATTTTATGAAGAGTTCAACTACTTGTAACATTTTCTCTAATTTTCACCATTAGTTTAGAAACTTTGAAACACATTATTAAATAGTGCAAGACAAAAGATCATTTTCAAGGTTTGACATCGTTATAACAATTTTAATTAAAATTTAAATATATTTCAAATCTTTTCTCCACTTAAATTATTTTCCCTGGGTTAAAAATTTATTTCTGAAGAGTTCAACTATTTATATCATTTTCTCTAGTTTTCACCATTATTTTAGGAAGATATTCACATTATAAAGATCTTAAAATTTTAACTATCAATCATCTTTTGAAAAACATCCATATAATTATAGCTCTCAATAAAATAGAAAGCCATACCAAGAATTTATTTGTATCAATAATAGTTCTGACCTCTGAATCTGATACTTTATATGGATTATTGTTATCTATTTTCTCGTATTATATAGTTATTGTATCTATAATATTTTTTTTTAAATTTAAAATGTATTATATTATATTATTAAATTTTATTATTACGTATCAATGAAAATTTTCTCGAACGATTGATTTAGTATGTTTCCCTTTTTACTTAATTCATTTTTTCAATTATATTTTAGCATAATATTTCATAATATTTTTTTACCTTTTACCCTATATTATTTAATTCTAGTCATATCTCTTACCCTAAAATAATTAAAGATATATTAGTAAATTTATAAATTACAATACCTTTTCAAGAAAAAGACAAAAGAAAATGTGAACCCAAGCCGCTAGCCCACTTTAGATTCATAACATCTTCCACCCTCTGAATCAATGATTTACTCACTGCCAACAAAAACATACTATATTTACTAGTTTAAATCGATTCACTAAGCAAGTTAAAAGTCTTATTACGCAATTTCACCAGTGTGTAATACATTCAACATTTTTTTAATATTAAACACTTTTTACAAGCCGAGCTAGATTTTTCTGTGGAACCCCCGACAAAGGAGACCTGTCTAGTCAAATGAGCTTCTAATAAGAAATAATTCATTACTTATCCAATAATTTTTTTTTATAGCTTTATATCTCTCTCGTCTAATCGAGATTCCCTAAGAAAAAAGGGATTAAATGAGTAATTATAGTTTCTGTACGTCAATTCAATCAAATCAAAAAATGTTATTAAATAACAATAAATAATACAAGCTAATAAAATATTGTATCTATAATAGAGTATAATACAATATAATTTATTGCTAAATAATAAGTATCCAAATAGAGCGTGAATATATTTGTTCTGTCAAAGGCTCAGCTCTCCAACCTCCTTATAATTCAAGATGCTGTTTTTACGATTACAACGACGTAATATAGGTTTTAAAGAGGATTTTTACTAAGATAGCCTTTCACTGGGACTTAAATCCTTTGCAAGTACACAAAATTGTTTTGAATAAAATTGGTGCAATGAACAAGCTGCTTCCTATTAAATGTCTATGCTCTAAAATTTCTATATTATAAGATTGATTGCGTATTTACATTAAATAACGCTTAATGAATGAAATTATTAAAGATCCAAAGAGACACATAATTATAATCCTAATTCACCTCAGACTTAGTTTATAGTCAGGTGCATATTCATCAAATACTAAACCCCAAATTATATCATTACAAGCTGAGATAATGGTGATAATGGTGGCACCTCAAAAATACCCTTTTCATCCCAAATCGTCGACCAACTTGACGGTGTTAATGGAGCCGCCGCCGTTGGGAGTACTCTTTCTTCTTCTATTTTCCTTTCCTTTTTGATTACTAATTCCTCTGTTTCTCCTCTCACCCTTTTACTGCCTGATGAGTTCACCGGCTGTGGAATCTCAATATCATGATTTTGTTGCTTAAAGTTTGCAACTTCAAGTGGGAAATTCAATATTGCTTTGCTTCCTCTAAGCTTAAACGCTGCCCTGTCATATGCCTTTGCCGCATCCACAGCAGTATCGAATGTTCCTAACCAAACTCGAGTCCCCTTTCTATTTGGGTCACGAATCTCCGCTGCAAACTTCCCCCATGGCCTCTGTCTAACTCCCCTGTAATGCTTCTTCTCACTCCCAACGTTCTCTACAACAACAGGTTTCGCGGGTATTGCGACGTTCAGAGATGGCTTCCGTTCTCTGAAGTTACTCTGTTTCGGAGAATTTACATGTGGTTTTGCCTCAAATTGGAAAAAACCATCATACTCTGTTTTAGAAGTAGCATTAAAGAAGCTTGAGATATGATCAAGATTTGAAGTTTGAGTTATTAAAGAGAAACAACTCTGGTCCAGAGATTCATCAAAAAGATGTTGCCTAATCAAATCAAGTGAAGTACAAGTCTCTTGTGGAGAACCCATTTTTTTCTTTAAAGGGAATGTTAAAAATTCAAAGTTGGGAGTTGAGTGGAAAAAAAAGAGTGTGTTGAGGGTTGATTATATAGAGTGGAAATTTGAAGATTGAGAAGAGGGTTCCTAGGAGGCCTCTAAGATGGAGAGAGGAAGCATCATGTGGGGGTGGGGTAATCTATAAACCTTTATTGTACTGTTATACACCAATTAAATATTGCTCACTCCGTCTATTATTAATTGTCATATTTTTTATTTTTAAAATTAAATTATAAAAAATTTAATTAATATTTTGTAATATTTTTTTTATAAAATAAATAAGCAAAAAGTTATAATATGTAAAATATAGTATTTTTCGTATAGTTTTTAAATATTTAAATTTTTTATCTAATATATTGAATTAATATACTAATTTAACTTTAAATATAAAAATATAATATGATAAATAAAAATAGACTAAGGAAATATATGTTATAATATTATTATTTCAACGAAATGAGAAATGATGTGGGACAACAATGTGATGATGTTGCTTTGTTTGTTTGTCTCTTTTGTTGTTGTTTTTCAATTAAAAAAGTTGGGTATTGATGGATGATTCTTATCTCTTCCACCAAGAGTTCTATTTCTAGGTTGCTTCTATTTTTCCCTCTTTCTAAATCCTGTTTAATGATGAGATAAGTGTCCACAATATTTTTGAATTGTGTGTAAAATATGCGTATCTTTTTGAATTATTAATAATTTTAAAAAAATATTTTTATTTCATTACCTAAATTTATATACATTATTTATTAGTAGCATGATATAGCAAGTTGGTGATTAAGTTTTTATAGAAGTATAAAACTTTTAATAAAAAATCAAAAAAAAGTATTGAAATACTCCTACACTTTGATAAAAATTTAAGAGGTATATATATATATATATATATATATATATATATATATATATATATATATATATATATATATATATATATATATATATATATATATATATATATATATATATACTTAGATTTTTTAAGATGTCAATAATTTGAAAATAAAACTAACCATTCACGGTGAATTTGAATTGTTACAATACTTCTCGATCTCTTAGTTTTTTATTAATGTTTAACTAAATTCTGTGTTGGTATATTTTTAATTAAAACTTTTTATGGTCATATAAATGCTATGAAATACTAAAATCACACGTTTCAACAAATACAAAATAATATAAAATAAGATCACAAAAATTTGAAAATGTTAAACGTATCAAATTATGACAAATAAAGTGAGATTGAGAAGTAAATATTTTATACAATATATGGACGTAGAACAAGGGGAAAAACTTGAGATCTTTTTTATTTTACTACATGGACACATCTAAATCGAAATTGTTCACATTTCAACAGATTAGGTGAAATTTCTTTTTATAAATATTTAAATTATTAATTATTATAATTTATAATATTTTTTACGTAATTTATAAAATATACAAATTTTATTTAAAAAGAATGAAAATTTTTATGCACAAATTACAATTAAACTTAATTTATTTAATTTTCAAAAAATACAATATATTACATAAATATACTATTTTATATAAAGAATCTAAGAGAGAAGTGAATACTGAGATACTACAAGTAGATCTTATGTAACTTTTAGCACAATATTATATATGGGAAATATTTCTTTTAAATCAATGAATATTATTTTAACACAAGTTGAATACGAAAATAGACTTCCTTTTTTTTTATTCTTCTAAAAAAGACGTAGTATTTTATATATATGCTAACGGGTAATTATAGAATGTGACCTTTTTTGGGTACCTTCTCTGAAGGATCATTATTAATAACTTAATATAAGAGAAAAGAGTTAAAAATATCTTTTATAAGTGTATATAATTTATAAAATTTATTCTTAGTTAATAGTTTGACTTTATTAAGTATCAATTTTTATGTTATTTAATTGAATCGACTATATTCTTATTGTGACATAATTTGATGAATTATCGATATATCATTCTCTTCCTCGTTCTTAAACCTTTAAACCATTACAGAATATTTTTATTCGAAGCCTAGCCCCTCTTCTAAATTTCTCGATGCTACTTAAGTGGATTTAGTTTTTTCCCCACTAATTTTGATAAATTCCGAGTTATGTTATTGTGATTCAATGTAGATGCATTTTATAGTTTGAGGAATCTAATGACAAATTTGGTGGTTTGATGAATTGTAAAAACATTTAATTGTTTGTCACGATTCAGATCGTCTTGATTGACATTCACAGTAATTCTTCGGTGGGAAAATCATTACTCCAATCCAACTATACAACTTTGAAAACTAACATATTTAAAGATACAAAAGCAGGTTTAAATGTCTAAAGAAAATTATGGAGTTCCCATAAATTCCTAAGTTTAACAAATAACTGTCAAAATATTTGCGGAAAAAAACTCCTAGAAACTGTCAATGTACCAAAACTGTAAAGTTCAACAAGTTTAAGGAAAAGGAGTACAACCCTGACAGTTAAAACATAACAAATATCTAAGAGCTAGTCTAAGCCCGAAGACTAAATATCAGAAAGTTCATGATAGTCTGGAAGAACCGACTCACTCTTGAATCTGATCTCGATAAGTGATCTCCTAAATGAGGTCTCTTAGTAGTCGCTAAAGCTGTCATGTACTCAACAAAGAACAAGCAAGTGCAATATCAATACACAACACACTATATTGGTAGGATCACCACAACTACTCCCATAAGCACAATATACAACGAGCAATCACAACACAATAAGCACACATATACAGAATTACAGTTCAATCATCATTTCAGAGCAACATACAGTCTTTCATTATCATGACAAGTAGACATAAACAACTAATCACAAGCAGTCCTCTCATCAAAACCATACTCAAGCTATTAGTGTGTGGGTCGTGATACCCGATCCAAAGTATGTGACGGAACGTGACACTCGATCTAATATATGTGTTGTAGTGTGGCACCTGATCCAATCAACACAATCATAATCATTATCACATCCATAATGAGCAATACTCGAATAATACAATCATGTAGCGGTTTAATGACAAGTATTATTCACACATCATTATTTCATTAGGTTCAGTTCACATTTCCCTATTCACATACACATATGCATACAATGTAACAATCAATCAACATTTATCACGCAAACAGGAAATTAAATCATCACCTACCTCGAAACCAGGCTTGAATCCTCATAAGACACTTGATTTTTTCCTTTTTGAATTCTTTCTGTTTATTCCAAGTCTACAAACAATTAATATAACACAATGATCAATAAATTAAGGTCTAATTTATCCGGATTATAACAAACCCAAGACCAAAATCATGATCCTAATGTGCGATTAGGGCTTTTCCCACCATTAACTTCAGGCTAAGACCCTCCCATCGATAATTACCCATGAATCTAAGTTCTACGAATAAAAAAAACGGATTAGGGAAGTAAAATTCTTACATTTAACACCAAAAGTCACGGAAAACTTTCAAGTACTCGTCCTGGATTGTCTCCTAACTCTTTAGAGCAAAGTTTGCAGAAAAATAACGAAATTGAGATTTTTTTCCCCAACTTCAGTCACGACTGACCCACTATAGCGGACCCTAACCCGCCAGAATGGCCCTACCATGACGAGATTAATTCCGCCGCAGAGACTTGCACGGAGAGAACTTCGGAATTTGAGTTACAAACTCCCATTCCACAACACATCTTCAACCTTTGACGTTCACAAATTATCCCTTCATGCCAAAATCATTTTCGAGAGTTCTACTCGCCAAAATTCAATTCAGTAAAGTCTTACTGGTTCCCTAACGTCTTAGCTATCTACCCATGTGATCAAATTCGCAATTAAATCCCCATTCATTATCAAATTTCCCTAAACCTCACCTGACTCAGATTTCGTCCATATCTTGACTAGACTACAATTTTTCAAGTCACTATTCAAAAGTTTTCTGCCCCAATTTTTTTCCCATTGATTTTTCTCTGACGACGGAAACATGTCATTACATGTTTGAAGTAATGTTAAATGAATTTTCCCTTTTTATCACATTTTGATAATTATATCTTTTTCTAGATCTTTAATTTAAATTACATAAAATGTTACTTTAAGTTGGTTAAAAATGGTGTAGAATGTGCTCTATGCGATGTTCAAATTGGTGTAAAAAAAAAAAAACTACAATTTAACTCTGCCTTCCTACTATTTAATTAGGAGGAAGCTACCCTTTGGCACACATGATTGATGATGATTAGAGGATAAGACGTTATAACATTGGTAAGAAAATGAAATTCAAACCGCTTATATGATTATATTTAACTACTTCAAGAAATATGAAATTAGCTCTGAACTTCATCGCTAATCTATCACTATTTTGTCCATACCTAATTTAAATATGCTAAATTTGACGATAGATTTTATTTTTTAGCTACAAAATACTCTGTTGCTAAATCTCAATTTTTAAAGTAGTTTTGAATGAGAACTATATATTCTTTGCCATAAATCATACTATTAAATTGAGTTTTCTTGTTTATATTTTCCATAAAAAAAAAATTGATCTGCTTTTCATAAGAAAACAAACAGAGAATGTACTACTAGTCTGTTCCTCAATAAGAATTTATAATTAATGGATATTTAATGGTTGCTTGTTTGACTAAATATTTTGACTTATGTATATTTCCAGGAAAGTCTATTTTAACACCTGCAAAGTAGTGTATAGTCCTGTTATTTTTTGAAGCAAAGAAAAAAAAAATATACAACTGAAAATAGCTATTACATGATAAAATTCTTTCGAAGACTGGTCATCAATCAAATAAGAATATAATGTGTAATGACGTTTTAATTATAGGGAAAAGACTTAAATATGATATTCAATTTTCAAAAAAAACTTATTTATGTCATCAGTTAAAAGTTTAGTTCATCTATGTTATTATTTTATAATAGTGGTTTTACAAAACTATTTTTAACACGTGTCCAATTGTATTCGGCCATCTCATCAAGTTTTTTGATTAAAATATAATAATTCTGAAAAAAAATGAATTTAATTTTTTGATTTTTTTTATTTAAAAAATTGATGACGTGGCCGAATTACAATTGGACACGTGTTAATTTTTTTAGTAAAAAAATCAAAATTCTAAATAAAATTAAATTATTTTTTTATATTCTTTTATTAAAAAATTGATGAATTAATCGAATTATAATTAGCTACATATCAAAAATGATTTTATAAAATAAGTAAAAATATAAATAAATTAAATTTTTACGTGATAACATGAATGAGTCTTTTCTAAAAGTTCAAAGCTCGAGTATTTTCCATTAATTATATCCTTTTGAATTGTAGTGTTAGTAAATTAGATTTACGTATGAAGAAGCATTAACAATTCTTATCTAAGCCCATATATAATTAAGTACGTATACGTAACATGGCACGTGTGCTGACTAAAGGACCTCATGATGACTTTATTGCTTCTTCTGAAACATACTTTTCAACGACTTTGTATTATTTTATTTAATTAGATAAAATAAAATAAATAAAAAATTTAAAACAATAAAATATAGACAAAAAACTTGACTTTTCGTTCATGATTCAACATCTACTTCAACTTGCAAAGGATTAAAAATTGCTTTAATTTCGAAACGATCTGTGTTGCTTATCATTAAATATTTATAACGAAGTTTATAGTATATTCGATCAAATTTTGAATGATAAAAATATTTATTTTATAAAAGTAATGTATTGGATCATGCTTGGAAAGAAAATAAGTACTAAGCAGAAGCTAAATAAATTGTAGCTTTTTAAAAAATGAAATAAAGATAAAAAGCTTTTAAGATAAGTAACTTTAAAAATACTTTAAAAAAACTTGATTAATGTTAAAAAATAACAAAAGTCCCACATAGGTGGTTAATGCGATGGGTGGACTCCTTATGAGGCTTGGGCAATCCTCCTCCCTTTGAGCTAGCTTTTGGGGTGTGAGTTAGGCGTAAGACCTAATTTCCACGTGGTATCAGAGCAGGGGCCCGTCTCACTCGATGTTGGGGCCCCCCAAAATCAAAAATTGCCACGCACCAGATGCTAAGCAGTGGGCTTGAGGTGGGGTGTTAAAGAACGACAAAAGTCCCACATCGGTGGTTAATGAGATGGGGGTGGACTCCTTATGAGGCTTGGACAATCCTCCTCCCTTTACGCTAGCTTTTGGGGTGTGAGTTAGGCCTAAGACCTAATTTCCACAATTAAACATCAAACACAAGCTATTTCTCAAAAAATGTTTTCCTGCACTTTTCAAAATAATCTGATTTTAAAAGATTATCCAAACATATTAGCATTTTTTGTAAAAAATTAATATTAAATAAATGATTTACGAATATACAAATAATATTTAAAGATTGTTTTGGACTATAAATTTCAAATCTCTTTTTTTCTTTAAATATCGTGTTATGTCAGACGATATCACATAAAATGAGACGAAAAGACATAGAAATTACCAGTTGCAACTTCTCATTTAATCAACATAATGAGATCATATTTTCTGCCGAATACCAAAGATCTTTTTCTTAAAAATTTGCTTGGCATTGATACAAAGTTTTTAAAAAATAAAATTTAAATATTATGATCTTAAATTTAAAATACAATTAAAATACTAATTAAACTTTATACATGTATGACATAAAACTCATGCGCAAAGTTTAAATTAAAAATTGCTAAAAATAAAAAATGTCATTTTATTTTAAAGAAATTAAAAGTATATTAATATATATAGGGGTAATATATTTCAGCCGCAATGTTTTTTTCAACAGCCGTGATCCGATTTCAGGGAATACTTCATTACTTTTAAGAAATACTTTTCTAATTTTATACAATTCTTTGATTTCTTTCCCTTGAAGAAATATTTGGTCAACTTTTTTTTTCTTTTTTAAAAACATTTTCCTGTGGACCAACTATTAATTAATGCTCCCTTCCTTAGTTGCCGTTGACTCTCTTTGCAAAACGAATTTAAGTCATCAAAAAACTAGAATTTTGTTTTTTTTTCTGAAATATATAAAAAATTATCTCTAGCTTCAAAAAGTAAAATGGATTAATAAATTGATGTTCAATCTTTTATATTAAAGCTTGATTAATTTATATTCTCGTTCAATAGAGGAACTTTATTCAAAAAAAGTATTCTTTATAAAAAAATAAATTATTATCAGAGTTTGAACTCGAAACTTCTGATTAAGGAGCTATTACATTTTTTGTTGGTACCATTTTTATTTTCATAAAGCGGTCTTGATTATTAACTTCATATTCCGTTGGCTGTCATTCAATAGTTTTTTTTTTTTTTTTTATGTAAGTAAATTATACTTTATTTTATGTTACCATTTCAATTCAACTATCACTTCTGTGTCATGATTTTTCAAGAAAAAAAAAATGAACTGAGTAAATTTATTCTTAATTTGTTTTGGTTCAACTATTTGAAAAAATGAACTTAATTAACTTAGTTTCTTTATTAGTAAAAACGGACAAGAATAACTATTTTTCATAAATGTCCCTAACTCTGACCTTACAAATAGAAAAATCATATCAGAGTCACTCCAAACAAAATGATTACTATTAAATTTGGTAATTGTTTATCAAATTTAATCATATTAATCTCTTTTTACACCGTAGCTAAGCACCACGTACGGTTGTATATCCTTCTGTATATTTGTATATCTCACATGCATATCTATGTGTTATTTTAAGTTGTGTCCGAGTGTCTAAAGTTTTAATGATTGAATAAACTTTGGACCTGATTTTAGACGAAACTGAGAGTTGTGTTCAGTAAAAACTATAGCTGTGCAAAAGTCTTGCATCTGCAAAACATGTTCTGGTTGGTGCGCGTCTCTCACGGCATAGCAGACTCTCAACCAATGAAATTGTTTTGTGTGCTTGTATCTACCCTATAATATGTCTATTCTCCATTTAAACAAACCAAGATTTATAAAAAAAAAAAAAAAAAAGGATTTTAAAAAAAAGCAAACACGTCTCTCAATGGAATATTGCTCAAGAACAATCGGAGGATGAGATAGAGTTATCTGTAAAGTTCAGCTGCCATGGAATACACTATGGATTTAGAGCTGTGATATTAGATCAATCTATTAAGACAAGAGAGTGTTTAGAGAAGAATAAGAGGGATTCATTTAATTCAATATCACAATACAACAATGACATACAATCTGCTTATATACATGAATTGAAACTAAAATGCTAAATGCATATATCTAACTAACTCTAATCTATACTGTTTTACCACTGTTAACTAATTGTACATAAGTTAGTTATAACTACCTGTCTAACTTCCACGTCACTGGACTCAATACTCCCCCTCAAGCTGAACGGCAAAAATACATTCTTCATTCCAAGCTTGATGAGCAAATGATAGTGTTGTGCCTTTCCCAATCCTTTTGTGAGCAAGTCAGCTGGCTGTTCTTTAGTTCCTATGTACCGAGTCTTGATTAATCCCTGCTGCATTTTCTCCCTTACAAAGTGACAGTCAATGTCTATATGTTTGGTATGCTCATGAAAAATTGAATTTGTAGCTATTTGAATTGCAACCTTGCTATCACAATGCAGGTTAGTAGGTTGCACAAGTGAGACACCTAACTCTTAAAAAAGCTATGTCAGCCAAGATATTTCTGCAAGAGTGGATACCGTACTTCTGAATTTAGCTTCTGTAGAACTTCTCGAGATAGTATCCTGCTTCTTTGACTTCCATGACACTAAGAAAGAACCAAATTTAACCATATAACATGTGACTGATTTCCTGGTCTGTGGACAAGCTTCCCAGTCTGAGTCACATTATGCAGTTAAGCTATGAGATGATGCTGAAGACATGAGCAGACCAAGTCCTGGGGCATTTTTTTATGTACCTTATTACTCTAAGTGCAGTCAACATATGAGATTCTTTTGGCTTGTGCATAAATTGACTAAGAACTGGACAACATAGGTAATATCAGGTCTAGTCATAGTTAGGTATAGTAATCTAGCTTGCTTCCAAGCCGACTCGGCCGCGAGGAATCAAGAGATCTTTGCCGGTGCTGACTTGGATCTCGGGTGACGGAATAAGGCGGCCAGAAGCGACGAGCAGTCGCGGTCGAAGCTTGGCTCTGCCTATTTATCTTTAATAACTTCCTGAATAATGGTAACAACTTGTCATTATCATTTCCTGTGGCTATATCAAACTCATAAAGTGAGTCTTTGATTGAAATCAAGAGGAGCAAAAGCAGGTTTAGCTCCCCCTTGCCCTGAATCAACAATTATTTCAAGGGCATACTTCCTCTGATATAGCAAAATACCAGAAGAAGACCTCGAAAATTCAATACCAAGAAAAAATTTGAGAGCACCTAAGTCCTTCATCTAAAACTTCTTCTGAAGTTTAGTTCTGGTGGACTGAATGAGAGCAACATTAGATCCAGTAACTAAGAGATCATCCACATAAACCAAAACAATAGTGACAGCAGTGATAATATTAAGAGAGTAGTCAAAATGACTCTGAATGAAGCGCAAATCAAGCAAAGTAGCAGTTAGTTTCAAGTTCCACTGCCTAGAAGCCTGTTTTAGTTCATAGAGGGACTTTTTGAGCCTGCAAACCTTGTGTACAAAAACTTTGTGAAAGCCAGTAGGGATTTGCATGCTCCGAATCACCTTGAAGGAATGCGTTGTAAACATCCATTTGAAAAATAGGCTAATGAGAGGAAGCTGCAACAGCAAGAACAAATCTTACAACCACCATTTTGGCAACTGGTGAAAAAGTCTCTGAATAGTCAATGCCCTCTTGCTGATTAAACCCCTTGGAAACTAGCCTCGCCTTGAACCTTTCGACTTGACCATCTGTCTTATATTTAATCTTAAACACCCACTTGCAACCAACAACATTCTTTCGATGATGTAAATCAACAATGTACCATTCTCTTCACGAGCATCTATTTCCTGCTGCATCGCAAGAATCACCTATCATCCTTGACAACTTCATGGTAAGACTTAGGCTTCACATCACAAGTTTGAGCAATAAGACATTTGAAATAGGTAGGAGATAGCAAATCATAACATAAGTAGTTGGACATAGGATAGGTACAAGTGTTGACCACATAATCAATAAACCATTTTGGGGCAACCTTAGTCATGTGAGAATGCCTGATTGAGTTCCCTGGTGGTAGAGGAACATGAGCTTCAGGAAAAGGCATTGGAAAAGGTATAGGTGTGGGATTTGAGGCTAGAGAAGAAGTGTCAACTACCAAATCATCAGAAAATTGCACTACAAGAAAGATAGGGTCAGGGGTAGTCATTTGTTTAAAAGGAAAGACGGATTCATGAAATATGACATCTCTGCTAAACAACACTCTTTTGGCATGCAGATCATAAATTTTATAACCCCTTTTAGTGGCAGAATAACCCAGGAAAACAACAGGCAATCCTCTAGCTACAAATTTGTCTTTTCTGTCAACACTAACTGCATAGGTTAGGGATCAAAAAACTTTAAGATGATCTAAAGAAGAAGTTGTGTTAAAATAAATCTCATAAGGTGACTTATTTCCTAGGACAGAAGAAGGAATCATGTTGATAAGATGCACAACTATAATAACACAATCTCCCCAAAAAGTAAGAGGAATGGCTGCCTCGAACCTTAAGGCCCTGGCTATCTCTAGGATGTATCTATGTCTTCTTTTACCACCCCATTTTGTTGAGGTGTATATACACATGTAGTTTGATGAATGACTCCTTTAAAATGAAGAAAGTCATGAACTGAAGAGTTTATGAATTCAGAACCATTGTCAGTTCTGAGAATTTTAACAGTGGCATTGTATTGGGTACAAATCATGGAAAAGAAATATTTTAGCATCCAACAATTTTCCTCTTTAAAACTCATAAGAAACAACCAAGTCAATCTAGATTAATGATCAACAATAGTAAGAAAATATCTTTTGTCATCAACATTAGGTACTCTATAAGGGCCCCATACATCAACATGTAAAAGATCAAATACAGCATGTGAATGAGTAGTATTATGAGGAAAGGATAATTTGGTTTGCCTAGCTAAAGGACATACAGGACACAAACTACATGTACTATCTATTTTCAAATGAAAAAACCTATCCATCTTCAATATAGATGCAATAGGCATGTGTTTAAGTCTTTTGTGCCAAGTACTGAGTGTTGTATTGTCTTTTGTAGTAGACAGAACAACAGGAGAAGCAGAAGTAAAAGGTGTGATGGATTGAGCTATATCATTGAGAAGATACAGTCCATCTGATTCTCTACCAATCCCCAATACCTTGCCACTGGAGAGGGCCTGAAACACACAATGATCAGGATAAAAGAAACCAAACGTTGTAATTCCTTTGTGAGTTTGGAAACATACAACAGGTTAAACTTGAATTTGGGAATGTATAGAACATCTGCAATTTTGTGGGAAGTCAATATTGTTACACAACCAGTGTGTATGATGTTAGCTTGCTCACCATTAGGCAAATAAGTTCTAAGATGTTTTGACAATTGTTGAGGCTTATTCAAGATATCTAAGGCTAAAACCATGTGGTTAGTAGCTCCTATATCACTAACCCATTGAACCTTCTCTAAATGAGAGAGGAGGGCTAAAAGAGTACCTGAGTTTGAGCCAGATGCATTGTGAGATAGATCGGCATTATTGACAGTTGCTAAACTAGCTGTTGTTGGGATATCAGGTTCCATGGATCCCCTTTGAATCATTTGCTGAATCTGATAGTAATGTTCAGGTGAGAAAAGTGGAGTTGCAGGGTCATTACCAGGTTGCTGTGGTGATTCCTCAGTCACAGAATTGACTGCAGGCTTTGGATAAAATTGTTGTTGCATTTTTGGTTTATAGTCCTGATAATATCTGTCAGAGTGATAATCTCTCCTATCATGTTAATGTCCTCTAGTTGACTGAAAGTTCCTACCGTTGGTGTGAGCAATTAATCTTCTGCAAACAACTCTAGTATGCCCAGGTTTTTTGCAATAATCACAAAAAAAAAAATTAGATTTTCTTGTTCTAGGATTGGATGCAGGTTTATTAACCATCAAGGCATTGGTTTCCGTGACTTCTAGGGATGGCACAACAATAGTAAGCGATCTTTGGCTTGATTTTTGCATAACTAAAACATAAATCTGATTTAAACTGGGAAGAGGCTGCATCATAAGGATCTGACTTTTTAATCTAGAGTAGGAATCATTCAAGCCTGTGAGAAATTGAAAAACTATGTGTTTTTGTATGTGCTCAGTGAATGTTTTTGAGGTTTCACAATTACATGTTGGAGGAGGAATCAGGGAATCAAATTCATCCCAAAGGTCCCAAGCTTAGAAAAATAGACAGAAGCTGATAAGCTACCTTGAGCAAGGAATGCAATTTCCTTGTGCAGATGAAAAGATCTCACGCTATTTTCCTTGTCAAATTTCTCCTTAAGGTTCTCCCAAACTCTACGGCTATCTGACGCATATGCAATTCCAGTCACCAACTCCTTCGAGACAACATTCATGATTTACAAGAGAACAATTGCATTACACCGTTCTCATCGATTGAGTAAATCTCTAATATATGAGGATCGCACACAACTTCCATTAATGAACCCTAATTTGTTTCTTTCCAAGGAGGGCTATCTTCATGTACCTACTCCACAGAGCATAATTTTCAGTTCCAATCAACTGAATCGCAATCAAAGTTATACCTGGAGTATCTTTTAGGTTGCAGAAACAGAGGATCATTATGGTCAATGATTGAATCAGCTCGAATTTGAGCTGGATTGACCTGATTTACTGGATCGTTTTGAACTGTTGGTGTATGATTCATCTTCGAATGAAAGATTCAAAATAATAAGAAGAAAAAAATACTTGAAATATTGTGTAAAGTTTAGTTGTCATGGATTACGCCATGGATTTATTGCTGTGATATCTATTCAATCTACTAAGACAAAAGAGTCTTTAGAGAAGAAGACGAGATTTTCATTTTATTCAATATCACAATACAACAATGACTTACAGTCTGCTTATATACATGAACTGAAACTAAAATGCTAAATGTGTTTATCTAACTAACTCCAACACATACTGTTTACCACTATTAACTAATTGTACATAAGTTAGTTATAACTACCTAACTAACTTTCACATCACTGGACTTAATATTATCATTGTTCTTAGTAGTTGCTAGGGTTTATATTTTTGTTGTTAATTGTGTAAGATCTATTCCTAAGTTATAAATTTATTAGATCATTTAAAGTTCTTGTTGAGCTTTTTGATTGCTAGCTAGAGTTAGCTATTTCGGATTGTTAAAGTCTAAATCAACTAGAATTAGTTGGTTTAGTGGGCAATATAGTTATTGCTTAGTTTTTTGTTTGTAGTAGAGTTGTTACAATAGAGGAGAAGGGAATATTTTTTTTAATTCCTAGGTTATAAGGGTTTATAATATGAAGTTGTACTCTGTTTTGAGCGAAATGGAGTTTGGATGAAATCTTTTGAGATAAGTCGTGGTTTTCTCCTCCCTTGAGCAAAAGGATTTCCACGTATAATTGTTGTGTTTGTTTTACCTTGAGTCATTTACTTTTTGGTATTTCTGTCAATGGACCTAGTCAATTGACTATTAGTAGATGCATATATTCTATTATTATGTATATTTTCTTTGTACATATTTCTCTCGTATATCATGCATATATATTTTATATTCATAAATATATATACATATATATATATATATATATGTATATATATATATATATATATATATATATACACACACACACACACACACACACATATATATATATATATATATATATATATATATATATATATATGTATATATGTATACATATGTATATATATATATACATACACATATATAGATATATACATATATGTACATATGTACATATATGTACATATGTACATAAGTACATATATGTACATAAGTGTATATATATATATATATATATATATATATATATATATATATATATATATATATATATATATATATATATATACACACACACACACATGGTATATATTGTCAAATTGATTATTTTTATGTCAATTTCAACTTGGAATTTTAACTTTAAATCAATATATCGAGCAAGTCTGTTAGGCTTATCGCTAGTAAATAGAATTATCGTTGGTAGATATTTATGAAAGTTTACATATGCAAATTGGACAAGTAGATACAAAAATTATCAGTTCAAGGAAATAATTACGTGAATACACGAGTTTGAACTTTGGGTTTAACTATTACAGGTAGGGGTGTACATGACCGGGTTGGTTCACGTTTTTCAAATATCAAACCAAATCATTTGTGTTGGATTTTTTAATTTATAAATCAAACCAAACCAATGAAAGTCGGATTTTTCAACTATCGATTTTTTTTGGGTTTTTTCGATAAAATATTTATACAAACATATAATTTACTTCTACTTGAAAAAATTCTTTAGTCCTACCAAAATACAACTATCTAGCTTATTTCTCAAGAAAATAACAAAAATATGATATGATTAATTACACTAAAATATCTGTCACGACCCAAATCGGGGACGCGACTGGCACCCACATCTACCCTCCTATGTGAGCGAACCAACCAAACTAACCCTTAACGTTTCAAGATATATCAACAGAAAATAATGCGGAAGACTTAAACTAATTAATAAAACATTTCAAAACTATTATTAATATCCCCAAAATCTGGAAGTCATCATCACAAGAACATCTATCTCAAATTTCTAAACTAAAACTGTCTAAGAAGCTAAAACAAAATACTAGCTAGTCCATGCCGGAAGTTCAAGGCATCGAGACTTGAAGAAGAAGATCCAGTCCAAGCTAGACGCATTAGCTCACCCTGAATTTCCGATGAAGTGAAGACTGGCTAGATCTACTGTTGAGTTGAAGTTGACGGAACGTTTGCTGCATTACACAAATAACAAAGAAGAAACATAAAAGTAGGGGGTCAGTACAACCACAAGTACTGAGTAGATATCATCGGCCAACTCAAAATAGAAGATAATATATATCGAGAAATATTATAAATCAACTATAAACTCAACATGTAGCAACAACAAGTATTATAATCGTCAATAAATACCATCAAGTTCATCCATGAGGGCTCAAACCTCAATACCATACTCATTTGGGAATTAAGTTCATTAGATTGAGTATATTTATCATCTTTCAAGATTCATTATCTTTCTTCCTCTTGTGTCGGTACGTGACACTCCGATCCCCTACCACTATGTGTCGGTACGTGACACTCCGATCCCCTATATGTGTCGGAACGTGACACTCCGATCCCCTATATGTGTCGGAACGTGACACTCCGATCCCCTATATGTGTCGGAACGTGACACTCCGATCCCCTAATTCTACGTGTCGGTTCGTGACACCCGTCCCACTAATACTATGTGTCGGAACGTGACACTCCGATCCACTAATACTATGTGTCAGAACGTGACACTCCGATCCACTAATACTATGTGTCGGAACGTGACACTCCGATCCACTAATCTCATTATATCCGTTCATCAAGCCTTCTCTATACCAAGGCATCATCAATCCCATCACTTTAATTCATCAAGCCTTCTTTTATACCAAGGCATTATCATTAATAAGTAGATTAACGTTTCTTTCAAGATTTAGGATTCAATAGTTTTCATCGTGCTTGTTTTATCAAAATCACATAATCATATTCATGCAAGCATACAATTAAGCATATAGACAGGTTTACAATACCACCAATACATATCATTCACTATTAAGAGTTCACTACGAATATCGTAAAATAACCATAACCTACCTCCACCGAAGAATTGATCAAACAAGCTAATCCTCAAGCTGCGTTTTCTCCTCCCTCTCGATCGATTCCTCTCTTTCTCTCTTGTTCTTTCTGTCTTCTTATGTTCAAACCCTCTTTCCTTTACCCTAATTATCATATAATTAAGACTAAAAGAGGACAATAGAACCACCTAATTAACTTAAGGTTACCTCTTTTAACCCCCAAGTAATTAGACTTATTAATATTAACCCTCAATCTTTATAATTAAGGAAAGAATAGTCCAAAACGACCCTTAAAACGTGTAGAGGAATCCTATTCTGCCTGGGATTTGCGCAACCTGTGACGGGCCGTCGTGCCTGCGACGGTCCGTCACGCAGGTCGTCGCAGCCTCCCAAATTCCAGGTGAGCTGTGACGGCCCGTCACACCAGTGACGGTCCGTCCTGCACCGCCGTCCTGACGGTCAGAAACTCGTTTCTTGTACCAAATTCTCAAAAGTTGAAGTGTTTTGCAACGGGAACTCACGACGGTTCGTCGTGGATGTGACGGCACGTCCTGCAGGTCCGTCACAATTTACAGAGAGTCGATTTTTAGTATCCAATTTCAGAATTCTAAGTATGCTGAAACGGTGCACCCTCGACGGGCCGTCGTGCCTGTGACGGTCCGTCGTAGTGCCCGTAGTCTTGGCCAGTTTTTCCAGAAATAAAATCTGCTGCTCAAAACGACTAAACAGGTCGTTACAATAGATACCAATTTACCCATCGTTCGTCCCCGAACGATCAAAAGAAGAAAAACAATGGTGAAAAGGAGTACCTGAATCTGTAAACAGATGTGGGTATTTTTCTTGCATATCTGCCTCCTTCTCCCAAGTAGCCTCTTCAATCGGTCGATTCTTCCATTGAACTTTGATGGATGCAATCTCTCTCGTCCTTAACTTGCGAACTTCTCTATCTAATATAGCAACCGGTTCCTCTTCATAAGTCAAGTTCTCATCCAACAAAACTGAATCCCAACGGATAATGTAGTTTCCATCTCCGTGGTATCTCTTCAACATGGACACGTGGAACACCGGATGTACTCCGGACAGCCCTGGGGGCATGGCTGATTCATAGGCCACCTCCCCTATTCGCTTTAGTACCTCAAATGGTCCAATATACCTTGGACTTAGCTTATCTCTTTTGCCAAACCGCATCACCCCTTTCATGGGCGAAACCTTCAACAAGACTTGTTCACCCTCCATGAACTCCAAGTCTCTGACCTTTCGGTCTGCATACTCCTTTTGTCTACTTTGCCCCGCTAGAAGCTTTTCTTGAATGCCCTTCACCTTATCTAACGAATCCCTCAAGAGGTCAGTACCCCAAGGTCTAACCTCAAATGCATCAAACCACCCAATGGGAGATCTACACCTCCTCCCATACAACGCTTCAAATGGGGCCATATCAATACTGGAGTGATAGCTATTATTGTATGAAAACTCTGCCAAAGGTAAGAAGCTATCCCAATGGCCACCAAACTCTATCACACATGCACGAAGCATATCCTCTAACACTTGAATCGTTCGCTCAGACTGACCATCGGTCTGAGGGTGAAATGCAGTGCTAAGGTCCAACCTAGTACCCAATTCAGCATGCAAGGTTTTCCAAAACTTAGAAGTAAACTGCGTACCTCTATCTGATATAATGGAGAGTGGAACCCCATGCAGTCGAACGATTTCTGAGATATAGATCTTGGCTAACTTCTCTGCATTGTAAGTCACCTTGACCGGAATGAAATGAGCAGACTTAGTTAACCTATCAACAATCACCCAAATGGAGTCATACTTACCCATCGTCTTTGGAAGACCAACCACAAAGTCCATTGCGATTCTCTCCCACTTCCATTCAGGAATAGGCATTCTCTGAAGTGTTCCTCCGGGCCTTTGGTGTTCATATTTCACTTGTTGACAGTTTGGACACTTGGCAATAAAGTCAACAATATCGCGCTTCATTCTACTCCACCAAAAGTGTTGCTTTAGGTCACGATACATCTTGGTTGCACCCGGATGTATAGAATACCTTGAACTATGAGCCTCTTTCAGAATAGTATTAATCAAATCATCGATGCGGGGTACACATACCTATCCCTTAATCCTTAAAACACCTTCCGCATCAATTGTTGCTTCTTTAGCCTCCCCTTGTAACACTTTATCTTGGATTCGACTTAGCTTCTCATCATCAAACTGTTTCCCCTTAATCAGATCAAGGAAAGAAGATTTTGCCTCTACACAAGCTAACAATCCTCCCTTCTCATTTATTTCTAACCTCATAAGGTCATTAGCCAGAATCTGCACTTCTCTAGCCAATGGGCGTCTAGAAGCTTGCAAGTGAGCTAGACTTCCCATGCTTCCCGCCTTTCTACTCAAAGCGTCTGCCACAACGTTCGCCTTCCCCGGATGATACAAAATAGTGATGTCGTAGTCCTTCAGTAGTTCCATCCATCTCCTTTGTCTCAAGTTCAAATCTTTCTGGGTAAAGACATACTGTATACTACGATGATCCGTATAGATTTCACACTTAACCCCATATAAATAATGCCTCCATTGCTTCAAGGCAAACACTACCGCGACCAACTCCAAATCGTGGGTCGGATAGTTACGTTCATGCACCTTTAATTGCCTCGAAGCATAGGCAATCACATTCTTCTCTTGCATTAGCACTGCACCCAACCCAGAATAGGATGCATCACAATAAACAATGAAGTTTTTACCCTCTACTGGCAAGGTAAGAATTGGCGCGGTAGTCAACAAGGTCTTAAGCTTCTGAAAGCTTTCCTCACACTCATCCGACCATACAAATGGAACATTCTGCTTAGTCAAGTTCGTCAATTGGGAAGCAATAGAAGAGAATCCCTTGACAAATCGGCGGTAGTAGCTAGCTAACCCAACAAAACTCCGTATTTCTGACACATTAGTGGGTCTTACCCAATTCTTCACTGTTTCAATCTTAGAAGGATCCACCATCACTCCTTCCTTAGAGACTACATGCCCCAAGAAGGACACCGCATCTAGCCAAAACTCGCACTTAGAGAACTTGGCATAAAGCTTTTTCTCCCTCAACATTTCCAATACAATTCTCAAATGCTCCTCATGTTCCTTCTTACTTTTAGAGTATACCAATATATCATCTATAAATACGATCACAAAGAGGTCCAAATATGGCTTAAAAACCCCATTCATCAAGCTCATGAAAGCAGCAGGGGCATTCGTAAGACCAAAGGACATCACTACAAATTCATAATGCCCATACCTAGTCTGAAAAGCAGTCTTTGGCACATCTGTTGCGCGTATTTTCAATTGGTGATAACCGGACCTCAAGTCTATTTTTGAGAAGACACAAGCACCTTGTAACTGATCGAACAAGTCATCAATGCGAGGAATGGGGTACTTGTTCTTGATAGTTACCTTGTTCAGTTGTCTATAGTCTATGCACATCCGAAAACTCCCATCCTTCTTCTTCACAAACAAGACCGGAGCACCCCAAGGAGATGCACTTGGTCTAATGAAGCCTTTGCTCAACAACTCTTGAAGTTGTGCTTTTAACTCTCTTAACTCTGCGGGAGCCATTCTATAAGGGGGTATAGAAATGGGGCGAGTACCCGGTTCAAGATCGATACAAAAGTCAATATCCCTATCTGGTGGCATACCAGGAAGATCTGCAGGGAACACATCCAAAAACTCACAGACTACCGAAACCGACTCAATCGAGGGTACTTGGGTAGTGTCATCCTTGAGATGTGCCAAGAAAGCTAAACACCCTTTACTAACCATTTTCTTAGCACGAAGAAAGGATATGATGCGCACCGGATTGGAAGTGTAGTCACCCTCCCACACTAACGGATCTGCCCCAGGCTTGGCTAACGTCACTGTTTTAGCGTTACAATCCAAAATCGCAAAATTTGGAGAAAGCCAAGTCATACCCAGAATTACATCAAAGTCACCCATTTCTAAAATAACCAAGTCTACGTAAGTGTTGCTCCCCACAAAATTCACCAAACAAGACCTATATACCTTTTCAACTATCACAGACTCACCCACCGGAGTAGAAACACGAATAGGCATGTCAAGTAATTCACAATGTAATTTTAGACCATTAGCAAATGAGGAGGATACATAAGAAAATGTGGATCCGGGATCAAATAATACAGATGCCATGCAATCACAAACCGAAAGATTACCTGTGATAACAGCATCAGACGCCTCCGCTTCAGATCTCCCAGGGAAAGCGTAACAATGGGCCCTATCGTTTGTCTGTCCGTTGCCCCTACCATGTTGTGTAGTAGTGGCTCCGTTTTGCTCATCACCTCTGCCGTTTTGGTGACCACCATTACCTCGACCACCACGTCCTCCAGAAAAGCGGCCTCTACCATGACCACCTCTACCTCTAGCTATTGGGGGTCTGTAACTCTGTTTTGGACAATTTCTCCTAATATGTCCAATCTCCCCACATCCATAGCACTCTCTGGAGTCAGGCATAGGTCTCTCGGAGTAGTGTTGACCGTTCGGAGGTGGACCCCCAACTACAGTCTGTAGTGAAGACTGAATTGGTCGAACTGAGTGACCTCCGGAGCTCTGTCCTCTAGAGTATGAACCATTAAACTTACCTCCCCTTCGAAACCTTTTTGATGTCGATGTCGTGGTGAAGTCATCTGGTTTCACTCCTTCCACCTCTATCACAAAGTCTACCACCTCTTGGAAGGATGTTGCCGTTGCCGCTACCTGTAAGGCTGAAATCCGCAACTCTGACCTCAACCCCTTCACGAAACGGCGAATCCGTTCTTGTGGACTGAAACAAAGTTGGGTGGCATATCTGGATAGTGCGCGAAATTTAGCCTCATATGCGTTAACTGTCATCTTTCCTTGCTCGAGACTCAAGAACTCATCCCTTTTTCTATCTCTCAAAGTCTTTGGGATATACTTCTCCATAAACAAGTTCGAGAATGATTCCCAAGTCATAGGTGGTGCCTCTGTTGGTTGACACTCAACATGTGACCGCCACCACATTTTGGCGTTCCCTTGAAACTGATAGCTCACGAACTCAACGCCAAACCGTTCTACTATACCCATCTTGTGTAGTAGCTCATGACAATCAACTAGAAAATCGTAGGCATCCTCTGATTCTGCGCCCTTAAAGACTGGAGGTTTCAATTTCAAGAACTTACTGAAAAGTTCATGTTGATCATTTGTCATAATAGGCCCAGTAGTCAGACGTGGAAATGTGCCTATTCCCAATGATGCATCCATGCGGGGAGCCATAGTAGCCGCGTGTCGTACCTCTGAAACCGGAGGTGTTGGTGCAGAAACCACTGGAGGTGCCTGACCCTGATCAGATAACCCACTAAGATAAGCAAGAACCTGATTGATCATCTCTGGGGTAGGTTGGGGTGGCAATTCCTCATTTTGCACTTGTTCATTCTCCCCTTCCTCACCCTCTCTTATCACCTCCTCAGTCGGTGGAGGAGTCACCGCCCTAGTATCAGATGGGCTAGGTGCTCGTCCTCTTCCTCTAGAGGACGTCCTCCCACGACCTCTTCCACGGCCTCTTGCCGCTGCTCTCCCTCGAGCTACAGCCCCAGTGGCTGGCTCATTCGTTTCTTGTCTTTCCGTTGTTGCTGCTGGTGCGGTCGTTGCTCTAGTTCTAACCATCTGCGAAATAGAATGAAGATGGTCAGATACCAATTTGTATCACCTAGATACCAATTGGACTCAAGTAGTAGCACGAAAGAAGAATGAAAGAATGGAGATTTCCTAAAGTCTTATAGCCTCTCAAAGAAAAGTAAAGGCGTCCCCCTACCGTTCCTTAAGACTCTACTAGACTCGTTCTTGTGTGATGAGACCAATGAACCTAATGCTCTGATACCAAGTTTGTCACGACCCAAATCGGGGACGCGACTGGCACCCACATCTACCCTCCTATGTGAGCGAACCAACCAAACTAACCCTTAACGTTTCAAGATATATCAACAGAAAATAATGCGGAAGACTTAAACTCATTAATAAAACATTTCAAAACTATTATTAATATCCCCAAAATCTGGAAGTCATCATCACAAGAACATCTATCTCAAATTTCTAAACTAAAACTGTCTAAGAAGCTAAAACAAAATACTAGCTAGTCCATGCCGGAAGTTCAAGGCATCGAGACTTGAAGAAGAAGATCCAGTCCAAGCTAGACGCATTAGCTCACCCTGAATTTCCGATGAAGTGAAGACTGGCTAGATCTACTGTTGAGTTGAAGTTGACGGAACGTTTGCTGCATTACACAAATAACAAAGAAGAAACATAAAAGTAGGGGGTCAGTACAACCACAAGTACTGAGTAGATATCATCGGCCAACTCAAAATAGAAGATAATATATATCGAGAAATATTATAAATCAACTATAAACTCAACATGTAGCAACAACAAGTATTATAATCGTCAATAAATACCATCAAGTTCATCCATGAGGGCTCAAGCCTCAATACCATACTCATTTGGGAATTAAGTTCATTAGATTGAGTATATTTATCATCTTTCAAGATTCATTATCTTTCTTCCTCTTGTGTCGGTACGTGACACTCCGATCCCCTACCACTATGTGTCGGTACGTGACACTCCGATCCCCTATATGTGTCGGAACGTGACATTCCGATCCCCTATATGTGTCGGAACGTGACACTCCGATCCCCTATATGTGTCGGAACGTGACTCTCCGATCCCCTAATTCTACGTGTCGGTTCGTGACACCCGTCCCACTAATACTATGTGTCGGAACGTGACACTCCGATCCACTAATACTATGTGTCGGAACGTGACACTCCGATCCACTAATACGATGTGTCGGAACGTGACACTCCGATCCACTAATCTCATTATATCCGTTCATCAAGCCTTCTCTATACCAAGGCATCATCAATCCCATCACTTTAATTCATCAAGCCTTCTTTTATACCAAGGCATTATCATTAATAAGTAGATTAACGTTTCTTTCAAGATTTGGGATTCAATGGTTTTCATCATGCTTGTTTTATCAAAATCACATAATCATATTCATGCAAGCATACAATTAAGCATATAGACAGGTTTACAATACCACCAATACATATCATTCACTATTAAGAGTTCACTACGAATATCGTAAAATAACCATAACCTACCTCCACCGAAGAATTGATCAAACAAGCTAATCCTCAAGCTGCGTTTTCTCCTCCCTCTCGATCGATTCCTCTCTTTCTCTCTTGTTCTTTCTGTCTTCTTATGTTCAAACCCTCTTTCCTTTACCCTAATTATCATATAATTAAGACTAAAGAGGACAATAGAACCACCTAATTAACTTAAGGTTACCTCTTTTAACCCCCAAGTAATTAGACTTATTAATATTAACCCTCAATCTTTATAATTAAGGAAAGAATAGTCCAAAACGACCCTTAAAACGTGTAGAGGAATCCTATTCTGCCTGGGATTTGCGCAACCTGTGACGGGCCGTCGTGCCTGCGACGGTCCGTCACGCAGGTCGTCGCAGCCTCCCAAATTCCAGGTGAGCTGTGACGGCCCGTCACACCAGTGACGGTCCGTCCTGCACCGCCGTCCTGGCGGTCAGAAACTCGTTTCTTGTACCAAATTCTCAAAAGTTGAAGTGTTTTGCAACGGGAACTCACGACGGTTCGTCGTGGATGTGACGGCACGTCCTGCAGGTCCGTCACAATTTACAGAGAGTCGATTTTTAGTATCCAATTTCAGAATTCTAAGTATGCTGAAACGGTGCACCCTCGACGGGCCGTCGTGCCTGTGACGGTCCGTCGTAGTGCCCGTAGTCTTGGCCAGTTTTTCCAGAAATAAAATCTGCTGCTCAAAACGACTTAACAGGTCGTTACAATATCCAACAAAAAAATAATAATATAATCGCGTAAAACAAATTTTGCAACTTAATAAGTCATAATGAAATTTCATACTAAAAGAAGTTTATTAAGTATTAGTTACATGACTAAATATTAAAAGAAAGTAAAATTAGACCATGTATTTTAATTTTCTAAATCTATATAAAACTAAAAAACAAATATTCAATATTATTGTCATTCTTAGTGTCGAATTGAATTTCTTTTTGCATTAGTATTAATTTGATTTTTATATAAACTTTATTATAATTATCAACATTAATGGTCTATAATCTTTATTAGATCATTAAGAATTCTAACTTCCAAACATGAAATAGATATATTAAAAGATAAAAACTATGAAAAAGTATTAGAAATACTTAAAAATTATATCAAAGTATTTTTACGTATAAAATAAAATTTTAAAATTATATATATAATACAGGGTTGGTTTGGTCTTGAGTTTTTTTTGTTGAAACCAAACCAATCCAAATATAGTCAGGTTTTTTTCCAACATCAAATCAAGTCAAACTAAATTACTAGTCGATTTTTTTTTATTTGACTCAATTTGCAATTTAATTCAAATTCTGTTCGATTTTGTATACCCCTAATTACTGGATATTATACTAAATGTGTCAATGTTGTGTTTGAATTTGGAATTCTCTTTTCCTAGTTACATGATTAAAGTGTTTGAAAATATTAAATTACGACTAATCATTTTAGAATTCAGTATAACCACTTAGAATAATAAAGAGGGAAACGATTATATTTTGGGAAATTTTCCCACGTACTAGGCTAAATAAATGAATTTTCTTCTCCATACAACTTTTGGTCAAATATTGTCTTTATCTTTTCTTTTTTTTGACCTCAATTATACTCTAATTCTTAAATTATTTAAATTATAGTAAAAATTTAATTAATGTATAATATATGTTGGACTAAGTTGTGAAAAGTGATTTTTTAAAAGAGGGTTTTGGTGAAAAACAATTTGTAGCGTCTATTCAGAACCAATCATTTTTAAAAAACTTTTTAAGTAATAATTAGTGTTTGACTAATCTTAATTAAAGATTTTATAAGAGTAATTTGTAAAAAATATTTTTGGGTTTTATTTTAGCTTCTGCTACTATCTAAAAACACTTTTATTTTCTTTTAAAAATTTAGCAGTACAACTCACTTTCTTTAAAATAAACACTTCTATTATAATAAAATAAAAGTAAATATTTTTACCTTTAGAAACTTTGACCAAACAAATTATTTATAGCAAAATTTTGCATTTTGTACTGGAGTCCTGTTTGTGGTAGAGATCGATACAAGCATGCTTAGGAAAACTTTGGAGAAAATTTGAAAATTAGTGATTGATCATATAATTTTTGGTAAACATCCCAAGTTCTCAAGTTATAGGAAAAATTAAAATTTGGGCGATCATATAATTTTTGGTAAACATCCCAAGTTCTCAAGTTATAGGAAAAATTAAAATTTGGGCCAAATTTTAGTATTTCGGTGTAACGATCGGGTTTCGTCATTATAGAAAAGTCAACGAAAAAATTTGGGGTCGGAAAATATTTCGGTTTTAACTTAAATTTTTTCTATCTGGTCAGATTTAGACGAAATCGGAGTCTTAGAGGTGCGGGAAAATCTGGTAACAATCGGGTGAAACATTTATGGTTTTGATTGCATGAGTAGTTAGATAACTCGTTAAGGAATCTGTTCGACTTTACGAAATTGAATTCGGGCATGTAGAACTACAGGAATTGGTCTTAGTGTGGAAGGTATTTTTAGAGTCGTGGTTTAGAGGTGTGTTTTGAAATGAGGATCTTGGAATTCTTGAGATAACTCTCTGTCTCGGGAATCCCGCCCTGGTGGGCGTTTCCGCCGCTTTGGTGGGGTCACCGTGGTGGGATGGGCGCCACTGTGGCGGGCAAGACGCAACTTAATGTCGTTGATATACTCCTAAATGATCTTATTGGATACTTTTCGATTTTTAGACCTAAGAAAGTGAACTCCAGGCGACTCCTACTCTTTTTTTGCCATTCTTGAGGTTAAAGGTAAGCTTTTCACTCTCGAAATTCATTTTTCTATCGGTAGAACGTAATAGAATGGGTTAATATTAATGGGGAAAGGTTTTTAGAGATTTTATGGTGGAAACAAACCTAAATTGGGTCGTGGGATCATAGGTATGATCCAGGGTTCATGGAACTGTTAGAAATTCGAGTAATTAGTGAGTGTGTATTGATTCCCGTATCGTATTTATTGTTTCGAGACCTAGAACAAGCGGAACGCATACGGAAAAGGAAGGATCAAGATTCTTCGGGTTTCAAGATTTTTTCGAGGTAGGTGATGATTGTGATTTTATGATGATGTGATGTATTCTTGTTATTGCTCCATTATGAATGCATGTATGCATGTGAATGTTGCATTGTTGAATTCACACTTGTTGAAAATGAGATAGATGAATGATTATATGTCATAAATCACTCTTCATTGTATGACTTGAAAGTACACTTGTGTTTGTTATTGTGATGTGTTGATGGATAGGATTGTCACGTTCCGACATAACTATGGTATTGGGTGCCACGTTCCGGTGCACTAATAGTTTGGGTTTGGATTCCATGAGAGGACCAACTACTTATGATAAATGTGTATTGTTGAAGCATGTGATATTTAATGTTGTATATGTTCGATATATTGCATGGTTATATAGTTGTATTAACTTATTTATGTTGCACTTATTGGGATAGTCGCGTGATATTGCCAGTGCATGGTGGTTGTGTACTGATATTGCAGTCGCGTGATATTTCCAGTGCACGGTGGTTGTGTACTGATACTGCACTTTGCCTTTTTTTTTGTTGAGTACAGGACATCTTCCGGTGGCTATGACAGACCTCGCTTAGAAGATTTGTGATTCTTGCCTTCGAATTCAGGGATAAGCTAGCATGTTTCGAACTGCTTTGGATTCTCGTTGGGTCTATGTTCACAATCCAGCTTAGACTAGTTCTTAGATGTGTTTATGATAGTTGGGGTTGTGAACATTCTCGTTTTAGACTTGGTTATGTTTTAGTAGTTTGGTACATTAACTTTCAGGTTCTAGGGTGTTTACTTTCGCATTTGTTTAGTTAGTTCTTTGTAATCCTTGTTGAAGTTTATGGAAACTTCTTTTTTAGCTATTTAATTTGATTCCATAACTTAAATGCTTTGGTTTTTGTTTCAGTTGCTTGGGTTGGGTTTAGTGGTTCTCCCACCAGAGAGTTAGTGTGGTATCAATCACAATGGTTTGGATCATGACATTATAAAATTTTAGAAATTATTCCAAACTTTTATCTTTTATAAAACACTCATCATTTATAGACTAAATTGTATTCTTAGTTTGTTGTACAAAATTTATATCGCTATATGCATGTTTTACAGAATTATTGTCCGAACTTACTCTTCGCAGTTACTTTCAATTACAAGAGCTAGTAATAATGGTTTTTCGTATACAAATCAATGATTTCCTTTTCATTTTCTGCCTTTTTTTTAAAATTCATATTTATTATGTTCATTGTCATGGATTTTTATGAAACATTTTATTATAAATAATAATATAAACTTATTGATATTTGAAATAATTTTTAGAACTTTGGATATAAATCATATTTTTCGAAAGTTAAATATTTCTCCTAGAATTGATGGTGAAACGTATGTTGAAACTTCACTCAAAAATGATTTGCCAAAAAGATTTAGAAATTTATGATCAAACATATACTGAAACTTTACTAAAAAATGACTTGGCAAAAATATTTAAAAATATATGACGGAACGTTAACTACTAATAAGAAAAAGTATATGAGTCTATTTTACCTAACTTTATGTGTCTATTTTTCGATCACTTCATGTGTCTATTTTACATATATTTTTTCGATCACTTCATGTGTCTATTTTACATATTTTGAACCCCTTTATTGGAAATCCTGGCTCTGTCTCTAATTACACAACTCTTGTTGGTTTCATATATCTTTAGTCACTACAAGAAAATTGTAAATTAAATGGGAATTTTTGTGGGAATTAATATAAAAATTTGCAGAAAAATAAGTTTCATGTGAATTTTCATATTAATTCCCAGGATATCCCCATATAACTCACAGTTTTTTTATTGTGAGTTACTCACCTTCTGTATACAATACTTTGATAAAGAAATAAGAATAAATAACATTAATTATCGTCTATTAAGTTTTATGTTTAGTTAAATAATAGAATTAAAGAAACAGTGACAGCCTTTGGTTAAAAAATGAAATACAGTACTAATTTTTTTGTAAATATATTATAAAATTATCATTTTTATGTGTCACGATTCAAACCGTCGTGATTAACACCCACAATAATTACCGATGAGAGAACCACTACTACAACCCAAACTAAGCAACTAAATCAAAACTGAGGCAATTAAGTTACGAAAGCAAGTTAATTAACTAAACAAATGCGGAATCAAACCTAGAACCTGAAAGTCAATATACCAAAACTCTACAACAACAAATCTAAGAACAAGGATTATAACTCTGAAACTAAATAACACCTTAAACCAATAGTCTGAGTCCGAAAAGAGAATACTTAAACAAAGGGAACTCAAGCAACGCGGAAGAACTAGCTCACCCTTGAATTTGAAACGATCACTGAGTTTCTAAACTAGGCTTGTCAATAGCCACCAGAAGATACCATGTACTCAACAAAAATAAAAACAAGTTCAGTATAAGTACTCAACCACAATGTACTGGTAGGATCACACGGGTATCCCAATAAGTGAAATACATGTAAGTAACCATAACATTATAAAACGACAATGTACCAAACATAAACAATATCATCATCATTCACATCAACGAACAGTTCCACAGTTCTCAACAATTTACAAACAAATCACTTTAGAGCAACAAATAGTCTTTCAATATCAATCATCATTAAATATGAATGTAATCATCACGAGTAGATACACAAGACAATTCAATAGTCCTCTCATGGAACCCCCACCCAAATTATTAGCTTGTCGAAACGTGGAAATTTAGTCCCATTTTTATGTCGGAACGTGGCAACCGATCCCATAGTTATGTCAAAATATGGCAATCCGATTCAATATTTATGTCGAAACATGGCAATCCGATCCAAGTTAGTTTGTCGATACGTGGCAATCCGATCTCCATTCACACACCAGGATCACAATACAAGTACATCATCAAGATTATACAACAAGAGGTGATTCATGACATACAATTATTCAATTATCCTAATTTACGATTAGGGCGATCAATGATGCAATATTTGCATATATACATGCACTATAACGAAGCAATTACAAACATATAATACACCAACATAAAATCACAATCATCACCTACCTCAAATCCAAGCTTGAATCTCATAAGGCTCTTGAATCTTGCCTTTATGGATTCTTTCCGCTTGTTCTAGGTCTATAACAATTAATATACGCAAGAATCAATAATGAAAGATCTAGTTATTCAGATTATAATAAAATCAACAACCCTAGACCAACCTATGATCCTAATACCCAAATTAAAAAAAAATTCCACCACAATTCTTAGATCAAAACCCTTCTCCAATGATAATAACCCAAGAAAATAGGTTCTACGGATCGAAAAATAAATTCGTGGTGTTAAAACCTAACCTTCAGCCTGAAGAATGGTGAAAAAAGTGAAGAAATTATCTAGGGTCGCCTCCTTAGCCCTTAAAGTCGAAAAATACCAAATATGCTCATTTAGGGGTTTATTAGCGACTTAAGTTGGTCTGGCCCGCTAAAGTGGACCCATCCTGCTCCAGTGCTCAGAATCCCTCTCTAGCGGCCTCGACGGAGACAGAATGTACCCATTCACGAAAAGATCATTTTTTAGAGTTCTACTCGCTCGAATTCGATTCTGTAAAGTGGTATAGGTCCTTATTATCTTAGTTATCCACTCATGTAATCAAAATCATAATTAGGTCTCTTATTCATCATTAGATTTTCCTACACCTTAATGACTCCGATTTCGTCCAAATCTAGACTAGGGTAGGAATTCCAAGTTACTATCAAAAAGTTTTCTGACTCCAATTCTTTCTTCATTAACTTTTCCATAACGAAGAAATCAGATCGTTACATTATGTATATATATTATATGATAAATTTTCTTTATTTTTTTCTACATGTCTAATATTTTATTTTGACTCATCAAATCTATATTCCACCATTGAGTCGGATTGTTGGAGTATAACATTCATAGAGGTATATGCAACATAGTTTTAAAAGGTTCAACTGAATATAGTAATTTCATATATATCATATATAATTTCATATATGAAAAGTTAATATTTGGATCCGACTTATATAGACCTTTTTAAAAAAAAAGAAAAAAAAGTGAAAATGTGGACTTTGAGAAAAGGTTACAACTTACAATTGTAAGACTAATTAAAATAGGGAAAAGAGACGAATTTACCCCCGAACTTTAACAAAAGGTACATATATATCCTCCGTTATATTATGTGTACACATACTCTCATACCATTCAATTAGTGGTACAAATATAAGCTTGTCACTAACAGACCCATATTTTATTACACGTGTCATAATCCTATTATACTACCCATTTGACCTCTTTTTTAATCCATAAATATATAAACATAAATTTTGTATATATGTACTCTCATTGTTTGTATATTTAGTATCCGTCTCAATTGATGTGACACTTTTATAAATCAATTTTTTCTAAAGAATAATACTTCTGTAATAATTATTTTATTGTTTAAAATTATTTTACTTTTAATATAATAATTCCTAAAGCGATACTATATATCCATAGCTAATTTTAGACAAGAAATTTCAAAAATATTTATTTATTTCATAAACTCTGACAAAGTAATTTAGCTTCATTTTTGTCATCTTGCCCTTAATCAAAATAATTTACACAACACACTAAATAAAAATACTATTATATAAATGGAGAAAAATATCAAAATATAGTTTATTCAAGAGCAGAGGAATCCCCCATACCCCATTGTGGTCAAAATATAGAAATGGAGACAGTAGAGACAACAGTCAATACATAAAGACTCATAATTCATAATGTTTATAGGATATAATAATAGTATATATTATATATAAATCAACGTCAATTTTTCAAAGGTTGAATATTCAAAAATATATAACTTCTCCATATGTATGTCAGTATGTGTACTCTGCTCTGATTCTGATGCTACGACTTTTAGTCATATCATTTATAATAAATGTAAATTAGAATGCATGCACCTGTACTGTACATATCTTCCAACTGAAGAAATGTCACGACCCAAATCCGGGACGCGACAAGTCTGTCACGACCCAAATCCGGGACGCGACTGGCACCCACATTTACCCTCCTATGTGAGCGAACCAACCCATATAACCCTTAACATTTTAATACAATATCAACAGAAGGTAATGCGGAAGACTTAAACTCATTAATGTAGCAATTCAAAACTATTATTAATATTCCCAAAATCTGGAAGTCATCATCACAAGAACATCTATCTCAATTTACTAATCTAAGAATGTCTAAAAAGCTAAAAACAAGTAAAAACTAGTCCATGCCGGAAGTTCAAGGCATCAAGACTTGAAGAAGAAGATCCAGTCCAAGCTAGACGCATTAGCTCACCCTGAATTTCCGATGGAGTGAAGACTGGCTTGATCTACTGCTGAGTCGAAGTTGACGGAACGTTTGCTGCATAACACAAATAACAAGAGGAAAACATAAAAGTAGGGGGTCAGTACAACCACACGTACTGAGTAGATATCATCGGTTAACTCAAAATAGGCGATAATACATATCAAGTAATATTATAAATCAACTATAAACTCAACATGTAGCAACAAGTAGTATAATCGTCAATAAATACCATCAAGTTCATCCATGAGGACTCAAGCCTCAATACCATACTCATTTGGGGATTAAGTTCATTATGTTGAGTATATTAACATCTTTCGAGATTCATTATCTTTCTTCCTCTTGTGTCGGTACGTGACACTCCGATCCCCTACTACTATGTGTCGGTACGTGACACTCCGATCCCCTATATGTGTCGGAACGTGACACTCCGATCCCCTATATGTGTCGGAACGTGACACTCCGATCCCCTATATGTGTGGGTACGTGACACTCCGATCCCCTACATCTACGTGTCGGTTCGTGACACCCGTCCCACTAATACTATGTGTCGGAACGTGACACTCCGATCCACTAATTCTATGTGTCGGAACGTGACACTCCGATCCACTAATCTCATTATATCCGTTCATCAAGCCTTCTCTATACCAAGGCATCATCAATCCCAATCACTTAATTCATCAAGCCTTCTTTTATACCAAGGCATTATCATTAATATCATAGATTAAAGTTTCTTTCAAGATTTGGGATTCAATGGTTTTCATCATGCTTGTTTTATCAAAATCACATAATCATGTTCATGCAAGCATACAATTAAGCATATAGACAGGTTTACAATATCATCAACACATATTATTCACTATTAAGAGTTCACTACGAGTATCGTAATATAAACCATAACCTACCTCCACCGAAGAATTGGAATCCACAAGAAATTTCCCAAGCTTGCTATTCTCCTCAACCAATTCGATCGATCTGCTCTCTCTCTTTCTGTTCTTTCTCTTTTGTTTTATTCAAACCCTCTTTCCTTTACCCTAATTAATCATATAATTAAGTGTGAAAAAGGACCATAAAACCCCACTAATTCACTTAAGGTTACCCCTTTTAACCCCTAAGTAATTAGACTTATTAATGTTAACCCTCAATCTTTATATTTAAGGGAAGAATAGTCAAAAACGACCCTTAAAACGTGTGGAGAAATCCTAAACTGTCTGGGATTGCGTGACCTGTGACGGGCCGTCATACCTGCGACGGTCCGTCACGATGGCCGTCGCACCTGCCCAAAATCCCACCGTCACCACGGACGCTGTGACGGTCCGTCACGCCTGTGACGGTCCGTCCTGCACGTCCGTCATGACGGTCAGAAACTCGTTTTCTTGCACCAAATTCTCAAAAGTTGAAGTGTTTTGCAACGGGACTCACGACGGTTCGTCGTGGATGTGACGGCACGTCCTGCAGGTCCGTCACAATTTACAGAGAGTCGATTTTCAGTACCCAATTTCCAAATTCTAAGTGCCATGGGACGACACTCCCTCGACGGGCCGTCGTGACCACGACGGTCCGTCGTGACCCTCGTCGTCCCAGCCAGTTTTTCCAGAAATGGACTCTGTTGCTCAAAACGACTAAACAGGTCGTTACAAGAAATAAATCAATAGAAGATATCAAAATTGAAAAAAAGTTGTTATTTGTTACAGATGCATTGAATTGTATGGATTATCCTTTAGATATACTCAAGACTTAATTGTATTCATGTATACATGTTTCTAAGGTGATAAGAGTCATTTGGATATCTATGTACCTACTAATTGAGCATTTATCATGGTGACCTTTCGAGTAATATCTCAACTCTATAAATAGAGATATCATTCACATTTTATATAATACACTTGAATAAGAAGAAATCTTCTTCTATCTACTTCTCTTGCCTTTTTCTCTTTATAATTATATTCTTATAAGCTTGATTTTATAACACTATTTAATTAATGATAAATTACGTTACCATTTGGCTTCCTACAATTTACTTGCTCCGTTCTAATTAGTTGTTCAAATTTTTTAGTTGTCTCTTATTATTTATCTATTTAGACAAATAAAAAAAGAACAAAAAAAATATCGATTATACCCTCAATTAATTACTTAGAAAAATGTAGAATTTCTTAAAATATTTAAAAATTTTAATTCATCAATTTCATAATTAATAGGGGTAAAGTGGTAAATTCACTACATCAATTATTATTTTTTCTTAATAGGTGGGACACATGGAGTAGCATATATAAATAATTTTTAGTGGTAATAACTATGCACATTAATAAATAGTGCTAAGTTTTTTTATCAATATTAATTAATTGTCATTGAATCTAATGTAGTTATAGGGCTTAGAGTCATTTACTGAGAGTTTTAATTGCTTTTAAAATACATTTTTAGTTAATTAAGTACTACTAAAAATTATTTTTGGTGTAGTGATGTTAACACCAGCATACTTACTATTAGGGTGGAGCCAACCCTACCCCAGCCCATTTGGCAATTTTTTTACTATTTATATATAGTTAAATTATTTTCATTTATATATAATAGATGTCAAATTTCTTTCGATTAATTTGTGTGTTTAGTTCTTCACATATTGTACCCCTTATTAAAAAATTTAGATCTGCCACTATTATTTATGTATGTATGAAATGTTATTATAATTTAAAGGGGTTAATTGTTGTTCCTTAATTCTATGGAGTATATGAGAATGAAACAAATAGTAAGTCGTGGATTAATGTAATGGAAATTATGAAAAAGTTAAAAGTGACTAGAGACAATCTTAATTACGTATCTATCAATGTAAATCTAATTAAGTCCATCTAAAATAGTTGATCATAGAAATATTAACGTTGAATCATTTAGCACAAATAAGAAACCTTCTATCCATTTTATGTGACAACTTTTTCTTTTTAGTCATCTTATTTGGGATGTTACCTTGCTATAACTAGAAATAATTTACTTTTAAAATTCATTCTTTTTCCTATTGTGAAACAATTTTCTAGCACACAAATATTTAGAAATTGTTTTAAATTACAAATTTATAAAATTTTAAAATATGATGTTATATAAAATAAAACAAAAGAAATAACATTTTTGAAAGAAATTTATTTGTACCAATCAAACCCCAAGATCATCATGAAACTAATGGAAAATTGATCACTTAAGTCCACATAGTAGACTCTTAGGGGGCGTTTGGTAGGATGTATTAAAAAAAAAATTCATGTATTAGATGTGGTATAATTTAATACCGTGTTTGGTAGGAATGTGAGTCTATGTATAACTAATCCATGGATTAGTTAATACATCCCACATGGTATTATGTGATGTATTGCTAATACCTTCCATTTGGAGGTATTAGCTCTAATACCATGGACTATTCTAGGTAAAGACAAAAATACCCCTCAAATCCTTTTAATATTTAATTTATTTTTTTGATTTTATATTTTATATGTTATATTTATACTAATAAAGTTATTTAAATAAATTAGCTTACAACTTTTATTATTTAGATATAATTTTTGTTTCTAAAATATGAATTACTTAATCTATTTATTATTAATATAAAATATTATAATCCGACGAATATGTTAATGTTGATGTATGAATTTAAGAACAATTCATAAGTAAAATATCGTCTCTTAATGAAAGTTCATTAAACATTACACAAGTAGTCTAAAACAAGAGTGTGTGTATATATATACACACACATCTCGAGTATAAAAATAGTTTAATTTAATTTTCTATATTTATTTTATATTTTTATTTTATTTTATGATAAAGAGTTTTTTAAAATTTATTGATACAAAACAAAGTTCAATAAATTTTCTCTATAATCATTATAGTTGTGTGAGCTTTTGAGTTATTAACTCTAATTTATTAAGATGACAATTATTTACTCTCAAATAATTTAAGTGAGAAAATAGTGAACATGACAATAAAAAAAATTTTCTCCTAACTAGTTAAAAATGTTATAAAAAATAATATTATCCGTTAATTATCTACTTTGACTCAATTACATGAAATACAAAATCTCATAACAACTCTAGGGTATAATTGGAATTTTTTTTTTAAAAAAAAACATTTAAACCACACAAAATTAGTTAAGAAACAATGAACCAAACACTTGATAAAAATAATCCCTGCATTGCTAATCCCTGCATTGTTAATCCCTACATTGCTAATCCCTGCATTACTAATCCCTGCATTATTCATTTTTATACCAAACGACCCCTTAAGATATTTGAAGGCGTGGCATTGCGTGTCACTTGTTTAGCTGCTAGCTTGCTTCATGCATTTCAGTTTTCTTTTGTTTAAAAATAAATAAATCCTACTATTGACTTAAAGATTCGTTGAAAATTACGAGGGTAGAATTAGATATTTTATAAATTATAATGATAAAAGTTAAGACTTTTATCTAATATTACCAGTATAAATGTGAATCTTTTCTTTACATCAATGATAAATCAAATTTCTAGCAGAGAATCAATTTCTATAAATTATTGTAAAGTATAGAAATAATTTTAAATTTTTTATGAATAGTAAAGAATCGCACTCTAAAAATTAGCAATTGAAATAAAAAAAAAAACAACCCAAATTATATAAGCTAAGACCTATATTACTCCTTGTTAAATTGATTCAAGACCCAAGTCTCGTATCATAACAAATCGTCACACTTTATACCCATTGTTTTCAATAGTTGTGCGTTAGTCTATTTCTGAACTCGGGCAAACACTTTAATGTCGACGCCACCATCCAAGCGCGCGACGAGCACAAAAGGTGGAAGGTGAATCTACTACTATTAATACAACCTAGAGCGAAAATCAATTAGATTAATGTTCAGTTGGTCAAAATATTTTATCTTCAATAATAAATATGAAAAATATTTTTTTATAAAACTAGAAACAATAGATTATGCGATCCCCCACCCCCACCCCCCAATCCCCACCAAATTTCACCCTATATTATCATTTGTAAAAGTTACATATTATAAATGTTATTTTATTACTTACTTATCAAACATTACTTTTTAAAAAAATATATTTTTCATTGTACCGAGCACACTCGTAATTCGTCAATTAGCAGAAGAAGAAGAAAGTGAATATATAGAGAATAGCTGAAGAAAAGTACAATTTGGAAAGCCTTCTGTTAGCCCAAGATTGTTAACTAAGATCGAAAGATTCAACTATAAAAGAACAAGCTTGAAAGGAGAACTTACTTATAGATGAAGATTCTTTTATTTGGGTTGTTCTTGATTTGTTTACAAATAACTAAAGACACCCCTATTTATATATACTTGTTTAGGGGTGATTCAAGATACTAAAGATATAGATTATTCTAATTCTACAAATATCCCCTTAAATATTTAATACTCTAAATTATCTAGATTTTTCTTAAATATAAATATCAAAAATATTTACTCTACAAAATTTAAAAAAAATCTATTACACATCTAAGATATATTTAATAATTCTAAAAAATCAACTTTAATTTTTGATGTAATCAAGATTTGCAGCTGGTGCACGAGGGGGAAAATAAAGGCATAAAGTTATGATCAACCTCAATTTTCAAACGTTGAATATCGAAAATTAGTGCTTCTGCTTTTTCATTTTTTGATACCCTTTTGAATTCTATATACCTCCCCCAATTAGTCGTTATCATCAATTAAATTGTTGTCTCTTAACTTTTCTATTATTGCAATTATTTTATTATTACTTTTCTTTTCATGACTTTTCAACAAATCATACCTTTCCAAGTTAAATCAAAAGTGGAAAATTAGAAGAAAAATTGGTACCTATGCACATGTATATTGATGTTTTTCGAAATCGAAGGAAGAAATCATGGATGCTATTTTTTTTATTACTTCAGTTTGATTGTATTTGAATCCACTTTTTCAAAAATAATTTTTCTATTTCTGTACGATAATAATAAGATTTACTTACACCCTATCCTCCCAAATCCCACCTATTGATATATTTCATACAGTATGTTATTGTTGTAAAATTGGGTCATTGGCAAGTTGTTTAATCTTAGAAATGCAAATGATCAGCCTCTCACTTGTGGATAATGCAAACATTTTATTTAAATTTTACCTTTATTAGTTTGTATTGAAATTAGTGATTAATTAATATTTAGTTATTTTAATAAAAAATTTAGAATAAATTATAAGGATAAAAATGAAAAATTAAGTTCAATTTATGTCTTAATTTATTTTTTTTAAAGGGTGTTAAATACCTTAAAAATTAAGTTAATATGAAATATAGGAAGTATAAAGTAATAGTCGGAAAACTAATTTAATAAGATAAATATTTATAAATGCAAATATCTAGACTACTTATATATGTGGTCGACATATTTAAATTATTAGTAATTATTTTATTTATCACTATTTCGACTACTATGGTCGTCATTAATTTTCATTAAAAATTTCTAATAAAATAAAAAATATTTTTATTATTTCATCATATCTTTTCCCAAGTAGGATAAATATTTTCTAATTAAAAGATTATTTTTAGGAAAATAATATGTTTTAAAAGAAAAAAATATGTTTATTTGAAAAAAGACATTTTTTGACTTAAAAAACATTTATGAACTTAACTATTAACTAAGGATATTTTTGTTCATTCCGCATAGTTTAAAGACATTAATGTTTTCCTCTTTTCAAAATAATTATCTAACGTAACTATACTTAAAATTTTATAGCAAATCTTTCCTTTAATTTCTCTTCCTCTCTCGCCAGCCAGTCGCCCCTCGCCCCTCCCCCCCCCACCCATCCCCGCCGCGTCGCGACCTCTCCCTCTTTCCCTCTCAATTTCCTCTCTCCTCTCATATTCCCTTCTCGCCCTCTATTTCTATCTCTCTCGAGTTTTTTGGCCAAAAACATCCTTTAATTATACCCCAAACATAAACTACATCCCCTAAAGTATTATTTTTAGCAGAAAAAATCTTTTAACTATACCCCAAACTTAAACTACATCCTTAAAGTATCATTTTTAGCAGAAAATATCCTTTAAGTATTTGTAAGTGAACAACTTTCATCCTTTTGTTAGATATTGTCAAAAAATTAAGGGATCTTACGAAAAAATAGGTAGTTAATGTGACTATCAACAAAAGTTATTCTGGAAAATTTCATTACTTTCTACAAGAAGTTCTTTAAAAATAAATCTTAGACACTGTTGCTCATGGAAACTAAAAATGATTGGAAGGTGTGAGTGCACATGATTTGCCTTTTTTCATAAAGAAAATAATTTGGAAATTAATTATATTTACCTTTTCTTAACCAATTAAATGAATAGATTTTTGGGTCAATCTAATATCAAAGTGACCAAAAAACTCGTATTTGAGTTTCATTCTACATTATTAGAAAGTCTCCAGCAAATGTCGCTTTTAGCATATTCAATTGAGAAGAAACATATTTAAACTAATATATTTTTATTAAAAAATTACATGAAAAATGATTGAAAAAACGATCAAATTAAAAGATTTTACACAATTCTTAACTCAATTATGAAAAAGTTCAAAATCATATTCTTGGCATATTTAAGAATAATAATTAGGAAGGGACGACTTAATTTGTGTGGGATATATCGATTAGTTTTTTGATTAATTCAAGTAGAAAGATGAAAATTATTTACTTTAAAATACTTTAAAGATGTATTCTACTAAAAATGATATTTTAAGGATGTAGTTTAAGTTTGGAGTATAATTAAAAAATATTTTCTGCTAAAAATGATACTTAAAGGATGTTATTTAAGTTTGGGGTATAGTTGAAAACTGTTTTTGGCCAAAAACTCTCTATCCCTCTCTACAATTCATTAATTATGTGAATCATTCTTCTTCTTCCTCTGTGTTTTTCAAACTAATAGAAGAATTCATTGAAGTTTAATTTTACCTGAATTATTTTTATCTATACCCGTGGATCTTGATTCAATATTTTTTGGCTGATTGTTGATTTTTTTTATTGCATTAACATCGATATATCAAAAGTTTCCATTCTGAGTTCTTGACTTTTTGTTGAACGTTTGCATTACTATACTGAAAACATGTTTCATATTATCATCAGAGGCGGAGTCAAGATTTTCAATATGAGATTCAAAATGTGTAAAAATAAATAGCTGAAGGGGGTTCGACATATAATATATATACATATAAAACTTATTTTAACTATGTATAAATAATATAATTTTTCGCTGAAGAAGATTTGAATGAACCCCTTCATACAAGGTAGCTTCGCCCCTGATTATCATACCACATTTGTGTATCGAAATTTTTACAGATATTCTTGAAAAAATCTTTATATTTATATTTATTTTAGGAGTGATATAATATGTATTTGTGCATCTATGTTTAAGGTTCAAAGCTAATATGTGTATCGATATATTTATTTTTAGGGGTGATATAATATATATTTGTGCATCTATGTTTCAATTCCAAAACTAATATGTGCATATGTATATTATTTTAGGGATGATATGATATATATTTATGCATCTATGTTTTAATTTTAAAGATAAAATGTGTAGGTGTAATTGAGATTGAGAGAGGAGAGAGAAGAAAGGAGAGCGGGATTTGGGAGTATGTATCTCAGTTTCAATCAAGATACATGTTGTATATGAGATACAACCTTCTCACTTCTCTTGGGAACATTAAGAAAATTAAAGTCTTCTGATCTTTTTCTTCTTAAGGAAAAGGACTGAAAATCACTTTGAAAAATCAAGTTTGATAGAATCGATAATTCATGTTTTGATGATAGACAAGAAGTTTAAATAATCAGTAGCAAATGTACGCAGCAAAAGAAGCCAAGATCGAGTAAAATGGGTCAGCCACGTAATCAAGAAAATAGAGTTATTTGTCAAAGCCAAAAATAATATATTAAAGGTATAAGTTGATACAAATAAGGAAACCTTAAATATATTATTAAGGAAGGAAGTTGTATATAATAAGGATTGTACTTTAAAAGGGAATCCTTGTTTAACAACAACTTCCTTACCTTATCTGATAAGGATTCAAGGCAAAAGAAACTCTATAAGAAGAGGACGACGATGATGAAGAATCCCACGACTACATATAGAGAGAAAAGTGAGAATTATTCATCAAACTGAAGTCTTCAAGATCGATAGGTTTGCCAAGTTTAAAACGTTCTTGAGTGAGAAGGTTTTCAACGTGTAAAACTATCTTCTTGTTTTGTTCTTGATTGTAAGTTACAATTTATTGTACAAGGGGTGGGTTTGGCTCTGTGTAGGGTTGAGTTTCAGTGAGGGTTGTAACAAAAGGTGGGTTTGGCCTTTTGGAGAGATCGATTGTAGTCAATCGAAAGAGGTAGTAGAGATAAGGTTTTTTGATTATTGAGTTGTAATTACAAAATCTTATAGTTGAATTAATAAAACGAGGTTTTTCCTTCCTTGAGTGAGGAAAGTTTTTAATTTAATAAGTGTTTGTGTCTTTATTTAAAAGCAACTTACAAGAACCTGGTTCTTGTTCTGGGGTAAGGTTTCTTTAATTGGTATCAGAGCAGGTATTTTCGATAAAAGATTCACACCTTTAAAAGACTCAATGACAGCACCACCTACCCCACAAGAGGGAGCTTCACAAACACGACCACCACTGTTCAATGGCAAATATTATGGATGGTGGAAAAATCGTATTATGGACCATCTTATTGGCGAAAACCGTGATCTATGGGGAGTAATTCTAGATGGACCAACCATACCTATGAAAACTGCAACTGATGGAATCACCAAAATTCCAAAGGAAAGAAAAAAATGGAATGCTAAAGACAAGCTTGCGATCCAAAACAATGCCAAAGCCAAGAAAATTTTGATCTGTGGCATAGGACCAGATGAATACAATCGAATCTCGTCTTGTCAAGATGTCAAAGCCATATGGGAAACACTACAAACCGCTCATGAAGGAACAACGTAAGTCAAGAAGTCCAAAATTGATAACTTGAACAGGCAATATGAGCTGTTCAGGATGGCAGAAGGGGAGACTATTCAAGACATGCACACCAGGTTCACATCCATCATCAATGAGATGTACTCCTTGGGAGAGATGGTTCCTAATGGAAAGGCAATAAGGAAACTGTTGAGTGTCCTTCCTGAAACTTGGGAAAGCAAAGTCAAGGCTATCACTGAAGCCCGCGACCTTCACTCACTGGCCATGGATGAGTTAATTGGTAATCTCATCACATACGAACTCAAAAAAAACCAAGAAAAGGAAATTGGAGGGAAAAGGAAGGAAATGAACCTGGTTCTAAAGGCTACTACATCAGATGATTTTGAAGATCAAAATATTTCCCTCATAACCAAAAGGTTCACCAGAATGCTAAAGAGAGGGCAGGCCCATCTGAAAACACTAAAGACCAGGTTTGTCATAAGTGTGGGAGCCCTGATCACTTCATCAAATTCTGTCCATTTTGGGCTTTAGAGCAGAAAAAGGCAAACTTTGAGAAGGGCAAAGACATCAAGAAAGATAAGTTTGTCCCCTCAAACAGAAGAATGAAAACTCAAGAGGCAGATATTTCAATGAAAAGGGCCTTTGCAGCAATGGGGAATTCATCTGATGAAGAGTCTGAGGGTGATGAGACAGAAAACAAGTCCCTTCTTGCTCTAGAACAAGAAGATGATTATGACTTTCTTGCTCTTGAACAAGAAGATGATTATGACTTTCTTGCTCTTGTAGCAGTGGAAACCAAGGAAGAAAAGGAAACCTGCAGATCACAAGAAACCATACTAGCACTCATGGCTGGATCAGATTCTGAAGAGGATAAAGAAGAAGAAGATATGAATGAAAAGGTTAGTCTTTATCACATACAAGACAATCTAAACTCATACTCAAAGAAGGAGCTAGAATCTTTACTCTACACTCTCATTGATGTATATAAAACCATAGACTCAAAAAGGGAATTGATAATGGAAGACTATGCATCACTAAGAGAAGAAAACAAGATTCTTGAAAAACAAAATATTCATCTTTTATCCAAGAATACTGAACTAAGTAAAAACCTAGACTTGGTAACTCAAAAGAATGAAGCACTCTCCAAAGAGCTTCTTGTGACTAAAACTGAAGCTGAAAATAGAATGAGATGGACCAGCTCCTCCATATTGCTTGACAACATTCACAAGAATCGCACATCTGAGAGACATGGGATAGGTTTTGATAGAACTAGCTCTCAAGTAAAAAATCCCAACATAGATTGTCTATGCATGCACTGTGGGCTGGTAGGGCATAAAAGTCATGATTGTCAAAGAAAACAAATTGCTCATAACAAAAACTTGAAATCTTTGAGAAAACCTCATCATGAGAAAACCAATGAGCAAAAACAAGTTCCTAAAGTCAAATCTCTTCCTAGATGGGCTAGAAGAAATCTTATCCATCCATTCTCTAAGCATAAATCTAAGTGGATTTGGGTACCAAAATCTAATCCCCAAAATTAAAACTGCAGGGATCAGTGAAGAGGAAGCAACAACAATGGTACTTGGATAGTGCATGTTCCAGACACATGACTGGAGATAAAAGAAGCTTCGTCTCACTCAAGAACATCAAAGGAGGAAACGTTGCCTTTGGTAATGGAAAAAGTGGTGAAATTCAGGGAATTGGAAAGATTGGATCAATGGATACTCATGCAATTGAGAACGTATACTATGTGAATGGCCTACAACATAATCTATTGAGCGTATCTCAAATATGCGATAAAGGAAACAATGTTCTCTTTACAGAGAAGGAATGCAGAGTAACAAACTCAGTGACTGGGAACCTGGTTCTTCTAGGTAAGAGACACAAGAATGTATACAAAGCCAAGATTGTTTACTCCAAGGAAGATACTCTTAAATGTCTAAGTGCAGTCTCTGATTGCTCCATGCTATGGCACAAAAGAATGGGACACATTAGCATGACAACTATAAACAAACTCATATCTAAAGTCCTGGTTAGGGGACTGCCAACCAAAAGTTTCAGGGACAACCAAGTATGTGGAACCTGCATTCAAGGAAAACAGGTTAGGTCATCCTTCAAACCAAAGTTGACAGTAAGTACTACCAAGCCACTAGAACTGCTTCACATGGATTTGTGTGGACCAATGCGTGTACAAAGCAGGAGTGGAAAAAGATATGTGTTTATAATAGTTGATGACTACTCAAGATTCACTTGGACATTGTTCCTTGCAACAAAGGATGAGACATTCAGTATGTTTGAAATCTTTGCAAAGCTGGTTCAGAAAAAATTCAACAAAGAAATAATCAGTATCAGATCTGATCATGGGCTGGAGTTTGAGAACTCACAATTCCTACAATTTTGTACTACAAATGGGATTGAGCATAACTTCTCAGCACCTAGAACACCACAACAAAATGGTGTAGTTGAGAGGAAAACTAGAACACTGGAAGATATTGCAAGAACAATGTTAATCTCAAGCAAACTTCCAAAATTCTATTGGGCTGAAGCAGCGAACACAAGATGCTATCTAATAAATAGATGTATGATCAGATCAGTGTTAAACAAAACACCATATGAGCTGTTAAAAGGAAGAAAACCAAATTTAGCACATCTTAGGGCTTTTGGGTGTGTATGCTTTATAAACAACAATGACAAAGACAATTTGGGAAAATTTGATGCCAAGAGTGATGAAGGAATTTTTCTAGGATACTCGTCACAAAGCAAGGCCTACAAGGTACTGAATAAAAGAACAAACCGTGTAGAAGAAAGTGTCCATGTTGTCTTTAATGAAAATAGCAGTGAAGTTGAGGGAAATTCAGAGGATGAACAGAATGAGGGAACCTGCTCCAAGCCATCAGAACCAAAAATATGGGAAGAAGAATCTATACCCTCTCATAAAACACCTGAAATAGGAGATAAGTCTACTAATGAAACTGGTTCGTCTGCACCTCAAGAGCCAGCAAGTATTCCAACTCACAGTTGGAAACATCAAAGCTCTCACCCTTTGCAAAACATTCTTACTCCTCTTAACTCAGGCATATCTACAAGATCCAAATTACGTAGCATGTGTGCATTCTCTGCCTATGTGTCCCTGATTGAGCCTAAAATTACAAAGGAAGCACTACTAGACTCTGGTTGGATTAGTGCCATGCAAGAAGAACTCAACCAGTTTGAAAGAAGCAGAGTGTGGAACCTGGTTTCAAAACCTCAAAACAGGACGGTAATAGGAACTAGTTGGGTGTTTAGAAACAAGCTCGATGAGCAAGGACAAATAGTGCGCAACAAAGCTAGGCTAGTTGTACATGGATACAACCAAGAAGAAGGTATAGACTATGATGAAACCTTTGCACCAGTAGCAAGAATTGAGGCAATTACGATATTGGTCGCATATGCTGCTCACATGGAGTTCAAACTCTACCAAATGGATGTCAAAAGTGCCTTCTTAAATGGTTATCTACAAGAAGAGGTGTATGTAAAACAACCCCCAGGTTTTGAGAATACCATGTATCCTGATCATGTATTAAACTAGACAAAGCACTCTATGGGCTAAAACAAGCACCTAGAGCATGGTATGATCGATTGTCCACTTTCCTTCTCACACATGGATATACAAGAGGAAAAATTGATACACTGTTTCTTCGGAAACAAGGTAAAGATCTGTTCATAGTCCAAGTATATGTAGATGATATCATATTTGGAGGAACCAATGACTCACTAGGAGTAGAATTTGCTCAACTAATGAATAGTGAGTTTGAGATGAGTATGATGGGAGAGTTAAACTTCTTTTTGGGACTCCAAATCAAGCAAACTCCAGTTGGAACATCAATTCATCAACAAAAGTACATCAAGGAATTACTGAAGAAGTATGATATGAATGAAGCTAAGTCAAATGACACACCTATTGGGACAACAACAAAGCTTGATAAAGATGAACCAGGTTCACCAGTCAATGACACTAGATATAGAGGTATGATTGGATCACTACTATACCTCACTGCCAGTAGACCTGATATAGTGTTCAGTGTTGGTCTATGTGCAAGGTTTCAGTCCTGTCCCAAGGTATCACATCTAAAAGCTGTCAAAAGAATCTTGAGATATTTAAAAGGCACAATGAACCTGGTTCTCTTGTATCCAACTGGTGACTCTTTTGATCTAAAGGGATTTGCTGACGCAGATTATACAGGACATATGGTTGATAGAAAAAGTACCTCTGGGATGGCACACTTTTTAGGACCATGTTTAATATCTTGGGCAACTAGAAAACAAAATTCAGTGGCTCTATCTACTGCAGAGGCTGAGTATGTTGCAGCTGCTTCATGTTGTGCCCAACTTCTTTGGATAAAACAGCAGCTTAAATACTTTGGTATAGAAACAGGTTGTATTCCTATTCTATGTGATAACACAAGTGCTATGAATATGGCCAAAAACCCAGTTCAACACAAACGCACCAAACACATAGATGTTAGACATCACTTTTTTCGTGATAATGTTGAAAAAGGAAACATAGTAATAGAGTTCTGCAAAACTGAGGATCAAGTTGCTGATATTTTCACCAAGGTACTAGGAAAAGAGTCATTTCAGAAAAATAGACTTGAGTTAGGGCTCATCTTTTTAGATTGAATTCTGTCCAACCAAGTTCTAAGGAGATATGAACCAGGTTCAGTCAAGTTGGTTCTACAGCTGCTTTGTTGTCAAAAATAAAAAAAAAGGGGGGGGGGAATAATTTCATCTTCTCTCTCCTATGTCACATCTCTGAAAAGCAGGTGCAACCGTCAAAGCACACGTCTCCTCGATGTCAATCCCCCATAATTACTCAAACCCCTCGAGTACAACATCAAAACCGTTCCCAATAAAACACTCTCTCTAAACAACCAACCAACTTTTTCTCATCTTCATTCTTCAGAAAAAAGAAAAAAAAATGCCCTCTATCACCGTGGTTAACCCACTCGTTGCTTACTCTGATGACGAAAACTCGTCTGACAGTGCATTTTCTCAGGGGGAAGAGAACCCGGTTATTGATACTGTGCTTAATCAAGGGGAAGAAAGCCAACTTCCAACCAAACCATCTACATCCTCACCCAAATCAGATACGTCTACATCTCCACCATCACCAGTTAAAGAAGCATCTCCACCTTTAGTTACAGAATCTCCACCACCACCCATCATAGAATCTCCACCACCACCAGTCCAAGAAACCCCATTATCACCAAAACCAGAAACTCCAATAACCATTATCCCAAATAATCCCTCTTCTTCCCCATCTCACAAAACCACTCCTCAAAATCCACCACCACCTCCACATTCTCCAATCAATGATGATATTCTTCTAAACACACTTCACCCTAAAAAACCAAGACGGCCAAGAAAGCACATTGCAGTTAAATAGGTTCGTCCACACAGGCCAGTGACTCGGAGTGAGAATGTGGCCAAACCAACTGATGATGCAACATCTAGTGTGAAGCGTCGTCGTTTGGTCAAAATCAAAATCTGCAAAAAGAAATGTAGATAAATTTCTCAAAGTGGGAAAGAAAAAGTATTTCCAACCAAAACAGTGCTTAGGGGTAGAACTTTTCACCCTGATATACTTTCAATGGATATAGTCAAGCAGGTTTGTGAACTACTAAGGTTTCAGGGGTGGGAGGAATTATTCCTTGAACCTAATTTGATTTATGAACAAGAAGTGGTAGAAATCTATACAAATTAGGTAATCCTGGAAGGAGATGTGGTATCGTCTAGTGTAAAGGGGGTTGACATTGTTTTTGATGCAACTAAACTTGGGGAAATCTTGCATATACCATTTGTGGGGATTAATGAGTATCATTGGGGTTTTGATGAATATTCTAGCCTGCCAGCCAAATTCTCTAAAGGTAGAGTCAATTCTAGGGCACAAACTGTTTTAAAGGGCATTATGAGATCTTTGCATAAGCTTCTTTTTGAAATAGTTCATAAGGTGATACTGCCTAGAGGTCACCAACGTCACATTGCCTCCATAAGAGACATGGGACTTATGAATTCTCTTGAGTGCAAAGAATGCATTGACTGGCCCACACTGATTATCAAACACCTTGCTAGAATTGTTGATCCTAAACTAGGTTCTCATCAATTAGCTTTTGGAAATCTGTTAACTAGAGTGTTTGATGCATTTGAAGTACCATTGGGACAAGGCAGGATTTTAACTCGTGCAGATATGTTCACTCAAACCATTCTTGCTGATTGTGGCATTCCCATGGAGTCGGAGCAGGTTGCAAATGCTTCTCCACGTACATCTAGTCCTGTTGCTCAGTTACTCAGGGAACTCAAAGTAGCTGAAGAAAAATATGCCACTCTTGAGTCAGAAAACCAGAAGTTACGTGCTGAACTTGACACTTCAAATGCTGAAATTCACAGGTTGAAGGATCAGTTGGTACAGCAGCAACTTGCTAACAATGCAAGAGTTGACAGAGTTCTGGATATGCTTGCTTCTGCTTCAACCAAGCCTAGTCAAACCTCAACTTGAAAAAGCATCTTGTTTGAACCTGGTTCTCTTAGTTGGTTAAATTTGTGTTGTTTCTTTTCGTTTTGTTGCCAGAACATTTTATTATGCTTAACTGGCTGAGCTTCAATTGTTGCTATGGATGATATTTGGTTTTGTTTAGCCGCTGTTGGACTCTTTTTGATTTGTCAAAAGGGAGAATAGTATTTGCATGCATCACACAGATAGATTTGTCTTCATCAAAAAGAGGGAATATGATAGAATCGATAATTCATGTTTTGATGATAGACAAGAAGTGCAAATAATCAGTAGCAAATGTACGCAGCAAAAAAAGCCAAGATCGAGTAAAATGGGTCAGCCACATAATCAAGAAAATAGAGTTATTTGTCAAAGCCAAAAATAATATATTAAAGGTATAAGTTGATACAAATAAGGAAAGCTTAAATATATTATTAAGGAAGGAAGTTGTATATAATAAGGATTGTACTTTAAAAGGGAATCCTTGTTTAACAACAACTTCCTTACCTTATTTGATAAGGATTCAAGGCAAAAGAAACTCTAAAAGAAGAGGACGATGATGATGAAGAATCCCACGACTTCACATAGAGAGAAAAGTGAGAATTATTCATCAAACTGAAGTCTTCAAGATCGATAGGTTTGCCAAGTTTAAAACGTTCTTGAGTGAGAAGGTTTTCAACGTGTAAAACTATCTTCTTGTTTTGTTCTTGATTGTAAGTTACAATTTATTATACAAGGGGTGGGTTTGACTCTTTGTAGGGTTGAGTTTCAGTGAGGGTTGTAACAAAAGGTGGGTTTGGCCTTTTGGAGAGATCGATTGTAGTCAATCGAAAGAGGTAGTAGAGATAAGGCTTTTTGATTATTGAGTTGTAATCACAAAATCTTATAGTTGAATTAGTAAAACGAGGTTTTTCCTTCCTTGAGTGAGGAAGGTTTTTAATTTAATAAGTGTTTGTGTCTTTACTTAAAAGCAACTTACAAGAACCTGGTTCTTGTTCTGGGGTAAGGTTTCTTCAAAGTTAAAGAAAGTCACTATTATCAGACAAATAATTACCACTAATTCATAGTATGATTTTGACATTTGACACTAGGGGTGTGTTTGGCATGAAGGAAAATGTTTTCCATGAAAAATGTTTTTCTGAAAAATAAGTAGATTTAGGACTTATTTTCTCATGTTTGGTTGGTGAGTAGAAAATATTTTTCGGAAATGATTTTTAGTGTTTGATTTATGGATGAAAAATATTTTTGAGGAACATCTTTTATTTTTACTAGAATACAAAATAATTTATGAAATTAAAAATATTTTTTTAAAATAATTTTTTTTGGATGGTGGTGATAGGGGTTGAGGGGGGGGGGGCATAGGGAGGGGGTAGGAGTGAAAAAATAAAAATTTAAAATTTATAGTATTTTTTAAAAATAAAATTAATTTTTTGGGGGGTTGGGGGTGGGAGTGAGGGGGCTGGTAGGGGTGGGTAGGGGAGCTGGCCGGGGGAGAGGTAGGAGCTTAAAAATAAAATTTTGGAGTTGAAAATATTTTTAAAAAGCAAAATTAATCTTTTTGGGAGGCGGTGGTGTTGGGGGCGGGGGGAGGGTGGTCAGAGAAAGAGTAAAAAAATAAAATTTTGAAATTGAATTTTTTTTTTAAAAAAACTTAATGTTTTTCCCCCCAAAAAATGTAATTTGAAATTGGATGAGAAATTTGGAAAATGTTTTCCTTAATTTTTGAAGGGAAGTTATTTTCTTTAATTTTGAAGAATATGAGTTGATTTGGAAAGCATCTTCCAAAACTTTTGCTCCAACCAAACATGAGAAAATTAAAAAATATTTTCCAGAAAATGTTTTTCTTCGTAACAAACACACTCTAGGTGAAAAATATCAAGTGCACTAGCCAGTTGGGTATTTTAATTTTTTAATCAGTGATTACTACGTAAAGCAGGAAAAGAATCTGAAAATATCTTATTTTTATTTCATTATGATGTATTGTAATAAACTGATCTAGGTTCATAGATAATACATTATTCCATATGGATCATGCGGAGTACTTATTAATTTGTTCCGGTTTTCAGTGTTATGAAATACTAATACATTTATTGATATTCATTCTTTTACTGTTTAGTTTTAGAAATTGAATAAAATAATCAATTGTATGGTAACTTGAATTATTTCCCTAAAAGTTAACACTTAGTTTGATCTTAATTATTAGAAATGTGAGTTTCATTTAAAGTATACTTATTAATTTGAGAAAAACATATTTATCTTTTACCATGCTCTCTTTTATTTATTTAATGAAATAAAGTGTCACATCATACTTTACATGGATAAACATTTCATTTGATAAAATTAAATAAATTATAAGTATTAGTTAAAAGTTAATAATTAAACTATTATTATTCCTATGAAAAAGAATTTAATAAAAAAAAGAAGAAATATCTACTTAATTGTAGGTCTTGTTTTTTTGGTATACACTTAATTACAGTATTACATCTTTGTTCCCGCTATACTGTCTAAAGAATCCAAATAATATTTTGGAATTAATATCATGATGTAATTGTTTTAGTTTAAAGATGTGAATAAGAAATGAAGAATTGTGACTCTTCTGAAGGGTTGTGATTGGCTAAAAGGTTGTGACCATTATAAAATATTACGGTTTTTCTAAGGGTTCATAAGAACACACAGTGAATCCTATAGATTCAAATATTTTGTTCTTTTTCATTTTATTTTCATCTTTTATATTTCTGATTTGTTAGTCAGAATACATGAGATAACAAATTGAACTCTAGCAAAGCACGACCAATACAAGGGTTTTGTATATCTCATTGTAACTAGATTAATTAATCACCATAAATTATCATGACTAAAAGGCACCTAAAACTCAGGGGCGGATCAACACAATTTGAGGTCTAAAGCGAAATTCTAATTAGAGGCCTAAATATTTTTTAAAAACTATTTGTATTTATTCATTACAATTTTAGATGTAAATTTTTTACCTAATATCCTTTTTATAAATGATTTTTTCAAATACTTTTTAAGATATTATTTTTTAAGAAATTTTTTATCAATTCTACATTGAAAATGTTATTTTATTGAGAATTATATGAATCGAAAATATAGTTCTATAAGTAATAAGATGAAAATTTTTAAATAAAGATAAGAGTTAGAATTATAGAATCTGATTTAAAAAGTTGATAACTTGATATTTCTTACTTTAATATAAAAATTACGAAGAAATAAAAGAATATTTGTAATTTATTTTTTTCAATACTTTTCGACTATTGATTCATACTTTTGACAGATTATTACTCTAATTATCAAAGGTTTGAAAAATAGAGTATATAAAGAGTTAAATTTTTGTAAAAAAATATGAGTATTAACAAAAAGATATAATATATTTATACTTTTTATTCTAAATAATAAATTCTTTTTCATAAAAAAATTAAACATGATATTTTATTTTATAGAAATTTTTGAGGGCCCCAAAAATTGCTGGATAAGGCAGTGGCCTAAAAAATGATAGGCTAAGAGCTAGCACTGCTAAAATTAATCATTAATTGTTCAAATTTTATAGACTATATAGTTGCCTTTGCATAATATACAGTTATCTGAAGAGTTAAATCATTGCTAGTACTGTTACACAAAAAAAGAAATTGAGTTGTTACACTCATTTCTTTTGATCTTGTAATTTTCAATCAAATTAGTGTTGTAACTTTCGTTCTCCATAACTAACCATGGTTAATTTTAAGACGAAGATTATTTTATTAGTGTTACACTTAGGGTATTTGATTAGAGTGTATACGAATAATATTTGTAACGACCTGTTTAGTCGTTTTGAGCAACAGAGTGCATTTCTGGAAAAACTGGCAGAGACGACGTGTGTCCCGACGGACCGTCGTGGTCACGACGGCCCGTCGAGGGAGTGTCGTCCCATGGCACTTAGAATTTTGAAATTGGGTACTGAAAATCGACTCTCTGTAAATTGTGACGGACCTGCAGGACGTGCCGTCACATCCACGACGAACCGTCGTGAGTCCCGTTGCAAAACACTTCAACTTTTGAGAATTTGGTGCAAGAAAACGAGTTTCTGACCGTCATGACGGAGGAACAGGACGGACCGTCACGGCTGTGACGGGCCGTCACAGGCCACTTGAGCTCGAGGGAGCTGCGACGACCACTGTGACGGACCGTCGCAGGCACGACGGCCCGTCACAGGTCACGCAATCCCAGGCAGTTTAGGATTTCTCCACACGTTTTAAGGGTCGTTTTTGACTATTCTTTCCTTAATTATAAAGATTGAGGGGTAACATTAATAAGTCTAATTACTTAGGGGTTAAAAGGGGTAACCTTAAGTTAATTAGAGGGGTTTATTGTCCTTTTTCACACTTAATTATATGATTAATTAGGGTAAAAGAAAGAGGGTTTGAACATAAGAAAACAAAAGAGAAAGAACAGAAAGAGGGATAGAGATATCGATCGAGAGGCTGAGGAGAATAACAAAGCTTGGGAGATTTCTTGTCGATTTCAATTCTTCGGTGGAGGTAGGTTATGGTTATATTACGATACTCGTAGTGAACTCTTAATAGTGAATAATATGTGTTGATGATATTGTAAACCTGTCTATATGCTTAATTGTATGCTTGCATGAACATGATTATGTGATTTTGATAAAACAAGCATGATGAAAACCACTGAATCCCAAATCTTGAAAGAAACTTTAATCTATGATATTAATGATAATGCCTTGGTATAAAAGAAGGCTTGATGAATTAAAGTGATTGGGATTGATGATGCCTTGGTTTAGAGAAAGCTTGATGAATGGATATAATGAGATTAGTGGATCGGAGTGTCACGTTCCGACACATAGAATTAGTGGATCGGAGTGTCACGTTCCGACACATAGTATTAGTGGGACGGGTGTCACGAACCGACACGTAGATATAGGGGATCGGAGTGTCACGTTCCGACACATATAGGGGATCGGAGTGTCACGTTCCGACACATATAGGGGATCGGAGTGTCACGTACCGACACATAGTAGTAGGGGATCGGAGTGTCACGTACCGACACAAGAGGAAGAAAGATAATGAATCTCGAAAGATGTTAATATACTCAACATAATGAACTTAATTCCCAAATGAGTATGGTATTGAGGCTTGAGTCCTCATGGATGAACTTGATGGTATTTATTGACGATTATAATACTTGTTGCTACATGTTGAGTTTATAGTTGATTTATAATATTACTTGATATGTATTATCGCCTATTTTGAGTTAACCGATGATATCTACTCAGTACGTGTGGTTGTACTGACCCCCTACTTTTATGTTTTCCTCTTGTTATTTGTGTTATGCAGCAAACGTTCCGTCAACTTCGACTCAGCAGTAGATCAAGCCCGTCTTCACTCCATTGGAAATTCAGGGTGAGCTAATGCGTCTAGCTTGGACTGGGTCTCCTTCTTCAAGTCTTGATGCCTTGAACTTCCGGCATGGACTAGCTTTTAGTATTTTGTTCTTAGACAGTTTTAGTTTAGAAATTTGAGATAGATGTTCTTGTGATGATGACTTCCAGATTTTGGGGATAATAATAATAGTTTTTGATTTGTTTTTATTAATGAGTTAAGTCTTCCGCATTTCTTTTGTTGATATTGTATTAAAATGTTAAGGGTTAAATTGGTTGGTTCGCTCACATAGGAGGGTAAATGTGGGTGCCAGTCGCGTCCCCGATTTGGGTCGTGACAAACTTGGTATCAGAGCATTAGGTTCATTGGTCTCATCACACAAGAACAGGTCTAGTAGAGTCTTAAAGAACGGTAGGGGGACGCCTTTACTTTTCTTTGAGAGGCTATAAGACTTTAGGAAAATTCCATTCTTTCATTCTTTCTTTCGTGCTACTACTTGAGTCCAATTGGTATCTAGGTGATACAAATTGGTATCTGACCATCTTCACTCTATTTCGCAGATAGTTAGAACTAGAGCAACGACCGCACCAGCAGCGACAGCGGAAAGACATGAAACTACTGAGCCAGCCACTGGGGCTGTGGCTCGAGGAGGAACAGCGGCAAGAGGCCGTGGAAGAGGTCGTGGGAGGACGTCCTCTAGAGGAAGAGGACGAGCCCCTAGCCCATCTGATACTAGGGCGGTGAATCCTCCACCGACTGAGGATGCAGTAAGAGAGGGTGAGGAAGGGGAAACCGAACAAGGGCAGAATGAGGAAATGCCACCCCAACCTACCCCAGAGATGATCAACCAAGTACTTGCTTATCTTAGCGGGTTGTCTGATCAGGGTCAAGCACCTCCAGTGGTTTCTGCACCAACACCTCCGGTTTCAGAGATACGACATGCGGCTACTATTGCTCCCCGCATGGATGCAACGTTGGGAATAGGCACATTTCCACGTCTGACTACTGGGCCTATTATGACAAACGATCGACACGAACTTTTCAGTAAGTTCTTGAAATTGAAACCCCCAGTCTTCAAGGGTGCAGAATCTGAGGATGCTTATGATTTTCTGGTTGATTGTCATGAGCTACTACACAAGATGGGGATAGTAGAGAGGTTTGGTGTTGAGTTCGTGAGCTATCAGTTCCAAGGTAACGCCAAAATGTGGTGGCGTTCACATGTTGAGTGTCAACCAACAGAGGCACCACCTATGACTTGGGAATCATTCTCTACCCTATTTATGGAGAAATATATCCCAAGGACTTTGAGAGATAGAAAGAGGGATGAGTTCTTGAGTCTGGAGCAAGGTAGAATGACGGTTAATGCATACGAGGCTAAATTTCGCGCACTATCCAGATACGCCACCCAACTTTGTTTCAGTCCACAAGAACGGATCCGCCGTTTTGTGAAGGGGTTGAGGTCAGAATTGCGGATTTCAGCCTTACAGATAGCGGCAACGGCAACATCCTTCCAAGAGGTGGTAGACTTTGTGATTGAGGTGGAAGGAGTGAAACCAGATGACTTCACCACGACATCGACATCAAAGAGGTTTCGAAGGGGAGGTGAGTATAATGGTTCTTATTCTAGAGGACAGAACTCCGGAGGTCACTCAAATCGACCAATACAGTCTTCACTACAGACTGTAGTTGGGGGTCCACCTCAGAACGGTCAACACTACTCCGAGAGACCTATGCCCGATTCCAGAGAGTGCTATGGATGTGGGGAGATTGGACATATTAGGAGGAATTGTCCAAAACAGAGTTACAGAGCCCCACTAGCTAGAGGTAGGGGTGGTCATGGTAGAGGCCGTTTTTCTGGAGGACGTGGTGGTCGAGGTAATGGCGGTCACCAAAACGGCAGAGGTGAAGGGCAAAACGGAGCCACTACTACACAACATGGTAGGGGCAACGGACAGACGAATGATAGGGCCCATTGTTATGCTTTCCCTGGGAGGTCTGAAGCGGAGGCGTCTGATGCTGTTATCACAGGTAATCTCTTGGTTTGTGATTGCATGGCATCTGTATTATTTGACCCTGGCTCCACGTTTTCATATGTATCTTCCTCATTTGCTAATGGTCTAAATTTACATTGTGAATTACTTGACATGCCTATTCGTGTTTCTACTCCGGTGGGTGAGTCTGTGATAGTCGAAAAAGTGTATAGGTCTTGTTTGGTGAATTTTGTGGGGAGCAACACTTATGTAGACTTGGTTATTTTAGAAATGGGTGACTTTGACGTAATTCTGGGTATGACTTGGCTTTCTCCGAATTTTGCGATTTTGGATTGTAATGCTAAAACGGTGACGCTAGCCAAGCCTGGGGCAGATCCGTTAGTGTGGGAGGGTGACTACACTTCCAATCCGGTGCGTATAATCTCCTTTATTCGTGCTCAGAAGATGGTTAGTAAGGGTTGTCTAGCTTTCTTGGCACATCTTAAGGATGACACTACTCAAGTACCATCGATTGAGTCAGTTTCGGTAGTCTGTGAGTTTTTGGATGTGTTCCCTGCAGATCTTCCCGGTATGCCACCAGATAGGGATATAGACTTCTGCATTGATTTGGAACCCGGTACTCGCCCCATTTCTATACCCCCGTATAGAATGGCTCCCGCGGAGTTAAGAGAATTAAAGGCTCAACTTCAAGAGTTGTTGAGCAAAGGCTTTATTAGACCAAGTGCATCTCCTTGGGGTGCTCCGGTGCTATTTGTGAAGAAGAAGGATGGGAGTTTCCGAATGTGCATAGATTACCGACAGTTGAACAAGGTAACTATTAAGAACAAGTACCCCATTCCTCGCATTGATGACTTGTTCGATCAGTTACAAGGTGCTTGTGTCTTCTCTAAAATTGACTTGAGGTCCGGTTATCACCAACTGAAAATACGAGCAACGGATGTGCCAAAGACTGCTTTTCGAACTAGGTATGGGCATTATGAATTTGTGGTAATGTCATTTGGTCTTACGAATGCCCCCGCCGCCTTCATGAGCTTGATGAACGGGATTTTCAAGCCATACTTGGACCTCTTTGTGATTGTGTTTATTGATGATATACTGATATACTCCAAAAGTAAGAAGGAACATGAGGAGCATTTGAGAATGGTGTTAGAGTTGTTGAGGAAGAAAAAGCTTTATGCGAAATTCTCCAAGTGTGAGTTTTGGCTAGATTCAGTGTCCTTCTTGGGGCACGTGGTTTCTAAGGATGGAGTGATGGTGGATCCATCTAAGATTGAGACAGTGAAGAATTGGGTAAGACCTACAAACGTGTCAGAAATAAGGAGTTTTGTGGGGTTAGCTAGCTACTACCGCCGATTCGTCAAGGGATTCTCTTCCATTGCTTCCCAATTGACGAACTTGACTAAGCAAAACGTCCCATTTGTATGGTCGGATGAGTGTGAGGAAAGCTTCCAGAAGCTTAAGACTTTGTTGACTACCGCGCCTATCCTCACCTTGCCGGTAGAGGGTAAAAACTTCATTGTTTATTGTGATGCATCCTATTCTGGGTTGGGTGCAGTGCTAATGCAAGAGAAGAATGTGATTGCTTATGCTTCGAGGCAATTAAAGATGCATGAACGTAACTACCCAACTCATGACTTGGAATTGGCCGCGGTAGTATTTGCACTAAAACAATGGAGACACTACTTGTATGGGGTTAAGTGTGAGGTCTATACGGACCATCGTAGCCTACAGTATGTCTTTACTCAGAAAGATTTGAATTTGAGACAAAGGAGATGGATGGAACTACTGAAGGACTACGACATCACTATCTTGTATCATCCGGGAAAGGCGAATGTTGTGGCAGATGCCTTGAGTAGAAAGGCCGGAAGTATGGGAAGTCTAGCTCATTTGCAAGCTTCTAGACGCCCATTGGCTAGAGAAGTGCAAATTTTGGCTAATGACCTTATGAGGTTAGAAATAAATGAGAATGGAGGATTGTTAGCTTGTGTAGAGGCAAGATCTTCTTTCCTTGACCAGATTAAGGGGAAACAGTTTGATGATGAGAAACTAAGGCGAATTCGAGATAAAGTGTTGCAAGGAGAGGCTAAGGAAGCAATAATCGATGGGGAAGGTATTTTGAGGATTAAGGGAAGAGTATGTGTACCCCGCATCGATGATTTGATCACCACTATCCTTACAGAAGCTCATAGTTCCGGATATTCTATACATCCTGGTGCAACCAAGATGTACCGCGACCTAAAGCAACACTTCTGGTGGAGTAGAATGAAGCGAGATATTGTTGAGTTTGTGGCCAAATGTCCAAATTGTCAACAAGTAAAGTATGAACACCAGAGGCCCGGAGGAACACTTCAGAGAATACCCATTCCTGAATGGAAGTGGGAGAGAATCGCGATGGACTTCGTGGTTGGTCTTCCCAAGACATTGAGCAAGTATGACTCTATTTGGGTGATTGTTGATAGGTTAACTAAGTCTGCTCACTTCATTCCGGTCAAGGTGACCTACAATGCAGAGAAGTTAGCCAAAATCTACATCTCAGAAATCGTTCGGTTGCATGGAGTTCCACTCTCAATCATATCAGATAGAGGTACGCAGTTTACTTCCAAGTTTTGGAGAACCTTACATGCTGAATTAGGTACTAGGTTGGACCTTAGTACTGCGTTTCATCCTCAGACCGATGGTCAGTCTGAGCGAACGATTCAAGTGTTGGAGGATATGCTTCGCGCGTGTGTGATAGAGTTTGGTGGCCATTGGGATAGCTTCTTACCCTTGGCAGAGTTTTCATACAATAATAGCTATCACTCCAGTATTGATATGGCTCCATTTGAAGCATTGTATGGGAGGAGGTGTAGATCTCCCATTGGTTGGTTTGACGCCTTTGAAGTTAGACCTTGGGGGACTGATCTGTTAAGGGATTCTATGGAGAAGGTGAAAGCTATTCAAGAAAAGCTTTTAGCGGCTCAAAGTAGACAAAAGGAGTATGCAGACCGAAAGGTTAGAGACTTGGAGTTCATGGAAGGTGAACAAGTCTTGTTGAAGGTTTCGCCCATGAAAGGGGTGATGCGGTTTGGAAAAAGAGGTAAGCTAAGTCCGAGGTACATCGGACCATTTGAGGTACTTAAGCGAATAGGGGAGGTGGCTTATGAATTAGCCTTGCCCCCAGGGCTGTCCGGAGTGCATCCGGTGTTTCATGTGTCCATGTTGAAGAGATACCACGGAGATGGAAACTACATTATCCGTTGGGATTCAGTTTTGTTGGATGAGAACTTGACTTATGAAGAGGAACCGGTTGCTATATTAGATAGAGAAGTTCGCAAGCTGAGGTCGAGAGAGATTGCATCCATCTAAGTGCAATGGAAGAATCGACCGGTTGAAGAAGCTACTTGGGAGAAGGAGGCAGATATGCAAGAAAAATACCCACATCTGTTTACGGATTCAGGTACTCCTTTTCGCCATTGTTTTCCTTCTTTTGATCGTTCGGGGACGAACGATGGGTAAATTGGTATCTATTGTAACGACCTGTTTAGTCGTTTTGAGCAACAGAGTGCATTTCTGGAAAAACTGGCAGAGACGACGTGTGTCCCGACGGACCGTCGTGGTCACGACGGCCCGTCGAGGGAGTGTCGTCCCATGGCACTTAGAATTTTGAAATTGGGTACTGAAAATCGACTCTCTGTAAATTGTGACGGACCTGCAGGACGTGCCGTCACATCCACGACGAACCGTCGTGAGTCCCGTTGCAAAACACTTCAACTTTTGAGAATTTGGTGCAAGAAAACGAGTTTCTGACCGTCATGACGGAGGAACAGGACGGACCGTCACGGCTGTGACGGGCCGTCACAGGCCACTTGAGCTCGAGGGAGCTGCGACGACCACTGTGACGGACCGTCGCAGGCACGACGGCCCGTCACAGGTCACGCAATCCCAGGCAGTTTAGGATTTCTCCACACGTTTTAAGGGTCATTTTTGACTATTCTTTCCTTAATTATAAAGATTGAGGGGTAACATTAATAAGTCTAATTACTTAGGGGTTAAAAGGGGTAACCTTAAGTTAATTAGAGGGGTTTATTGTCCTTTTTCACACTTAATTATATGATTAATTAGGGTAAAAGAAAGAGGGTTTGAACATAAGAAAACAAAAGAGAAAGAACAGAAAGAGGGATAGAGATATCGATCGAGAGGCTGAGGAGAATAACAAAGCTTGGAGATTTCTTGTCGATTTCAATTCTTCGGTGGAGGTAGGTTATGGTTATATTACGATACTCGTAGTGAACTCTTAATAGTGAATAATATGTGTTGATGATATTGTAAACCTGTCTATATGCTTAATTGTATGCTTGCATGAACATGATTATGTGATTTTGATAAAACAAGCATGATGAAAACCACTGAATCCCAAATCTTGAAAGAAACTTTAATCTATGATATTAATGATAATGCCTTGGTATAAAAGAAGGCTTGATGAATTAAAGTGATTGGGATTGATGATGCCTTGGTTTAGAGAAGGCTTGATGAATGGATATAATGAGATTAGTGGATCGGAGTGTCACGTTCCGACACATAGAATTAGTGGATCGGAGTGTCACGTTCCGACACATAGTATTAGTGGGACGGGTGTCACGAACCGACACGTAGATATAGGGGATCGGAGTGTCACGTTCCGACACATATAGGGGATCGGAGTGTCACGTTCCGACACATATAGGGGATCGGAGTGTCACGTACCGACACATAGTAGTAGGGGATCGGAGTGTCACGTACCGACACAAGAGGAAGAAAGATAATGAATCTCGAAAGATGTTAATATACTCAACATAATGAACTTAATTCCCAAATGAGTATGGTATTGAGGCTTGAGTCCTCATGGATGAACTTGATGGTATTTATTGACGATTATAATACTTGTTGCTACATGTTGAGTTTATAGTTGATTTATAATATTACTTGATATGTATTATCGCCTATTTTGAGTTAACCGATGATATCTACTCAGTACGTGTGGTTGTACTGACCCCCTACTTTTATGTTTTCCTCTTGTTATTTGTGTTATGCAGCAAACGTTCCGTCAACTTCGACTCAGCAGTAGATCAAGCCCGTCTTCACTCCATTGGAAATTCAGGGTGAGCTAATGCGTCTAGCTTGGACTGGGTCTCCTTCTTCAAGTCTTGATGCCTTGAACTTCCGGCATGGACTAGCTTTTAGTATTTTGTTCTTAGACAGTTTTAGTTTAGAAATTTGAGATAGATGTTCTTGTGATGATGACTTCCAGATTTTGGGGATAATAATAATAGTTTTTGATTTGTTTTTATTAATGAGTTAAGTCTTCCGCATTTCTTTTGTTGATATTGTATTAAAATGTTAAGGGTTAAATTGGTTGGTTCGCTCACATAGGAGGGTAAATGTGGGTGCCAGTCGCGTCCCCGATTTGGGTCGTGACAATATTAATATGGTGTATCAAAATATTGTTATTAGTTACGTTATATTTAACATTATTTATTATGCAGTGTTTGATTTAATATATTAAAATAATATATACTTTAAAATACATAAATCATTATCTATAAAAAAAAATACCTCCAACAAATATAGTGAAAAAATGTAATTTTTTTTTAAAAAATAATTATATTTTTAACCAAACTAATGAATGCATCAAAACCTCTTATACTGCTAATAATATATTTTTCATGTATCATTTATGCACAAAATAATATCAACTAGAATTATACATAAATTTGAAAACAAGTACCCAACAATATTGTAATATTATTTTTTCTAATATAATTTACCAAATTGACTCCTTAGTGAGATAAGAATGAGGAGTACGACATCAAATTAAAACACACTTTTTGTACCCGTAACACTAAAAAAGACACTCTTTAACAACACACACCAAAATGAACGGCGAAGTATAACTATCATCTTCTAACACTATCATACCTATTAACTCCAAATTTATTCAAAATAATATTGTTAGACAAGCTTTTAAGGTAGTTCACCCACAAATGGATGAACTACAATTTTTTTTACTAACTCTTCACGTAAATCTATATCTCTTTCTCAAGTTCAAGTCTACTATGAAAGTTCTTTTTATACATAAAATCATGACTTTTCTTCACAATAATAAAAGTATTAAAAACTTATGAATTTTTTTAAAGAATAAATTTTACTATTTAGTTGCTTACAATAATACTAAAAAGCTACCGAGGTTGAGGAGACCATGATTCCTCTTATGATAAGTTTCTCGGGATAAACTATACTGTTGTGTCATGCGACTTGGAGCAATGTCTTTTTTCATTTTTATGACATTTAGTACTGTTGACTTCAAAAATTTTCAAATATTGAATATTTACGATTAAATTGAATGGAGAATGTGACCAATATAACTCATCTTCCGATGAAAAATTGTAGCTTTGCAGTTCCATTTGAGTATTTTTTTTTGAAAACTTTAAATTTATTTATACTAATTTTTCGTTAGTTCTAAGACCATATGAAAATTAACGAAATTGTCACATTTTAAAAAAATATTTATTGGGATTTGTCCAATTACGGATAAACTCCATGATTAAATAAATAAATTAATTATTGTAGTTCGTAAGCTAAGACACATTTTTGTTATAAATTTTCTTTAGGGTTTGCTACTAATGGGGTGAACTCCAATCTTGTTCTTTTAGAAAAATGTTGTAGTTGGTTTAGTTACAACTAATATTTTTCTTTAAAAAATTGAACCAACTAAGACAAGGCCGAATGCCTAAGTTTTTTTTTATGAGCATGTTTCCTGACTATCGAAAATAATCACATCCATCATTTTTCTAAAATATTTTATTCATTAATTTTTGAGATATTTTTTAATTTTTAAATTAACTTAATTGTTTAGTTTTCAAGACTATTTTGAGTTTTTTTTCAATTTTATCCTTTATTAATTAGTATTGAAATTAGTGATTAATTAATATTTAGTTATTTTAATAAAAAAATTTGACAATAATTAATAAGGGTAAAATTGAAAAATTATGTTCAATTTATGTCTTAATTTTTTTCTTAAAGAGTGTAAAACACCTCAAAAATTAAATTAATATGGAATGGAGGGAGTAACAAAACAAGAAAATAAGTGTTTATCCAAATATTTTGAAGTAAACAATTTTTTTTTTTACCTTAGAACGCGCACAACTCCAAAATTTTCGCCCAAATCAAATTTCAAAAATCAAAATATAAAGTATATATGAAAAAGTAAAAGATGGATGAGAAAATGTAGAGGGAAGAATTCATATTTATTGTTGATGAAAGGAATTTAGTTTCGCGTAAAGAAGAAAGAAATAGAAAGATACATTGAGTTAATAAAAATAATTATAATTTGCTAATTTTTGAGCTAATTACTATCTTTAAAGTTTATATAATACTGTTAAAAGTGACAACAATATTGAAAATAATAACTATAATTCACCCATAAATGAGTGCACTGTCGGTTTTGATGTGCGTTTTTAAAGAGCGTCCTTTTTAATATTTATAGTTCCAAAAGTGTTTTTTTAATATTGGACACTAAGAATGAGTGTCTAATAACCAATCATTTTCTTGTTTTTGTCTTTCGATAAAATTTAGCCACCACAATGGCTTTATTTAAAAGGAGGGGAAGCAAATGATAGAAAGCAGACGGTATTCCAAAGAACATCATGATTGTTGATTATTATTTTCTAATTGTTTTACAATATTTTAATAAATATGTAAAGAGAAGATTTGGAGGATGTTTCTTAGCGACTTCACGCACCAATTAAGTGACCATTAGTTGATTTTATGATTATTTATTAGGGGTCAATAAAGACTAAATTCAGGTGGGTTGTTTACCATCTATTTTTTTTAATTTTATTACATAGAAAAATCTGTATAGTCAGAAAATTTGATCAAAATTATATTTTTTTAATGTTATTTCATCTTTTATAAATGTTTTTATTCTTTTAATTATAGCACCTTTTAATTAAAAAAAATTATTTTAGAATAAAAAAGTATTATAATTTTTTAAATTTTCATGCCAAATTTTTATAAAATTTTCTGACCATTTCCCTATATATATATATATATATATATATATATATATATATATATATATATATATATATATATATATATATATATATGGAAAGCACCTGCCATTATTCTATGATAGTAAAGATAAAAGAGTGAGGCAAATAAAATGATGTTAAATACATATTAAAATACTTATCCTATCTCAATCTGGCCAATAAACACCGCTATAATCTAGCCACCAAAAGGTTTTGTTAAAGTTAATTGGCCATTTACAAGATATGGATATATCACTAATCACATAAGGCCATTATTAGATTTAGAAAAAAAGAGGAGAGGGAATAACTCATAACAAATTTTGTTTGATCACAAGATCACATACACACCAAGGCACTTACAAAGCAACAGTTTGTTGTCTTTCAAGTGGTCTCTGATCACTAGCTTGAGCAGAAGTGTTGGAAAACTAGCGTAAGGAGTAGAATTGTGTTAGCATTAAGAGAGTGCATATATGTGTTGCGTTAGAAGTGTAAAAATTCTTTTTAACTTGATATTGTTTCATGGGCCAAATACATAAAAATTCTTTACAATTTAGATGACGATTATATTCGAACTCAATAGCTCTTATTGTTTGATAGAGTACAATGTAAATGTTAGGTTTTTGATAGGAAATTTGGTTGTTTGGTGAAAAGAATCTTATAACTCACCCAATCATATGTATTATGAGTTGGAAAAGGATGACAAATTATTTTCTGATTATAGAGGAAAAAATCACACATCATTAGGTTCATAAAGATCGATATATCAACTAACGTAAATCCAAATCAAATCACAAAAAATTCTTGATGTTTATGAATGAAAGTCATTTTTTTTTGTTTTGTTTGTGCACGTGATAGAAAAACATGTAAAAATGGTTTTAACAACTAGTCCACTTGCCTACTGAGAAACTTCAAAGAAGCCTCAAATTCTAAATAATAATTAATTAATGGGACCTTTGCATGTACCTTGTTGCTCCTATATATACCCCAATTCCTTCTTTTCTTCCAAAATTCACAATTCTTTTCTCTCTTTTACCTCATATACAAAACCTTCAAATACTCATAATGTATCAATTTCCCACTTCTACTGAGTTAACTATTTTTCCGGCAGAATTTCCGGTGTATTGCCGGAGTTCAAGTTTCAGTAGTCTCATGCCATGTTTAACCGAATCATGGGGTGACTTGCCGTTAAAAGTTAACGATTCCGAAGATATGGTAATTTATGGGCTTCTACAAGACGCTTTTAGTATCGGATGGACGCCGTCAAATTTAACGTCCGCGGAAGTGAAACCTGAGCCGAGGGAAGAGATTGAGCCAGCCATGAGTACTTCTGTTTCTCCACCGACTGCGGCTCCAGCGGCTTTGCAGCCTAAAGGAAGGCATTACAGGGGCGTTAGACAGAGACCATGGGGAAAATTTGCAGCGGAAATAAGAGATCCGGCTAAAAACGGCGCACGGGTTTGGCTTGGAACTTATGAGTCGGCTGAGGAAGCCGCGCTCGCTTATGATAAAGCCGCTTTCAGGATGCGCGGTACTAAGGCTCTATTGAATTTCCCGCATAGAATTGGTTTAAATGAGCCGGAGCCGGTTAGAGTGACGGTTAAGAGACGATTATCTGAACCGGCTAGTTCATCGGTATCATCAGCTTCGGAAAGTGGCTCGCCTAAGAGGAGGAGAAAAGGTGTAGCGGCTAAGCAAGCCGAATTAGAAGTTGAGAGCCGGGGACCAAATGTTATGAAAGTTGGTTGCCAAATGGAACAATTTCCAGTTGGCGAGCAGCTATTGGTTAGTTAAAATATGGAGCTAAGAACTCAATGGCTAGGGCTTGTTTGGCTTTGAAGTGGACAGAAAATAGCAAATCATTCCACTTGGTGAGAAGTGGACCAAAGAGGCCATTTAGATTATGTGTATCTAACGTGTAAAGTGCACTTTTTAGTTAAGTGCTTTAATGAAAAAAAAACACATTTTCATATAGTGGCTTTTGATTTTATTGAATGAATAATATTCTCTTTATCCCTATAGTTGAGTTAGGTGGAAAATAATGAAGTTAGTTAGCACTATACAATGACAAATAATGAAGTAATTAGACAAATGTTGCTTTGCAAACAAGGGAAAAGAATTTTCTTAGAATTGTTGGATAATGCCAATGTTCTGCTTATGATTAAGATCTACGAGGGGGTGGGGTGGTTCGGGTTAGAGTCAGGATCAAACATAACACTTGTTTGATGGACTTGGTTACACAGTAAAGTTGTGCTTTTGCTATCACCTATAATTTTTGACATGATGGTAAGCACTTGATCCTAACAAGTGTATATGAGTCAATATCGTGGGTTTGATTTCCAAGAGCCAGAGACGAACCCTTCTCTAAGCTAAATCTAAAATTAAATAAAATCTCTAAGCTAAACTTAAAATAAAAATAATGAAGTGCTTACCATCAACTATAACTTTTAACATGATGGTAAACAATTGATCCTAACAAGTGATATCTGAGTCAAGATCATGGGTTTGATTATCAAGAGCCAGAGGCGAACCCGTTCCTAAGCTAAACTTGAAACAAAAATAATGAAATAGGCCTCTCTCTAACTGTATTCGAACCCTAGTGTCGCAGGTAGTTCCTCTAGCTTGAACCAGCGACACAAAGACACTACTATGCTCCCCATGGGTGCACCTATATATATATATATATATATATTTTTTTTTCTGATGTTGTTGGGTGCACGTGTACCTCCATCAATACATATAGGTCTGCCACTGCCAAGAACAACATTTTGCATGAGACAAGTATTGAGTGGGGGATTGTTGGGTAATGCCAATATCCTGTCTACGACAAGGTCCACGAGGAGCTGGGTGGCCATGTCGGAGTCACGATCAAACATGATGTTTGCGTGGTGCAGGGGCATAGCTGCAACCATATAAGGATGGTCAGGCGAGCATCCTTTGTGAGAAAATTATATTATGTATATAAATAAAATATTATTTAATATTTAGATATATAATAAATTGAACACTCTTTGACACAACAAATAGCGTTAGTTGGTGATAAGTGTGTTCATTTGTCTTTAAGGTTTGTGGTTCGTTCCTCATTGGTTTTATGCTTAACACAAATTTCTTTTTATCAAAAAAAAGACAAAAAACAAACCCCCCTTATTTCTAACCTTAAATTTTAATTAACCTAATACTTAATATATATTTTTTATATATATTTATCGATCTATATTAAGTTTATTATTAGGGATAACACACTCTTAAGAAAATATTTTTAAAGATAAAATTAAAATTATTATCCACTATTATATTTTTTATTATTTGTAGACCTTTCTTTTAGAAAATGTATCATATTTATGAATCTTATTAAAAGAAAAGGTAAATATCAAAAAATGTTTCAACAATTCTCCCGAACTTTGAAACATTTAATTATTTTGAATTATGAAAAAAGTCACAACAATTCACTTAATATGAATTAAAGGGAGTATATTCAACTAGAAGCAAAAATTGATTTCATTGACTTTTATTCATTAGTTTTGATTTATATCATTGTTTTATAATTGTAAGTTTACGTATTATTTAGGTATTAAGTGATATCTAATTTAATTATTGAATTTAGATACACCACTCATCAATAAAACAAAAAGTTTTGCTAATTCTTTTTTATTGACTCTTTTAAAGTTTGAACATCCTTGTAGAAATTTCTAACTTTATCACTAACATGATGATGACGATTTAATAAGAAATAAAATTACACCTACTATCAATCATAACTTTTAACATAACCCGACCTAGGATAATAAGCTCATGAGCTTGGTCTTACTTCACCGTCGAGAAAGGAAAGAAGACTTCCATCTCCAAGTTTAACTCAGACGTAGCTCCCTTCTTTTTTTTGGGGGTGTGAAGCAGTGTCAAACCAAAATACCCAACAAGCATTAGCTCTCCCTGAAAAGGAGGTGATCGAGGGATCCATTGAGGTCGATTCAAATTGGACATACAGATTTTCATTTTATGAGACTATATGCATGCAAGATGTATTGGGGGTACAAAAAGAATCCTTTTTCTAGAATATACCTTCAATAAGGAACAATTAATAAAATTACAAAAAGGACAAGAAAAATAGTTGGCATAGTTAGATGTGTACATATTTAGCATAGTTAGATGTGTATATATTTCCTTCCACATGTATTTTGTTTTCTGTCACATTAAACCCCATAAATTTGCAAGGACTTTCTTCACTCTCTCACCTGAATATTCTCAAGAATCATTGATAAGTTAAGGAAAATTATTCTCTCATCTGCCCCACTCACAAATGTGTTTAAGTCAGAAAACTATTTAAGTTTGTTAGCAATTTGTTTAATTATTCAAATTAAAAGATTTAATAAGTCTTTTTATTGTGTTTTGTCTGCTTACGTGTCATAGCTATTGGTTAAATAGCTTGAAAAATTTATTAGTGTGTTTTTAAGTGTGGAGTAGTTAGATGATCAATCACTTCAATATGTATCTCTTTTGTAAAACACATTACATCATTTTGATTTTAATAAGCAGTAAAACTTTAGACAATTAATATTGATTACGAATATAATTAATTGTTGGGTTTTAGCAAGTGTGAAGAGAAAAGAAAAAGAGAATATTAAAGTGAGGGAACTACTTTGGAGAGAAAATGAAAAGTCATTTGCAAAGTGCAAATGAAAAGTCATTTCTCCCGAATCGGCAAAAAAAAGGGAAATTGTTGTCCTTATAGAAGGAAACACTTCCATTACTTCTTAAAGAGCTAAGAAGAAGATGCCCCCTCGCGCCGTCGTCGTCGCTCGATCGGATTTGGCTTTGGCTTTGGCTTTGATTGATAAATTTTTTGGACAAAATTTATTTAATCAATTTTTGTTAAATCAAATAAATCCTGTTAATATTATCTCTCATAAATTTGCGGGTAACGGTACCTTCCGAAAAGTCGTTACTTTTCCGAAAAGTCGTTACTTTCCAAAAAGTAGTTATTTTCCTAACAGACACAATTTTTCGAAAAGTTGTTATTTTTTCCAAAAGACACAACTTTCTGGATAAAATGGGTCTGAACAGATTTCACTGAAAAGACATGTTCCTTGCTGAAAATGGCTATAAAAGGAAGTCAATTTTTGATTTTTTAAACACTGAAAATTTTTTCTTTCTCTGCATTTATTTTTCTCTCAAATAAAATCAAAGTGTCGATCGACTAAGTCTATGTGACTTGTTGCTGATCTTAAGTTCGTTGAAGTTAAAGAAGTTTGAGGTACCGCTATTTCTGTAACAGGTTTAATCAGTTTTATCTTGGGAGAAATTAATCCATAACCTTGGGTACAGTGAGAGGATTAAATTTCTTAAGGACACACAGTAGTTTCTGTGACTCGGATTAGTTCTTGTATTTTATATTTTTTCTGCTTCATCTTTTTTCTGTTTCTGTTTATTAACCTTATAAATATAAGTTATTGTAAGAACAACAATCTTAAGAAATTTATCAGTTTCCGTATTTGAGGTTTTTGGAGATTAAAACCTTGATTGTTTTCTACTCTGCTTGAATTTTTAAAATTCATTCGATCAACGATTAAAAGAATATAAAAACTTTATCATTAAATAAAAAATAATTTGTGTAAAGATTTGTTCTTTACTGTTAGTATTTTAAATACTTAATTTATCTGTCATTTGTGACAGAAAAAAATGACTAATTCAAGTCAAACAAATGCTGGAACAATAAGTGCTGCAACAACAACGGTTGCACATAATCGTTCAAATGCTGCCTTAGCACCGGCTGAGAAACCTGCAAAGTTTTCTGGAGTCGACTTTAAGAGATGGCAGCAAAAGATGTTCTTCTATCTCACTACGTTGAGTCTGCAGAAGTTCATCAATGAGAATGTTCCTGTTATGTCAAATGAAACTCCGGCTGATGAACGATTCTGGGTAACAGAAGCATGGACACACTCATATATTTTGTGTAAAAATTATATTTTGAGTGGTCTGCAAGATGATCTGTACAATGTGTACAGCAATGTCAAAACCTCAAAAGAACTCTGGGATGCTTTAGAAAAGAAGTACAAAACAGAAGATGCCGGTCATAATCCATGATCGCCTTGCTGAAGGTATAAATTTATTTAATGCCTATGTTAGAAATATTAAGTTTTCCCTTAATACTCACATAACCTTTAATGTAGCATTGATTGTGAATGATGCTTTTCAAGTGGCTGTAATTATTGAAAAGTTACCTCCATTGTGGAAGGACTTTAAAAACTATTTGAAACACAAACCCAAGGAGATGACTGTTGAAGATCTCATAGTAAGGTTGAGAATCGAAGAGGATAATAAGGCTGCAGAAAAGAGGTCACGTGGTAATTCAGCAATATCTAGAGTAAATTTTGTTGAAGAAGATCCCACAAAATTAAAGAAAAGAAAGAAAGCATCTGATCCAAAAAGCAATCCTCCTAAGAAGAAATTTAATGGAAACTGCTTTAATTGTGGTAAACATGATCATAGGGCTAATGAATGCCGGAGTCCTAAGAAGGACAAGAAAAAGAAAGATCAAACACACTTGGCTGAATCCAAAGGAGAAATGGATGATCTCTGTGCAATGTTTTCAGAATGTAACTTGGTTGGAAATCCAAGAGAATGGTGGATAGATTCTGGTGCCTCATTCTATGTTTGTGCCAACAAAGAATAATTTTCATCATATACTCCAGCACTTACAGATGAAAAATTATTTATGGCAAACTCCGCTGTTGCAAAGGTGGAAGGAACTGGAAAAGTCCTATTAAAGATGACATCAGGCAAGGTGGTGACTTTGAATAGGGTCTCATATGTTCCAGAATTGAGAAAGAATTTAGTTTCAATTCCAGTTCTGACCAAGAATGGATTTAAATGTGTATTTGTTTCTGATAAAGTAGTAGTAAGCAAAAATGATATGTATGTAGGAAAAGGCTACCTTATATGGCCTTTTCAAACTTAATGTAATTGCAGTTGATATGAATAAAGATGTTGCTTCTTCTTACTTGCTTGAGTCTAAATTTTTATGGCATGAACGTTTGGGACACGTTAATAACAAAGCCTTGCGAAAGCTGATTAACTTAAATATTGTACCAAAATTTGAGTGCAATAAATCAAAATGTCAAATTTGTGTTGAATCTAAGTATGTTAAGCATTCTTATAAATCTGTTGAAAGGAATTCAAATCCTTTAGAATTGATTCACAGTGATATTTGTGACATGAAGTCAACACCATCACGTGGTGGAAAAAAGTATTTCATAACTTTTATAGACGATTGCACTAGATATTGTTATGTCTATTTGCTAAATAGTAAGGATGAAGCAGTAGATGCATTTAGGCAATATAAAACTGAAGTTGAAAATCATTTAGATAAAAAGATCAAAATGATCAGAAGTGATAGAGGTGGAGAATATGAATCTCCATTTGCAGAAATATGTTTAGAAAATGGAATAATCCATCAAACTACTGCTCCCTACACTCCTCAGTCTAATGGAATTGCAGAAAGAAAAAACCGAACATTAAAAGAAATGATGAATGCATTACTTATAAGTTCAGTTTTATCACAGAACTTGTGGGGGGAAGCTATCCTTACAGCAAATCAGATACTTAACAGAGTGCCTCACTCAAAAACAAATGTGATTCCATATGAGATTGGAAAGGTAGAAAACCCAATTTGAAATATTTCAAAGTGTGGGGGTGTCTAGCCAAAGTCCAAGTTCTTATACCCAAGAGGGTAAAAATAGGACCTAAGATTGTGGATTGTGTATTCATTTGATATGCCACAAACAGTAAGGCATGTCGTTTTTTGGTTCATAAGTCCAAACATCCGGATATTCATGATAATACGGTAATGGAATCAGATAGTGCTGAATTTTTTGAACATATCTATCCGTATAAAACTAGACTTGAGTCATCTAGTGGGGGATCTAAACAACCTAGAGAAGAACCAAAAGAGAATGAACAAAATGAAGAAAGTCCAAGATGCAGTAAACGTCAAAAGACATCTACTTCATTTGGATCAGATTTTGTAACATTTCTTCTTGAAAGTGAGCCTCAAACATTCAAGGAAGCAATGTTGTCTAGCGACTCAACCTCTTGGAAGGAGGCTGTTATTAGTGAAATTGAATCAATCTTAAGCAATCATACTTGGGCGTTGGTTGATCTTCCTCCAGGGAACAAACCGTTGGGTTCAAAATGGATCTTTAAAAGGAAGATGAAAGACGATGGAACTATTGACAAATATAAAACAAGGCTTGTTGTCAAAGGTTTTAGACAGAAGGAAGGTCTTGATTATTTTGACACATATTCGCCAGTGACTAGGATTACATCAATTCGGATGTTAATTGCACTAGCTGCAGTATATGGTCTTGAAATTCATCAAATGGATGTGAAAACAGCCTTCTTAAATGGAGAGCTTGAAGAGGAAATTTACATAGAACAACCTAAGGGTTTTGTAGTTCCTGGTAAAGAAAAGAAAGTGTGCAAACTTATTAAGTCACTTTATGGGCTAAAACAAGCACCAAAACAATGGCATGCAAAGTTTGATCAAACCATGTTGTCAAATGGATTTAAGATCAATGAATGTGATAAATGTGTTTACATTAAAGATACTCCAAATCAGGAAGTTATTTTATGCCTATATGTAGATGATATGTTTATAATGAGCAAATACATTGCTAATATAAAAGCTACAAAGTGTATGCTTGCTAGTAAGTTTGATTTTAAAGATTTAGGAGTTGCTGATGTGATATTAGGAATTAAAATTCTTAAAACTCTTAACGGTGTAGCATTGTTTCAAACTCATTATATTCAAAAGATACTTGAAAAATTCAAATTTTTGAATTTTAAAAGAAAAAGACTCCAATTGATGTAAATCTTCATCTTGCAAAGAATAAAGGCGAAAGTCAGTCTCAATTGGACTATGCTTGCGTATTGGGAAGCTTAATGTATGTCATGAATTGTACACGACCAGACATAGCTTGCGCTATCAGTAAACTGAGTCGATACACAAGTAATCCTAATCATAATCATTGGTTGGCAATGAAGAGAGTTTTGAGATACTTAGATGACACTCAAAACTATGCTTTACATTACAACAGATATCCAGCCGTTCTTGAATGATATAGTGATGCAAATTGGATTACTGGGTCAACTGAAACAAAATCCACAAGTGGATACGTTTTTACTATTGGTGGAGGAGCAATATCTTGGAAATCATCCAAACAAACATGTATAGATCGCTCTACAATGGAGTCTGAATTCATTTCTTTAGACAAGGCAGGTGAAGAAGCTGAATGGCTCCGGAATTTCTTCGAAGATATTCCATTTTGGCCCAAACCAATGGCCCCTATATGCATACATTGTGATAGATAAGCTGCAAAAGGAAGGGCTGAAAGCATTATGTATAACGGCAAGTCTCGTCACATAAGACAAAGACATAACTCTGTGAGACAACTACTCTCTAGTAGAATTATCACAATTGACTATGTGAAGTCAAAAGATAATGTGTCGGATCCACATACAAATGGCCTAAATAAAGAGGGAGTTGAGAAATCATCGACGGGAATGGGACTATGGCTGAGAACAAGTCATCGTGGCGGTAACTCTACCTAGAAGACTGGATATCCCAAGATCTAGGTTCAAGGAGATAAAACAAAGTCATTGATGACGGTTCAACATTGTCAAAGAAAAAATAAAATAAAATTATTATTATTATATTATGGTTCATTCTCATGATGAGACAATGTTTAGTAACCAGGATAAAGACATAAGTACTTTTTAATGGTTTCTAAGTTTAATACAGGGAATATCAAATGGTGTATCTATGGGATAACACATTTAGAAATCACCTATGTAAGTGTGAAGTGTAAGCCGCTTCAAGGAGAATCCGGTAAGGCCAGTTCTTTAAGCACTTACTATCCAAGATGTGTTCATGGCTGAAATGAATAAAACAATGAGAACTAAGAACAGTTCAAGGGTTGATTGTGTGACATATGTTGTCTAGGTATACACCAAAGCTCGACGGTTCAAAGATATCAAATCTACCGATTGACCGAGTATATCCGATATATGTACACTACGGAAAGTTTAAAGGGAAACGTACTTATCCAGATGCGATTAACCTTTACCTACAAGACACACAAGTTTTTTCATGCATATGTTTTAACAATAGCCTTCCCCATTCATGTGGGGGATTGTTGGGTTTTAGCAAGTGTGAATGGGAAAAGAAAAGAGAGAATATGAAAAGTGAGTGAACTACTTTGGAGGGAAAATGAAAAGTCATTTGCAAAGTGCAAATGAAAAGTCATTTCTCCCATATCGGCAAAAGAAAGGGAAATTGTTGTCCTTATAGAAGGAAACACTTTCATTACTTCTTAAAGAGCTAAGAAGAAGATGCCCCCTCGCGCCATCGTCGTCGTCGCTCGGCTCGGGCTTTGGCTTTGGATTTGGATTTGGATTTGTCAAATGATTTGATTGATAAATTTTTTGGACAAAATTTATTTAATCAATTTTGTTAAATCAAATAAATTCTGTTAATATTATCTCTTATAAATTTGCGGGTAACGGTACCTTCCGAAAAGTCGTTACTTTTCTGAAAAATCGTTACTTTCCAAAAAGTAGTTATTTTCCTAACAGACACAATTTTTCGAAAAGTTGTTATTTTTTCCAAAAGACACAACTTTCTGGATAAAATGAGTCTGAACAGATTTCACTGAAAAGACATGTTCCTTGGTGAAAATGGCTATAAAAGGAAGTCAATTTTTGATTTTTTAAACACTGAATTTTTTTTCTTTCTCTGCATTTATTTTTCTCTCAAATAAAATCAAAGTGTCGATCGACTAAGTCTGTGTAACTTGTTGCTGTTCTTAAGTTCGTTGAAGTTAAAGAAGTTTGAGGTACCGCTATTTCTTTAACAGGTTTAATTCGTTTTATCTTGGGAGAAATTAATCCATAACCTTGGGTACAGTGAGAGGATTAAATTTCTTAAGGACACACAGTAGTTTCTGTGACTCGGATTAATTCTTGTATTTTATATTTTTTCTGCTTCATCTTTATTCTGTTTCTGTTTATTAACCTTATAAATACAGGTTATTGTAAGAACAACATGGGAAACTACACAAAATACTCATCTGGACCTATTTAATTTACTTGTTTTTACTCGAATGGGATTTCAAGTATAGTTGCTACCCATTCCTTAGCATATAATTTGCTCCAGAATTTACTAGGATATGTGACAATTGTTTTTTGACGTTTTCCCAGTACATTTTCTTTTGATTTTTCCTTTTAATTCACTTTTCTTCTTTTGTTTTGTTCCTTCTCTTCTTTTGCTCTCTCTCTTTTCATTTTAAAAATAAAACTAAAATTTTGGTGAACTATTTTTAGATTTAATAAAAACATAAGAGAATAAAATAGTTACACTACAACAAAAAGTAATAAAAAATAAATAAATTCTGAAATACACTAAATTATTTTTTAAAATATGAATTAATAGACAATATGTTCTTATACAATCTTTTCTTTTTTTTTAAAAAAAAAACAAAACTTATATCTAAAATACAACTCTATCTTTTGTATCATTTTTACAATAAAAATTACGATATAAAATTAAATGTCAAAATTATCATATATATAAATATGTAGCACAAATGTTTATACATAATATATTTACACACTATTTATATATTAGAGGAGTTCATCTTCCTCAACGAGATGATTTTGTCTTTTTAATCCAAACCATCTCAAACCTCTTCTAAATAGTTTCAATTTTCAGATATGATCTCGTCTACATACTTTTGAGTAGTTTGATATTCACTCGAAACAATTTACATTTACACACATAAGCTAAAAACGGGTAGAAAATTACGTATAAAATAAGTTAGGGGGGTAATAGGACCTTAGTATAGTATAAATGTGTCTCTGTGATTTCGGGCATAGGTTGAGGGGGTACTTGTGCATTTTCTCAATATTTATAAATTTCAGAATTTCAGTATTTGAAACACTATTTTTATGATTTTATTTTCATATTTGAGATTTAGTAGATTGTAATTTGTAGTAAGCCACATAACATTCATACATAATATATTGTTTGATTTTTTTTTTATATTCATATTTAATAATTTCAAATTTTGCTTATAGGGTTAGAAATTTACAAATAAACACAAATTCAGAAGAAGGTTGTGAAATATGTATCTTATATGAATTTTTTTTACTTAAGCATAGATATATTCTATTTTTTAACAGACAATTTATATTTTTTTAGAATATTGTATTCTGATTATATTATTTTCACTATGTATGCTATCTCATATGAATTTGTATTTCTTAAACATATATGTATCTTGTTTTTCAACAGTTAATTTGTATTTTTTTAGAATATTGTATATTGATTATATTATTTTACTATGTATGCTATATGTTTTCCAGAATCTTGTATTCTTATTTCTTTCATAGTCAATTTGTATTCATTTTTTTAGAATATTATATCCTTCCTCAACAAATTTATTATTTCCACCAAGTATGCTATTTCCCCCCAAAAATCTTGTACCCTTTCATAAATCATATTCATGCATATTGAGATACGTGTATATATATCTATATGGTAATCAAGTAATACAATTTTGATCACCGGAATACAATTTGTAGTTTGAAAGAAAAAAATAATTTTAATTTGAATGGTAAAGTGAGCACATAAAATGTAAAAAATATTGGTATACAATTAAAATGAAAACGTAACAAAGGAAAGTTGATCTAATAGAATGAAAAAAGAGTTTTTTTTTTTTGAAATTGTTAATGATGAGAATTTTAAGTGATATGTTCCTTCTCTAAAAACTATTATCTTAATTTTTTAATCATACTACTTTTTTGTATTTTATATATTATTATATAATATTCTAAATAAAAACTAGAATAAATAGAAATATGAATAAAATACATATTGAAATAAATATGAAATACAAAATTTTCGAAGAAACAAATAAATACATATGAAAAAAATATATGAATACAAATATATTTCTTAAATAACTATAAATTCATTTAACATACCTATTGGAATGACTGATAAAAAAAAGATTAAGAATATGGAGAAAAGAATAGAACAAAGTTTGAAATTAATTTAAAAATGTAACTGATGAGAAAATTAAGTGATCTTTACCTTTTTTTGGAAATATCCTCTCGCTTGATTTTCTTCCTTTTGTAAGTAAATAATTCTATTCTTTAAATAAAAAATAATAATAAAAACATAAATAAGATACATAACAAATTAAAATTTTGACATTTTTACTAAATATTGAAAGTGTTGCTAATAAGCCCTCTTAAATGTTAAAATATTGACATTTTGAAAAATTTCCCTAAAAATAAAACTAAAATTCTGGCGACTATTTTTAGATTTAATAAAAACATAAGAAAATAAAATAGTTACACTACAACAAAAAGTAATAAAAAATAAATAAATTCTGAAATACACTAAATTATTTATTAAAATATAAATTAATAGACAATATGTTCTTATAACAATTTTTTTTAAAAAAAATAAAAACAAAACTTATACCTATAATATAACTCTATCTTTTGTATCATTTTTACAATAAAAATTACGATTTAAAATTAAATGTCAAAATTATCATATATACAAATATGTAGCACAAATGTTTATACATAATATATTTACACACTATTTATATATTAGAGGAGTTCATCTTCCTCAACGAGATGATTTTGTCTTTTTAATCCAAACCATCTCAAACCTCTTCTAAATAGTTTCAATTTTTAGATATGATCTCGTCTATATTGTAACGACCTGTTTAGTCGTTTTGAGCAGCAGAACAAATTCTGGAAAAACTGGCTGAAACCACGGACCCAACGACGGACCGTCACAGGCTCGACGGACCGTCGTGGGTGTTCCGTTCCATGACACTTAGAGTTTGAAAATCGGGTACTGAAAATCGACTCTCTGTAAATTGTGACGGACCTGCAGGACGTGCCGTCACATCCACGACGAACCGTCGTGAGTCCCGTTGCAAAACACTTCAACTTTTGAGAAATTGGTGCAAGAAAACGAGTTTCTGACCGTCATGACGGAGGTGCAGGACGGACCGTCACAGGTGTGACGGGCCGTCACAGCCACCTGGACTTTGGGGAGGACACGACGGCCTGGGTGACGGACCGTCGCACCCACGACGGCCCGTCACAGGTCACGCAGTCCCAGACAGTTTAGGATTCCTCCACACGTTTTAAGGGTCGTTTTTGATTATTCTTTCCTTAATTATAAGGATTGAGGGGTAACATTAATAAGTCTAATTACTTAGGGGTTAAAAGGGGTAACCTTAAGTTAATTAGGGGGTTTATTCGTCCTCTTTTAGTCTTAATTATATGATTAATTAGGGTAAAGGAAAGAGGGTTTGAATAAAACAAAAGAGAAAGAACAGAAAGGGAGAGAGAGCAGATCGATCGAGAGAGAGGAGAATAGCAAGCTTGGGAGATTTTCTTGTTGATTCCAATTCTTCGGTGGAGGTAGGTTATGGTTGTATATTACGATATTCGTGGTGAACTCTTGTCAGTGAATAATATGTGTTGATGATATTGTAAACCTGTCTATATGCTTATTGTATGCTTGTATGAATATGATTATGTGATGTTGATAATACAAGCATGATGAAACCCATTGAATCCCAAATCTTGAAAGAAACTTTAATCTATGATATTAATGATAATGCCTTGGTATAAAAGAAGGCTTGATGAATTAAAGTGATTGGGATTGATGATGCCTTGGTTTGAGAAGGCTTGATGAACGGATATAATGAGGTTAGTGGATCGGAGTGTCACGTTCCGACACATAGAATTAGTGGATCGGAGTGTCACGTTCCGACACATAGTATTAGTGGGACGGGTGTCACGAACCGACACGTAGATATAGGGGATCGGAGTGTCACGTACCGACACATGTAGGGGATCGGAGTGTCACGTTCCGACACATATAGGGGATCGGAGTGTCACGTTCCGACACATATAGGGGATCGGAGTGTCACGTTCCGACACATAGTGGTAGGGGATCGGAGTGTCACGTACCGACACAAGAGGAAGAAAGATAATGAATCTCGAAAGATGCTAATATACTTAACATAATGAACTTAATTTCCCAAATGAGTATGTATTGAGGCTTGAGCCCTCATGAATGAACTTGATGGTATTATTGACGATTATGATACTTGTTGTTGCTACATGTTGAGTTTATAGTTGATTTATAATATTACTTGATATATATTGTTCCCTAATTTGAGTTAACCGATGATATCTACTCAGTACGTGTGGTTGTACTGACCCCCTACTTTTATGTTTTCTTTTTGTTATTTGTGTTATGCAGCAAACGTTCCGTCAACTTCGACTCAGCAGTAGATCAAGCCAGTCTTCACTCCATCGGAAATTCAGGGTGAGCTAATGCGTCTAGCTTGGACTGGGTCTCCTTCTTCAAGTCTTGATGCCTTGAACTTCCGGCATGGACTAGTTTTTAATTGTTTTAGCTTTTTAGACATTCTTAGATTAGTAGTTTGAGATAGATGTTCTTGTGGTGATGACTTCCAGATTTTGGGAATATTAATAATAGTTTCGAGTTGTTTTTATTAATGAGTTTAAGTCTTCCGCATTATTTTCTGTTGAAATATCTTGAAATGTTAAGGTTTAGATGGGTTGGTTCGCTCACATCGGAGGGTAAATGTGGGTGCCAGTCGCGTCCCCGATTTGGGTCGTGACATATATACTTTTGAGTAGTTTGATATTCACTAGAAACAATTTACATTTGGGACTTGTCGAATTTTAGCAAGTGTTTATTAAGAGTAGTTTGTGAATTTCCTGGTCGTAACAACCTGAATTAATTTTACGTAAAGGTATTACAAAATTAAAAGAAACAACAAACACAAACTTATATATCACCTTTTTAAATGTGAAATATTGACTCATTATACTAGTTTCATTTTTTATGTTAAACAAAATAACAATAATATCTGGATGGCCCAAAGGACCAGCCCAAGATCTAAAAGAAAACAACAAAACATATCCAAGGTTTAAATAAGAAAGAAGTATCTTATTAGTGTCGAGTCTTCCTCTTCTACTTTGAGATGTAAGATTTGTTACGACCCGAGGGTATATCCTAGAAGTTATGGTATTCTCAAATCTTAACACGGCGTCGTCGACCTCTCGGAGGTCTAAGACAAGCCTCTTAGTGTACTTTCATTGCATACTCATACTAAAAATAGCGGAAAATTTAAATCTTTTCATATCACATCGTATGTTAGAACCATTACTATATATATATATATATATATATATATATATATATATATATATATATTTATATATATAATATAATAATATATAGTTATACTCTAGTGTCTCTTTGTCATCTTAATCTTAAGATACAACTCAATAGACTAGAATAGGGACACGATCCTTAACACCATAAAATAATATCTCAGCTATTACATAATTGAATAGGAACTTGACATAGGGAAATCCTTGAATCATAAGGATCCCTCTTCTTGAACTTGGGAGATCTATCCAAGCTCTTCACCTAGGAGACATCCTCTAGCCATCACCATCTACACTTCGTGTAAAAAAAAGATGAAGAAGAATGGTATTAGTATAAGAATACACTAAGTGTGACAACCATGCGAAAACATGTATTTAAAGGGGACATTTCGTTTGAAATCATGCATTATGTCTTTTTAGTAAACTTCATGAACATAGGCACATATAAGCTCAATATAGTTCACATACATAATATAGAGATGGATACTATTGATAATAGCACATAAAGCCATTTATCATACTTATAAGCACATTTAATACACATCATATATTACCTCTCTTTTATTTACTTCTTCTCTTAAGTATCGCTCAAGTGTACCTAGTGCAATGTATCACCTTGAGGTCATCTTACAATAATCTTTCATAATATGCTTCACAAACACAACCATGTATATTCACAAGTCATAAGCACATCAAAGACATCAACTTCACATAAGGACCATCACCTAAGGCAATTCCTAAGTCATACTAGTGCAATGTGTAGGTAACTTCCCATAATGCTATTTCCACCAAGTGTACGTAAGAAGTCACTCTAGACTTGGCATAACATATTCAACAAGTCACAACATATTTAACAAGTCATAACATATTCACTTACAACTAGACATAAGGCCACATACTTCATGTAGACACTTAATTTTTGACAAAATTTAAGTTTATATCCTTTATAGAACTTACATATTTTTTATTAATATTTTGACTTTTATCTTATTTTATTAAGTTTATTTTTAAAAGATATGAAAACTACAAAAATAGAATCACACTTTAAAGTATATTTTTATTTATTCATTTATAGTTTTAATAATAAATTAGTGATTTTAATTTTCATATATTTTTAATCTAGCTATTTAATTTTTCTTAATTAATATTTTTGTTTAGTAAAAAAAAACTAACCCATTCAGCTACTACCCCAACCTACTCCCCACTAACTCCATTTCACACCCACACTACACTACTACATAACAAAAAGAAAGAAGAAAAAATTTGGGGGGAGAAAAAAAAAAGAGAAGAAAAAATTTCAGGAATCAAAAAAGAGAAAAAAGTCAACAAAAGAGAGGAGAAAAAAAAAACATGAAAAAAAGAGAACTTTTCACCTTTTTCCCCTTAAGGAATGCACGCACAAAAAAAAAATACAACTAAAAAATAGTGAAATTTCAGGCTTCAAGTTCGTGGTCCATATCGAGGTATTTTCTTTGTGAATTAATTTTCACAAAAGTTAACACTTAATCTTTATTAAATTATTTGGTTTCAGAATCATGCAATATATGATTCCAATGATATAAAGTGTTTTAAATTTATGCATTTTTATTTTTTATATTATGATATGAAATCGATTGAGATTTTGTATTATTAAATTTTAAGTAAAATTTATATAACATGTATTTATTCTTGCATGCTTTAAAGTTTCCTTTTATCTTGTTCTTTATTAAAATTTGAAGTTTAATATTCTACAGTATACAATTAGTAATAATTTGATGAAATTTAGTTCTTCTTTGTTGACTTACTTTTTCACTTTGCATATATAATAAAACTGTATTTATTTATTTTTAAAAGAACAAAGAATAAAAATAAAAATAAAATAAATCAACCCTACACTATATTTACATTTCTTTTAATGCGAAACTTTTTTTTTTAAATTTCAATGAATTGATTCATGCTGAAAGAATAAAAAATAAAAATTTATGTAAAAGGAAAAGACGTACAAAATTTTATAAAATATAAAAAGTAAAAAAAAAAAAGAGGACAAAATATAAAAGAAAAATAAGGTAAAGTACAAGATGAACGAGAAACAACATTAAAAAAAACAGAAAAACAATGTTAAAGTGACCCAAAACGCGCAAAATAAATAAATAAATAAATAAATTGTTTTTTATTAATAGGTTCTTTTTATTTTAATGACTAAAATAAGAAAAAGTAAAAAATTTATATGAAAAGGTGTAGTATTTTAATTTATTTTTATCTTATGTTCTTATTAATATATTGTTCATTTTCTTTTAGAAAAATAAAATCAAGATAATATATAATTTAGGCTTATGATAATAATAATAAAATATTATGATCCAAAAAATATTAAACTAATTTTAGTCTTTAAATACAAAAAAATAAATAATTTGTGGTGAGGTTGGAAAGAGCTGCTACCGATAAACCACACACGAATAAAAATAAGACAATTTTTACAAAGTAATTTAAAATAAATCAAAGAAAGCGGGACATAAGTAAATTGTTAGGATAATAAACACAATATATTCAAAATTAAGTCAAGTCATATAAAAGTCAATAAAGCGACCGTGCTAGAACCACGGGATCGAGGGGTGCCTAATATCTTTCATTCGGTCAACAGAATTCCTTATCCAATTTTTTTTTTTCGCAGATCATAAAATAACGAGTCAACTTCCTTTTGATTAGAGATGTAAATAAGGTGACTTGAAACACCAAAACTCAATTTCAAGTGACGACTCTGAAATAAATTAATCCCTTTTCAAAATGTCACTTTAGTTGGAAAAAACTCTTTTCCTTCAAGATATTCGTTTTGTTGGAAAATAGGGGTGTGACACTTCATATCATCATATAATGACTCTTTACTTTACTAGAAACTTAGTCATAAATCACTTAGTTCATATAATAGGTAAACCTCCCTCATAAGCTTATTTATGCAATGTACACATGGAGTCCCATACCCCCACATATACTAAGTAAACCCATTTAAAAGCAATAAGTATAATTCACATGCATAGTCATAATTCATATCTTAACTTAACAAGGTCACTTAACATGCATTCATACAAGCCATACATAACATAAGTCTTTACTTCATAAGGGTCTCCGATACCAAGTACACTTTTCAAGGAATTTAGATTAGAGTTCATATTCTTATCTTAGTTAATTATTAACCTTCGGGATACATAGGGGAGACATCCTCTAGCCATCACCACCTACACTTGGTGTAAAAAAAAGATGAAGAAGAATGATATTAGTACAAAAATGCACTAAGTATGACTACCATGTGAAAACATGCATTTTAAAGAGGACATTAGAGTTTAACTATGTATTATTATATATATATATATATATGTAGTAATGTTCTAGCATACGATGTGCTATGAAAAGTTTGAAATTTTCTGCTATTTTTATTATGGTATGCAATAAAGGTACGCTAAGAGGCTTGTCTTATACCTTCGAGAGGTCGATGACGTTGTGTTAAAATTCGAGAATACCATAACTTCTGGGGTATACTCTTGGATCGTACAAACTTGGTATCAGAGCATAAGGTTTTAGGATTTGTTTTTAGGTTTCAATGTCTCATGTTGCCACGTCTAGTAGAGTCTCGTTTCATTGGTGGTGAGTCGCGACACATCAAATGATACGGGAGACTATAGGACGATAGAGTTTCTCTTCATCACTATTCTCATATCATGCCATAAAACTTAACTCTATATGATCTCTCCCTTATTTACCTTGTCTGGTGGTCTTTAAGATGTGATTGTTTGGATTGGGATGATGTCTCAATGCTTGAGGGAAAAAAGGTGAATTTGTAATGTTTACCTTGGTTTTATAGTTTGGTGAGTATATGTGAAGGCTGATTTTAGTAAATATTTATGTGATGCCCTTTATGGCTCTAGGTGATTTATGTGGAGATGTTATATTGAGGTGTTATGATATGATATGGTTATAGCTTGTTAGTAGTTGTTATGGTTAAATGGAGTTCCCCATGGAGTGATAGAATGCCTTATGATTATGTAGGATGGTAGCATGATGTTATGGTGTAGGCTTGAAAGGTCTTGGAGAATGTGGTAAATAGTGAGAAAGATGAATGTTACCTTGGTATATGTGAAATGATTCATAATTTTCCTTTTGTGGATTGAAATATTTTGTATAGGCTTGCTCCTAATGAGGGGAGATAGTGTGTTAAGCCTTGTAAGGTGGTTGTGAAGTATGCTAGTTAATGGTAGAAACTTTACGATAATTAATATAGTAATAATTCCCTCTATGAACCTAGTTTAAGAGTGGTAAAAGGGGAATAGGTAGTTTTACTCCATGAGTGGGAAGTTTGATTACCCTAAGGTGACTTAGGGGGATATATGGTATACACCCCTTAGCTCTTGAAGAGAAGGAGAGAATCGAGGTTGACCTACTTTGAAGTGGTTAATTGTCTTTTAAGCTTGAATTTAAATATGGTCAATTGAGGGAGTACTTAGATTGTACCTAGGCATAATTGGATGGAAAGTTCCACATTAAATGATGACCCGTGAAGGTTGGTCTTGACTTGCCATGATTTTTGTGTTTATGGGTATGATGTGATTATGTTACCCCAAGTGGGGGATAATGTGCATAGATGGTAAGATTTTCAGGGCCGTTGTTGTCCCTATGTTGAGTTCCCTTGAACTTCTTTAGGATCAAAATCACTTTGTAGTGATGGTAAGAAGGGTGTTCATAAACTTAGATCCCAAGAGTGGGATGATGCGCTTAGTTAATAAGGTTGGTAAGCTAAGATTCCCTAGTTGAGATAAGTTGCTCTTAACTGGGTTTATCCTAAGTGAGGGAGGATGATTTGATTAGTAAGGTTTTAGATGTCCCTATCTTTTCCTTATATTCTTACTCAAGCTTGAAACGAAAGAATTCCTAAGTAAATTGTTCATGATAGGAGTCTTGCATAAAAGGATAAGTTGCATGTCCTCTATATGTTATGCATGTCTTAAATGACACTATGTTGTGCATATTATAAATGGTTATTATTGCATGAAAAAGCAAGTTTTTTTTTTAAATTTGCATGTCACTCATGTTGTTGTGCATTTTTATATGATAAATGTGCAATTTGATTTCTATCTTAAGGAGCATGCTTGATGTCACTTATGATGTGTGGTTTTGGCCCCACAATGAGAAGTTGAGTCTGCTTTAAATGAGATAAGATGAGTCTCTTTGAAAAATGTTGTGACTTTAGAGATTTGGGAAGTGTTATTATAGGATATCTTTTGAGAAGTGATGGTTGGTCTAGCCTATGTTTAATTGTGTGTCTAAATTGGGATAATATCCCTAATGATGCATGCTTATGAATCTAGTGATGTGCTAGAAATTGAAATCTCTAATTTCTCTTCCTAATATCGTGATATACTTTGTATGACCACCTACCATGTCGATTTCATAAGGACGGAAGTATAAGCACAATGTTGTTTGGAATAAATAAATCATTCTTAATATGAATTAACCTCTATGATTGCTTTTATGTGAACTCTATGATGCCATGTGTATATGTTGTGACTAGGAGAAGGTAGTTCCTCATTAAACAAAGCTAAGCATGGTAATGTCATATATGGCCTTGATGGTACTATGTCTTAATGAAGTGTTAAAATTTTCTCATGAGTTGAAGTGTTTAAATTTTCTCATGAGTTGAAGTGTGGATTATGCCTAAGTGTGCAATTGGAATCCATAGTATGTTTGAACTTGTGATGAAATAATGAACATGCCTAAAGTTGGAGAAGGTAGTTCCTCTAAATGGCAATGAATATGAAGAAGTAAGCATACATGGAATGAATTATAGAAGTAGTCCATTCATGATTATGTTGCTTTGAAAGCATGCTAGAATTAAGTTGGTGTTCCTTGTATGCTGGTGCATTGACCTTTATGTGATAACATGTTGAAGTGTTGTGAGATTCTATGTAAGTCATGTAGTCCTTGATAGTGTTTAAAATGTTTTAGTGTCATTCGAGGATGAATGTTGTTCTAAGTGGGGGAGTATTGACACGCCCTCAAAATGAACTAAGGTAGCTAGAGCCTCACATGATATTAAAAAGTTTAATAACATGTTAATAAAGTGTTCTATAGTATGCATATTTGATTTGAAGTGATTTGGAGGTCAAACGTCCAATAAAAACTTGGTCTTTAGATGTGCTAGTGAGTCCTTGTATGTTTGCCTTATTTTTATGCGTTGTTTGGAGTTGAGAAGCAGTGTAGTTGACCTAGTAACTTAATAGACATGTTTAGGGTCAAATCATCTGGGTATAACTCACCGAGGACCACCCGAAGGGCGCCCAAGGAGGACCCAAACCTTGGAAAAGAGGCTGTCCAAGGCAGCGTGCAAGAGCAAGAATGAGACCTTGCCCTCGCGACGCACGCCTAGCATGCACCTCACTGCCTCAAATTGTATTTCGTGCAGAATGAGATGGCTGCCCCGCTATGTACATCCCACTCCTAAATCCGGTTGCATCGTTTTTAAGTCAATTTTGACATGTATAAGAGCCCCAATTCGTGTGGGGGTGTTCCGGTAACTTGGGGGACGTTTTGTTAACTGATTTTAGGTCCTTTTAAAATCATTTCACAAGCCAAAACCCTAACAATCATTAAGAAATCAAATCCCAAAGTTCTCTTCTCTTCCAAAACCCCCAAAACCTCTATTGAAGACCAAGCTCAAGAACAAGCTATGAAGTTGAATTCTTTGAGCTTCCTTTTCTGATTTTCATGGGGTTTTCAATATGTAAGGTATGGTGATCCTTCATCCATATATAACCATTCATCTATGGAGTCCTTTCAAAGGTTTTCTAAACATGAATTCTATGTCAAAAGTCCTATATTTCAATCTAGCCATGGGTTCATTCTCAACTTGATTTCAAAATCATTCTAATGATGAATATATGTTTATCTACTGGTTCATTCTTAACTTAATTTCAAAAGAATTCTAATGATGAATATATGTTTATCTACTGATTTTATGATGAATTTCTATCCAATTTTATGAAGAACCCATGATCCTCCTAATTTCTCAAATTAACCTATAATGTGGGTCTTGTGATATTGACTTGATGTTTATAGAATTGTTATTAGATTGTATTGAATTTCTTATTGCTATTACTTTTTATGTCAATTGAATACGAATTGTGGAGGAATGATCAAAGATGATCATTTTCTTGGAGATTTGGTAAGTTGACTTCTTTCCTCTAATTATCTTAGAATGTATTTTGAATTGTGTTGATTGATTTGGTCCACCTATGGTGGCGGTGTTAACATTCTTTTACATGTTTATGTGTTATGATCATGGAATTTAAGGAATTAGATTCAATATGAATTGATATGATGATTTCTATGTGAGGAAGTTGAAGGATTTAGCCTTGATTCTAATATCATGTCTAAGTGAATTGATGTTATGTGATGTTATGTGTATAGTCTTCTACACTACTTGTTTAATCTAGGTGTGGAGATGATATTATATGTATATGTGTGGTGATAATGTTAGGCTTAGTTATGGTCTATATGGCTAATGATAATGAATATCCTTGTAGCACGACCCCTACCCATATGAACCCTATATGAATGTGTGTTCAAAGTACGCTAGGAGCCTTATATTCTAGTGTTGAATATGTACTTGCCTCCTATGATGTAATGTGAGTGTGTGTAGTCTATAGTCATTTTTGTGTTTTCAAAAACTTCTTTTTCAACTTTTTATTTCTATACTATTGATATATTGCCCAAAGCTAATGCCCGAAAAAAGCTTGTATGTCAAGGACGAATAGAGCGTGCTGGTCAAAACAGAGATACAATTCAACCTTTCCTCTTATAAAATAATAATTTTAGTTGTAACATAGAAGATACAGATTCTCATGCAAGAAGAAATTCCAACATCGCTCGGATAACAACCATTAAATAATGCTCCATCCTTCTAATAAGACGAATGTCTAACCTACTATATAGTCTCGACTATTATTTTGAGACCAACAACCGCCAAGAAATTACACTGTGTCCTTCCAATATGATGGAGTTCTAAGATATTCTACACTCTCAACTACTATATACATTGTGCCTGACAATTTTTATGGAACAAACACTCTGTCCTTCTGATAAAACAAAGGTCTAAGCGACTTTATACTCTCAACTGCAACATCCTTTTTGAGAAATATATTGTTCTCGATAATATAACTGTGTTGGAGAATTGCATGTTCATGAAATTGCATTATCCATGAGAAATTGCATTAAATTTGAAAATTATATTGAATCCGAGCCTGAAATTGCATTAAATTTGAAAATTGTATTGAATCCAAGCATGAGAAACTATATAGTGCCCAAAAATTTACATTGTGTTCACGAATTGCATTGAGCCTGATAATTGCGTTGTTTTTTTTTAGAAGTAACATTGTGCCTAAATATTTGAAGTGTGCTTGAGAAATTCCATTGTGCCTAAGAAATTGCACTGTATCCAAGAATTTGCATCTGCCAGAGAAATTGTCTTGTGCTTGAGAATTTTAATGTGTTCAAAAATTTCATTGTGCCAAAAAAATTGTATTGTGATAAAAAACTAGATAAAACTCGAGAATTATAATGTGCCCAAGAACTATACTAACAAATGACAATATGCCCAAGAATAATATTGATCCCAAGAATCATATTTACGTTCAGAAAATGTTGAATTAAGTTACAGAGACCACATTGAACCCCAAGAGATACATCTAAAAGAAATATATACTAAATCAACTACAAGTATCACGATATGACCGAATTTCATCAAAGAAAATTAACACACTCTCTTTTATCATTATTTTATTGTTCCAAAGCTGCCAAGTCTAAAGACATCATTTCATGATTTTTTGATTAAATTTATGATTATCATGTTCCAAATGCATTATAGTCGAAAGACACCTTTTCCATTCCCCATGGACATCATCTCATGGCCTAAGGTTTTATTTTCTGTTTATCTTGTTTTAAGGTGTCACAGTCTGAAGACATCATTTTCATGGCCTACAAACATTATTCCATGCCCTAAGGATTAGATTTTTGCGTAACATGTCCCCAAGACGTCATCATGTTAAGATAAATTTTCATGGTCTAAATGAGAAATTAGAGCATGTTTATAAATTAATTTCCCATTTAATCACTATAGATTCCCTAATCACTTTATTAAGTTATTTCACAAGCTCCGAATTTGCAGAGACTGACAAATTGCGGACGAGATCAACTTCTCTTTCAGAAATGACTTCCGTACTTATATATCTATCGCAATAAAGCCTTCACATCTTTCACACTACTCATATGATATTTTTCTCTTATAACAATGTCGTTCTTATCTTCCTTACACTATTCATACCATCTTGAGTTCTAATCTTATCTACTCAAGATACTATTCTTCAATTCGAATCTCGTATCGTTACTTCATTTTTAAGGAGCTAAGTCCATTCCTAAATCTAGAACCACACAAAAACTTATTATCATAATACTAGAGATCTATAGGCGACTTAAGGCTAAAGTTCGACCACACTTTTTTTTGTTTTACAATTGCTTATCGTTTTATTTGATCCCACTAACATCTTTATGTTAGTCGAAAAAAATTGACTACTTAGTCAACATATTTTTCCGCAAATTCATCCTTCATTATCAAGAAAAGAGTGACAATTGTAGACATCCAATTTTGATCGACCAATAACCCTTTCGAATTGCTATTTCGTTAAATATGTATTTTAGAACCTATTTTGTATTATATATTTAAAATTATGTTTAATTTTTATTTAATTAATCATATAATTTAGTATTCGTAATCTACAAAAAATATATTTTTTATCATCATTATTGTTGTTGTTGTTATCGTTATCGTCGTCGTTATTGTTGTTTTTAAATAACTAGTATTATGTTTATTAATTTACTTTTTTATTTAACTTCTATAATATTTAAGTGTGTTTATCTTATTTGAAAAATTATTTAATATGTTTAGTATAACCATTAATTTGACAACAATTTGTTAACCTCCCTCCAAATCATTTGAATCATATCCCCTTTTATCCATTCTATCTAATTTATAGCCATTTCTACTCAATTTAATCTCAATTCTAGTCCATTTTGAACCAAAAAATTCAATCCCAATCTCAAGATTTTACCTTCAATCCTACCACTTTCTTATATTAATACCCTAACACCCTAACCCTATTTTCATTTTCTCTTCGTGAAACTCTAGAATGACAGCCTCCGTGAAAATCCATCAAGCTTTGATGGGGCAAGCCAACTATTATCCTACGAGATCGATAACAACAACAACAAAAGCATCGTTGTTCTGATGCTCCGACAAATGAGACACGGTGGAGCCTTAAGATTTTGGGGGGCTATTGAAGACCGATCTTAACATATCCATTAAGATTAGTTTTTTTTACACTTTTTTGGATTATTATTTTATCTTTTAAACAAATTACTTAAATCACCTATATTTTTTAGTATAGTAGTTATGATTGCATTCTTACGCTAAACATGATTTCATTATGATTTTGTGTTTCAAATTGTTCATTTTATGCTTTGTGTTCCTATTTTTGTTTGTGTAAAAACATTGATTGAATTAGTGATTTCTTAATATAATTATGACAATCATTCATATGAAAATTTGATTTATTTTTTTAACGGATCAATTGATTATTCTGAAAATCTTTATGATCATGCTTCTTTCCATTTTTGTTCCCTTAATCGATTGATACACCTTAATATTTACCTCTTAGACATGAGTCTTCTCCTTGATTGATTTTATTTTCTTATTCAAATTTTCTCTCTTTAAATTAGTGTGGACAACTTTGACTTAATTGTTCTTGGTAAACTTTTGAAAGTTGTGGTAAGTAAATCTACATATGTGGCCTTCAAATATGAAAGTCTCTAAATCATGTTATTTTTGACTAAAGTCTTTTCTTGTATTAACAAGGTTGATTCAAAATTAAGAGTCTGTTCATGATTCTTGCCTTCTATTATTATGACTGATTCATTGACTATTTTCCTTATTAAATTGTACAATTTTAGTGCCAATTGATTTATGGTAAATCCATTCATTGATGTTCCATTGTACTTGTTAATTTTTAAAAAAACTTAGACTTAATATTGTATTTGATTAATCGATTTTTTCTAATTCGCATGGTTATGATAATATCAATGAATTAAATACGAAGAATGTGACTCTAATTGAGGAGAACAATTTTCTTTATTTTTCTCTATTTATGTACTTATTTGTGGTCCCTCTATATTCAAATATAAAAACAAGACTCTTTCCATTTTTTCCACATGCATAAACAACAACAACACTCTCATACACTGTCAAAAACGATAATATTCTTATGTACTACCTTATGAGTTTTTATTGTTCTTGTGATTGCAGGAAGTTTGAACTTCGGTTCTTACATGAATTTCTTGTGTGCTTATTTGAATATTGCTTAAATGGTTAGTGATCTTTGCTAGAATTATAATTTGTGGTATTGTTATATTGTTTTACTTTTGTGTCCTAATAAGCTTACTTTTTTAAGAGTGTCTTTATTACTTTAATATTTAATTTTAATGTACTAAGCACAAACATAATAACTAGGAAGAATCTAAGAAATTGAAGTAGTCATTTTTGGAAGTAATAAAAAATATGGAAATTTTGTCAAAGTAGGAAAAGTTAGGTTTTTGGTCAACTTCAAATAACCATAACTCCTATCTCAGGATGATTTAGGTGTACTTCTACATATGGTAGGACATCTCTCGAAATAACCTTTCCAACACCACCGAGTTTACGTGATTCTGAGTTCATATGAGTGAAATATACCCATTCAAAGTTGGTATATTTAAATGAGGAAATGTCCAAATCCGGATTTTTAAAGGGTGTTTTGGTCTTTTCCATACCCTATTAATTTAATTCATTTTAGTGAATTAATTGAGGGCCAAAACTGAATTGGTTCAGTTTGCACAATTGAAAATTAATGACAAGGTTCTAAGAGAGGAATAGAAGAGAAAAACAAGATTCTTTGGTTCGTAAGGAATTGATTGTAGATTATTCAAGCATTTGATCCTATAAGGTATGTGAGGATTTCATTATGTTAGGTTTTTTTCACCCATGTTCCAAACATATTTATTTCATCGTGAGTTAATCCTAAAAGTGTTTGAAAGTTGATGTCTTAATATGAATTCTTGAATTTGATATTGTTCTTGAGTTGGGCTGAAATTGAGAAGTTTCTGAGATCAGTACATTAAATTATTGAGTTGGTTGGACTTACGTTCTTAGGTATATATGCTGGGTATTTGTATGTAAGAAGAATTTGAGTTAAAGAACCAAGTTTGGGCTAATTGGGATTGGAAAACGAAGAAGAAATTTAGTCGGGAAAATCTAGGAGCAGGTCCGCGACGCTGAGCCAGTGCCCAGATTTTCCTAACTAAATTTTTTCTTCATTTTCAAGCCTCAATTATCCCAAACTCATATCTTTTTCCAAAATCTTTTTAGATACAGATATCTAACAACTGTACCTAAGAACCTAACTCTAACCAACCCAATAATTGGACGTAATAATCTCATAAACTTCTCAATTTCAGCCCAACTCAAGAACAATATCAAATTCAATAATACATATCAAGAACATATAAACTTTCAAACTCTTTTAGAACGAACTAACGTTGAAATAAACATGTATGTAACATAGGTGAATGAACCAAACGTTATGAAAGCCCTACATAACTTATAGGATCATATACTTGAAGAAATCCGCAATCGATTCCTTACGAAATGAAGAATCTTGCTTTTTCTCATCTCCTTTCTCTTGCGTTCTTCTCTCTAGAACCCTATCGTTAATTTCCAATTGTGCAAACTGAACCAATTTAGTTTTGACCCTTAATTAATTCACTAAAAATGAATTAAAATAATAGGAAAAGGAAAATACCAAAACACCATATAAAATATGAATTTGAACATTTTCTTATTTAAACATCCCAACTTCAAATGGGTATATCTCACCGATACGAATCCAGAATTGCGCAAAGTCGGCGGCATCAGAAAGATTATGCCAAGAGATTTCCTACCATATCTGGAAGTACACCGAAACTATCCTGATGTAGGAGTTATGATTGTTCGAAGCTGAACAAAAACTCAACTTTTCCTACTTTAACAAAATTTCCTGATTTTTTGTTCCTTCCAAAAATGACCATTTCAAGTTCTTAGCTTTTGATTAGTTTTTTAAGTCTGTGAGATGTTACAATATCTTCTCCTTGGGAACATTCGTCCTTGAATGAGATTACTCTTACTAGTCTAAGGGTGTAACATCCAACATTAACTCAAGAACTAGTAAGCAATGCAAACACAACATGCGAGCTCATAAATAAAAGAGTACTAAGAAGAGAATTAGAACATTGGTCTCAAATTTCTCCAGATTCAAAGAGGTGTGAATATCTCTTCTTTATATCCTCCACAACTTTCCAAGTATCTTCTTCAACGAATTAGTCCCTCCAAAGGACTTTGATTGATGTTAGTTCCTTGGTCCTCAACTTTCAAACTTGACGATCTAAAATCCGGACAAGAATCTTTTCATAAGATAACCTATTATTGATCCCAATATCTTCAGTTGGTATGATTAATGAAGGATCTCTTATACACTTCCTCAACATGGAGATGTGAAATATCAGATGAACCACTTCTAACTCTTGTAGTAGCTCCAATTCATAAGCTACTTTGCTAATCCTTTTGGCTATTCGATAAGGTCCAATACACCGGGGACTAAGCTTTCCCTTATTACCAAATCTCATAACACCCTTCATGGGTGAGGCTTTCAAGTAAACCTATTCATCTTTTTCAAACTCTAACTCCCTTGACATTACGCCAATATAAGATTTTTGACGACTCTGCACCATTTTCAATCTCTCTTGAATCATTTTCACCTTCTCCATAGTTTGATAAACTATTTCTAGTCCTATAAATCCAGCTTCACTGACTTCAAAACATCCAATAGGAGATCTACACCATCCCCCATAAAAACTTTCATAAGGAGCCATTTGGATGCTAAAGTGGTAACTGTTGTTGTGAGTGAACTCGATGAAAGGGATGTGATCAACCAATTACTTTTGAAATTTATCACACAAGGCCTCTACATTTCCTCTAAGGTCTAAATAGTGTGCTATGCTTTCTAACCAGTCTGAGGATTAAATGCAGTACTTATGTTCACCTCTGAACCCAAACATTTTTTGAATGAATTCCAAAATTATTCAACAAATTGCTCACCTCTATCTGAAATAATGGAGAATGGAACCCCATGAAGTCCTACCACCCCTTGAAGATATAACTTAGCATAATCTTCTGCTGAATGGTTAGTCCTTACTGGTAAAAAGTGGGATGATTTTATCATTATGTCGACAATCACCCAAATAGAATCATGCTGCCTCCGAGACCTTGGCAACCCTATGATAAAGTCCATATTAATTATCTCTCACTTCCATTCCGGAAGTTATATATTCTAAGACAAACCATTGGGTCTTTGATGTTATACTTTAACTTGTTGGCAATTTGGACACTTTGTAACAAATTCTGCAATGCCATTTCTTCATACTATTCCACCAATACACCTCTATCAAGTCATGATAAATCTTTGTAAAACATGTATGAATGGAATATCTGGAGCTATGAGCTTCCCTCATGATCCTCTCTTGGATTCCATCCACCAATGGTACACACAATCTTACTTAATATCTCAATAAGACATATCCCCTTTGTTCAAAAACTAATATTTTTTGCTCATGAACATTTGCCTTCAATTCAAGAAAAATTGAGTCTTAGTCTTGCTTATCTTACACTTCTGTCACTGATGATGATTCAACCCCATTCATCACCACTCCTCCTACTTATGTGGAATCTATTAGTCAGACTCCTAAGCGTGCAATTTTATGTACATCTTTCACTAACTCTCACTTTTCTTCCTCAACATGGCGGTACTACCCATAGATAACTTGCTTAAAGCATCAGTAACAACATTAGCCTTACTTGGGTGATAAAGAATACTCATGTCATAATCTTTGAGTAATTCTAACCATCTCCTCTTTTGTTTGAGATTATGCCCTTTCTGAGTGAACACATACTAAAGGATTTTGTAGTCGGTGAATATATCAACATGATGAAAACTATACAAATAATGTCACCATATCTTCAAAGCAAATACTACAGCAGCCTAAGTCATGGGTTGGGTAATTATTCTCATGAACTTTCAACTATCTAGAGGCATAATCTATAACCTTACCATTCTGCATTAACACACAACCCAAACCAATTCTAGATGTATCACAATACACCACAAAACCTTGAGTACCTTCAGATAAGGTCAAAACTAAAATAGTAGTCAAACTCTTTTTCAACTATTAAAAGCTTTTCTTATAAGCTTTAGACCATTGAAACTTCACTGTTTTCTGAGTTAACTTGGTCAAAGGAGACGAAATAGACGAAAACCCCTCTACCAACCTTCTACAATTGACAGTCAAACCCAAGAAATTCCAAATATCAGTTGGAGATGTGTGTATATGACAACTCTATACTACCTCTATCTTTTGGGTATCAACTTTAATTCCATCACCAGAAACTATGTGTCCCAAGAACGCCACAGACTCAAACCAAAACTCATATTTAGAGAACTTAGCATATAACTCCTTATCTTTCAAAGTCTAAAGAATTATTTTGAGATGGCTAGCATGATCTTCTTCATTCCTTGAATATATTAGTATGCTATCAATCAAGACGATAACAAACATATCTAAATAAGGGTTGAAAACTATATTCATAAGGTCCATAAACGTTTCAGGTGTATTAGATAAATTGAACAACATGACTAGAAACTCATAATGACCATAAAGGGTCCTGAATGTTTTTTTTAGAATATCACACTCCCTTATTTTCAACTGATCATATCTAGATCTAAGGTCAATCTTAGAAAAACATGAAGCACCCTAAAACTTATTGAAAAGACCATCAATCCTCGGAAGATAATACTTATTCTTGATGGTAACCTTGCTCAATTGATGGTAATCTATGTACATCCTAATGGAACCATGTTTCTTTTTCACAAATAAGACCGAAGCACCCCAAGGTGATACACTTGGTCAAATAAAGCCCTTATCAAGTATATCTTTCAACTATTTTTAAGCTCTTTCAACTCTTCTAGTGTCATTCTATATGACAAAATATATATATGATGAGTATATAGAAGAATGCATATGCCAAAGTCTATTTCTCTCTGGAGGGGATCCTGGTAGATCATTTGAAAAGAATATTGGAAACTCTTTTACTCCTGGAATTGAATGAATAAGAGGTATCTCAACACTAGAGTCATTAAATCTGATGAAGTGATAGAAACGCCTCTTGGAAACTAACTTTCTTTCTTTAAGGTATGAGATAAAACAACCCTTAGACACAACTGAACTATTTTTCCACTCTAAGACTAGCTCATTAGGAATTTGGGACTTGACAACTTGAGTTCTACAAACTATTGAGGCATAATAGGCATGAAGTCAATCCATACCTAGAATGATATCAAAATCTACCATGTCTAACTCAATTAAATCAGCTATGGTGTTTTTGTGATTGATGGAAATGCCACAATCACAATATACTTGATAAGCTAGAATAGACTCCTCAATAGGTGTAGAAACACAAAAGGGTTCATAGAGTTCCTTAGGAATAACATAAAACTTATTTGCAAAATAAGGAGTTATAAAATATAAACTTGCTCTTGGGTATAGTAAATCATAACCATCAAAAGTAAAAGATTTGATCATATTAGTGACAACATATAAAAATTTCTCTTTATTGTGATGACTAGTGATTGTATAAAGGCAGTTTCCTCCTCTATTAGTACCAGAAGTAGCTCCTCTAGGTCCAGCCCTGTTTGGTAGCAACTGATAAAGATTGGACTCTATTGCCCTAATTCCCACTACCTTTCTAGTTCTTAGGATACTCTCTCATTAGATGACCCTCTTTTGTACACTTGAAACAACTTTACCGTCCATCATGACACTTACTTGGGTGGGTTCTACCAAACCTAGCATATACATGAGCCTAGTTATCTCTTTGTTCCAGAATACCTTGAGACTGAACATGTTAGCTCTGAAGTGTTGGGAATTATGACCATTATGCTTTTGTTTCTTCTGGGTGCAGGTGCACTATCAGATGATGGTGCAGGTCCCTTTTTTTCTGAAAAGACGAACATTCATATTACTTTTGCTCTTGCCTAGACTCATTTCATGTCTTAGCTTTCTTATTTCTGAATTCTTCCCTATCCCTCAACTTCTCTTCTTCAACCTACTGCACATAGACCATCAACCTTGATGTATCCATATCCCTAATTGACATCATTGCCCTACCCTTATTGCTTGATAGAACGGATAATCCGTCAACAAACATACTAGTTCTACTCTATATATTCGCAACCATCTCCAGAGCATAGAGAGATAGGTGGGTGAACTTTAACCCATACTCATGAACACTCAAGGAATCCTGCTTAAGGGTAAGAAATTTTCGTACCCATACTCATGATAATTCAAGAATTCTACTTTAGGGTAAGAAATTTTCGTACCTTTTGGGGGGAAAGAACGCCCCAAAAAGGCTTATTCAAAACATGCGCAAATCGCAAGTGGTGCATCCTCAGCTCTACCTTCTTTCCACTAGTCAAACCAAGTCCTAGAAATATTATTTAGTTCATATGTAGCTAGTACCGACAACATGCATAACCTCAAATACCTTCTTCAGTTTCTCAACAAAACTCTCTAGAAACTCAATAGTGTTTGAATCTATGAAACATAGAGGATTTATCCCCAAGAGATATCAAATCCTCGAAGTATCAATCACTTTCTTTTTATCTACTATATGTTGTCGAAACAGGTTAGTCATATCTTGACTCAATATCTCGATAGCCTGACAGAACTCAACATTGGTAACCTCTCCTTATGGTTGCACTTCGGGTGCATTGGGTACCCTTTGCTCCTCAATATTATGTCTAGCAGGAAGCCCTCTGACAGCTCTTTGAAACACGCGTAAGCACGAATTACAAGAAAATTTTCAAGTATCAAACTCTTAACTCATGAAATGAGTGTGAAAGAAGTGAGAAATTTTTGTAACTGTTGCTGCCTCCTAATTATAGATGTTACATGCTTCACACCGATAACTAAGAATCTATAGACACGTATCCATAAACTCCCTAGAACTGTTGAACTCTATGCTCGGATACAAAGTTTTTCACACCACGAGCCTACACCCCGGATGTGGGTGGAACTTGGAAACCATTACTAGTGTCAAGCGAACCCTTGTCATGGCTTACTTATTAAGAAGAATCATTGTTGCAATGATAAAATTTACTTTCTTTATTGTTTAAGAAAATAACATATAATGTTTAAATGTCAACATTTAACTTGGCCAAAGTGGCAACCTAAGTCTTAACATATGAAATGAAAATGTAAATACAACTGAACTACTAACTAACTATGAATCCTCTAAAGCAAAGAGAGATACCGGAAGAGGACCCCCGGTCATCCTAACAATTGAAAAATAGAAAAGCAAATGATAAAATAGTCCTCTTAAATGCAAAGAGACTTTCCAACTTACTTCGAGTGTTTAACTTGATCAACGAGGCGTTGAATGTTGATCCTAATTACTTGTGTCTATAGGTCAACTGACATCAGTACATTGAATGTACGAGTATGCAATTTGGAATGCTAAGCACAAAGTAAGATTAAAAAGGATCTGAAAGGAATACTTACTTTGTCTTTACTCAACTCCTGAATAACTCAAATCAAAATGAGAGTCGAATAACAATAATAGTTCAGTTTAAACAAAGAATTTTAAACAATAAATAAAAAGTCAATTGTTAAACATATTCAATAACAAACTTTACTTTACTCATATATCAAAGTAATATGGTATCTGTGAGAGATTCTCTAATCTACAACCACCACTATGAGCCTAAGTGGTGATACATCATCTTGCCCACCTTCTCTGAATTGTCATATACTTTACTGTCATATAGGATGCCTTAACTAATTGGATCCACTAGTCTATGCTAAAAGAATGTTAAGGAGTAATCTAAAAAGTCTGATACTTTACAACCCATGATGATTACATAGTTCATGGAGACTTGAGTTAATATGAACTCGCATCCCCATATCGGTGCTCGATGCTACTCCCAAAATATACTTAGCTCAAATATTTTAAAAAATCTTCCTTCTTTTGTTTGACATAATTACTCAAAACTTAGCTTAAAATATCTCTTGGAATCAATCTTTCTTGTTTAAATGTGAAAACACTTTATACTTTTGGGAATACTTAGTTCCCTTATAACTTTTGGAGAAATGAACTCAACGCTTTAGTATTTGCTTAACATAAAACTTAAGTCTTAGAACAAAGTTAAAACATTTGTGAAAGACTTTTGAAAATCTTTAATGAACTTCTTTTGACTTGCTTCTTGACTTCAGAACTTGACTCTTAACTTTCCTTGAATTGAATTATGGATTAAAGGATCTTGATTATTGAAGGGAACGATTTCATGATGTTTAGCAGTGTTTTTAGATAGTTAAACATGAGAAAAGATTAAAATTTAAGTGTCTGAGGGCAAGTATGCGATGCGAAGATATATTTAAATTTTGGTCACGAGAATACTTTTTGAGGCAAAATTGTCTGTGACTGCTCTGTGATGAGAATGGGGTTTTACCAAATCTGGGGAGCAGGTATGTGACACGGAGCCAGTGCTCAGATTTCCCCCACTAAATTTCGTCTTCATTTTCTATCCCCAATTATCCCAAACTCGATTCTTTTTCAAAAATTCTAGTTAATTACAGATACAAAGAAAATGTACCTAAAACTATTTCTTTTCCATCGGTGATGAGAATTGGTCCAATAGAATTGGCATTCTTTGAGTTTTTTCTAGAGAATTTTGAGAACGTAAACGAGAGATATGGGAAAGCTAGAGTTGAACATTATTGGTACGGAGCACAACTAATAATATGGAGAGAATTATAAGTTATGGATTCGAAATGCCTATTATTGTACCCGTTATCATCCTAGGTTAAAACTCTATAATCAACTAAACAAATAAACTTTAATACTAGTAAATTCAATCCTCAAGATAAGGTTATTCAAAAACTTCTTCGTATCTGTAACACTCTAAATCTTCAATCAAAACTCTCTAAAAAACGAACTCTCTCTTAATCGCATTAGACTTTGATTGGGAGAAACATGTTGGTGGAAAAAGTTTCTTGCCTATGTTCTCTTATTTTTTACACATCAAAATCTTCCTTGATCCTAAACCTTTTTTCTATTGCAAAGAAGGTTTCTTAAATATCAATCAATCATTTTATCAAATGACATACCATTTTCTATTGCATCACAATGGAGAGATCAAGATTGAATCCTGATCTTCAATGGAACTCTTTATTCTATTACTAATTATTAGGAGTTGAATTAGTAGCAACATTAATATTTCTAGAACGTCATTTCAGAGGTTGTCTCAGCGTGTGGCCAACCAGAATAATCAGTGGGTTCAAGTTTATGCAAATACTAATGTTAGGTTAGCAGCAACTAGAGTGTAAAATTTTGTTAAGATGAATCCACCAGAGTTCTTAGTATAGTGAGGATCCCTAAAAATTCATTGATGAGGTCAAGAAGATCTTTGAAGTGATGAATGTAACTGGAATGGTCGGGTTGAGTAGGCATCTTACAAACTCAAGGATGTGGCTGATATATGGTATACTCAATGGAAGGAGATTAGGGGCACCTATGCAGATCTTATTACTTTGGATTGCTTTTAGTGAGAATTTCTAGGACATGTTTTTCTCAAAAGAGCTAATGGAGGGTAAAGCTCAACAATTCATGAACTTAAGACAAAGTAGAATGACAGTTCAACTTTATGGGCTCAAGTTTACCCAAATCTCCAAGTATGCTCCTCACATGGTTGTTTATGCTAGGGCTCATATGAATAAGTTTCTATATGGAGTGTAAGACTTGGTAATGTCACGACCCAAAACAAGTCATGAGTGGCACCCACACTTACCTTCTTAGGTAGGCGAACAAACACATCTAAACCCTAACATATACCAATAGTTCAACTATAAATAATATAATGCGGAAGCTCCAAAAGATACTAAGCAACCAATTTAAAAAAAGTTTCTAAAGTTTAATACTTATCATCCCAAATCTGATAGTCATCACATCAAGGACATCTAATCTCCAATACTAAGTCTAAGAATAATGAATACACTAAAATAAATATTAAAATGGTATGTGTCCAAAAGTATAGGACATCATGTCATGACCGAGAGAATCCAACACGAGCTTGAATGGATATCTCACCCTGTAACTTGATATACGGGAGGCTGGCTAGGGCTGAGGGAAATCAGAAGTCATAGGTACACTCGCTGCATTTCATAAAAGGAAAACAAAGAAGAAAACAAGTAGGGCTTTGTACGAGGCAACATGTACTGAGTAAGTATCATCGGTCAACCCAAAATAGTAACTAATATACAATAAATAATAGTAAGAACTCAACTATAGCCCTTAACAGGTGATAAACAACAAACAATATGAACAAGTATCAACAACATTAAAGTAAGCTCGTAATAAGTCAATGATATCAAGATCACACATGAGGACTCATGCCTCCAAACCAAACCATTTTGGAAGTTGAGTTCTTTGAGATTGAGTACCTTCCATTAATTCAACATGTTTTTCCTTTATTATTATCGTGTTGGAACGTGACACTCCGATCGAAGAATACTGTGTCGGAACGTGACACTCCGATCCAAGAATACCGTGTCGGAACGTGACAGTCCGATCCAAGAATACCGTCTCGGAACGTGACACTCGATCCAATTATACTATTAATTTATCCTTTATTATCACCGCTTTCAATTCATTGTTATATTATTTTCATCAAGCCTTCTTTATTCAAGGCATCACTTCGATAGGGAGGGTTAGAGAATATAAATTCTACGGTCTCAAGATTTCAGACCAATCACAAACCGCACAACCAAATCACACAATCACACAGTCAAGTACATAGAGAACTTCATAATATCATTCAAGGCATATCAATCACTATTAAGAGTTTACTATCAAATAGCATAAACCATAACCTACCTCCACCGAAGAACCAAAGTAAATCAAGCTACTTCTCCAATACTTTTTCTTTCTCAATGCTTCTGAACCTTTCCAATCTATCAACCATATGTACATAATATGTAAGTTGACGAGTTTATACACACTCATACATTCTATGTCTAGCCTAAACCCAAAAACTCATTCAAATTTATAATTAAATGTTTAATCTTGATATCAATTAATTTGTCAACCTCATATTTTCCAAATTTCAAACCTAGGGTCAAGTTTCAATTACTCAAAAAACTAAAAAAAAATTCTAAAATACCTATAACGAAGAATCTCACTTTATCAAATTTGTTGCGATAACCCAAACGTTCAAATAGTAAGTCCAATAACTTTAGCAATAACAAAAAGGCACCAACCATTGAAACTAATAAGCCTACTGTTATTTAATTATATATATAACCAATTGTAATTGATTATACATAATATATAGTCACCATTAGTAATTCACTGCATATTATACGATTACTCATTATATTTTTATATCCTTTCAAGTCCAACCAATAACAACAGAACTGAGAAATTTCTATTTTTATATATATATATATATATATATATATATATATATATATATATATATATATATATATATAATTGAACTAAATTAGGCCTAAAAGATATAATTCCAAGTACATCTCTAAGGAGTTGAAGCATTGATATGATTTTACCTGGGCGTATTTTTGCTCCCATGTCGCTGTCGTAAGTAGGTTTCTCGCTTGTTCTCCATTTTCTTAAATAATTAGGTATTAAAAGTGACAAAACTCCTTAACCACTTATTTTCCTATATAGGTCAGATTTAGGGTATTAAAATAAATTATTTCATAAATATACGTCAACTAAATAAATTATTAAAACTATTCCATTATTTCTATAATTGTAGTTATGAATGGTCTAAAATACCTATTTAAATTATATTGAAATAGTATATTATGAAATAAAAAGATCTAATATTTAAAACGACTAAATGGGTTGTTACATTAGATACCAATTTACCCATCGTTCGTCCTCAAACAATAAAAAAAAGGTGAGGGAAGAATGGGTAATTGTCTCAACATTTCTTTCAAAATATTAGTACCCCAGATCTCATATCAAAAGTACCAAACCAATCAACTGGAGGTCTACACCTCCTCTCATACAATGCCTCAAATAGGCCATGCTCATACTTTTATGATAACTTTTATTGTATGTAGCTCAACTAACCACAAAACTTTTCTCAAGTAGACTATTCAACAGACATATTCTCCAACTAGATCTTGGTGCAACCATCATGACAAATATTATCTAACATATCCGTGATAAAATCCTTATTCAATATTGGCTACAATCAGAAGTGAGCCTGAACTAGCCACTACACGCTCATAAGGCACAAAACATCATATATATTATCAAGATTACATCCTCACAACATAACATTTCCTCAATCTTGAGCTATGAAAATATGATAAGTAATCGAACTCATCTAATCCAAGGATGGAAATGGTTAAGTAGCCACCATCAAGTGATAAACCTAAGCATACAAAACTTCTAACAATAGTATCGAAATGAAGGATTAGTAGTTATCATAGACAAACCTTAAGAATGATAAAACTAGACCCAATGGTCCTCACATTCAATCACACATAGATAAAACATGATACCGATAATGAGATAAATTTTAAGTCTATCGAACAACTTTAAATTTTCATGGCAGCTATCCTATAAATTTTCATAAGTAAAGTGGTACATGTAGAACCACTCAATTACTTCAAATACACCAAGACAACACCAAATATGTCATATCGAAAATAACCAAGATGGAATAAACCTAAAATACTCTTTCTATAGTGTCCATACCAAACATCTTCATTCAACTAACTCTGTCTCTTTGATTTTCTAGGTACCCACAATCATCAATTTAGTCCTTTTTATAATTGCACACACATTTGATTTATCGAACCCCGCATTCACTGAAGTCAACACTCTAAATACTAACAAAACATCATAACCACATCAATCATCTACTTTACTCCCTAATCATCATTAGTATCAAAGTATTTTTATCAAATACATATTCAAACTACAATGTTCTCTCTTTCTATTTAAGCATTTCATAACAAATACGAGTTCCAAACAAGGCTAATAACACTAATTTCAAATTTGATCTTTCCATTGAGATTCAAACTAGTAGATCACACCCAAAGTCAATTTCACACCACTTTCATAAGCATGCTTTAGCTACCAATCTAAACCATCACATACATCACTATTTGTCACCCAAATTAAATTCTATCTTTATAAAAGTCAATGATAACCTCCTAGTAAACCTGTACCAAACTAGTTCACGTCTTATAATCATATCTAAATTTTTAGGCAAAAATTAATACAACCTTCAACTATACCCCAAGAATTTATACGAGGGGTCTTATTCCTTCACCTTTCTAAAATTCTTCTCATGATGTAAAATTCTATATATTTCGACCCTTCAATATATCAGATTATTATTTATATGGCTCGTTTATCGATCTTATCCTTTTACTAACAACCCATGATGTTTTACTTTTGTCACGACCCAAATCGGGGACGCGACTGGCACCCACATTCACCCTCCTATGTGAGCGAACCAACCCATCTAAACCTTAACATTTTAATACAATATCAACAAAAGTAATGCGGAAGACTTAACTCATATAAACAATTCAATAACTATTATTATTATCCCCAAAATCTGGAAGTCATCATCACAAGAACATCTATCCTCAAATTACTAAACTAAAAATGTCTAAGAACAAAATACTAAAGAGCTAGTCCATGCCGGAAGTTCAAGGCATCCAGACTCGAAGAAGAAGACCCAGTCCAAGCTAGAAGCATTAGCTCACCCTGAAGATCCGGTATGACGAAGACTGGCTTGATTTACTGCTGAGTTGAAGTTGACGGAACGTTTGCTGCATTACATAAATAACAAGAAGAAAACATAAAAGTAGGGGGTCAGTACAACCACAAGTACTGAGTAGATGTCATCGGCTAACTCAAAATAGGGAACAATATATATCAATAATAATGTAAATCAACCACAATACTTAACATGTAGCAACAACAATTACTTCCTCATTAACAATCACCGTCAAGTTCACACATGAGGACTCAAGCCTCAATACCATACTCATTTGGGAATTAAGTTCATTAGATTGAGTATATTCATTATCTTTCAAGATTCATTATCTTTCTTCCTCTTGTGTCGGTACGTGACACTCCGCTCCTCTAATTCTATCCTGGTGCCGGAACGTGGCACTCCGATCCTCATATACTATCCTGGTACCGGAACGTGGCACCCGATCCATATACTATCCTGGTGTCGGAACGTGACACTCCGATCCTCATATTCATTCTATCCTGGTACCGGAACGTGGCACCCGATCCATATTCTATCCTGGTGTCGGAAAGTGACACTCCGATCCTCATATTCATTCTATCCTGGTACCGGAACGTGGCACCCGATCCCCTAATTCATCAAGCCTTCTTTTACACTAAGGCATCATCATTCTCATTATATAATTTATCAAGCCTTCTTTCATACTAAGGCATCATCAATCTTATTATATAATATATCAAGCGAATTAGGGTTCTTTCAAGATTTAGGATTCAATAGCTTCATCATGCTTTGTTAATTCATCACAATTTCATAATCATAATCATGCAAGCATACAATTTAAGCACATAGCAGGGTTTACAATACTATCAACACATAATATTCACTATTAAGAGTTTACTACGAATATCGTAACATAAACCATAACCTACCTCCACCGAAGAATTGGAATCAACAAGTTAATCCTCAAGATGCTTTGTTCCTCTCTCTCTTGATCGATTCTCCTTTCTCAATTCGTTTCTCTCTTTTCTCTTGTTCTCTCTCTTTTGTTTTATTCAAACCCTCTTTCCTTTACCCTAATTACAATATAATTAAGTGTAAAAGAGGACAATAAAACCCACTAATTAACTTAAGGTTACCTCTTTTAACCCCCAAGTAATTAGACTTATTAATATTAACCCTCAATCTTTATAATTAAGGAAAGAATAGTCCAAAACGACCCTTAAAACGTGGGGAGAAATCCTAAACTGCCTGGGATTTGCGCAACCTGTGACGGCCCGTCGTGCCTGCGACGGTCCGTCACGCAGGTCGTCGCAGCCTCCCACAATCCCATTTTTTCACTAAGTGTACTGTGACGGTCCGTCACACTTGTGACGGTCCGTCCTGCACCCCCGTCATGGCGGTCAGAAACTCGTTTCTTGTACCAAATTCTCAAAAGTTGAAGTGTTTTGCAACGGGAGCTCACGACGGTCCGTCGTGGCTGTGACGGCTCGTCCTGCAGGTCCGTCACAATTTACAGAGAGTCGATTTTTATATCCAAATTGAAGAATTCTAAGTGTCATGGAACGACACCTCCTCGACGGGCCGTCGTGACATCCGTCGTGCCAGCCAGTTTTTCCAGAATAAAATCTGCTGCTCAAAACGACTAAACAGGTCGTTACAATAGATACCAATTTACCTATCGTTCGTCCCCGAACGATCAAAAGAAGAAAAACAATGGCGAAAAGGAGTACCTGAATCTGTAAACAGATGTGGGTATTTTTCTTGCATATCTGCCTCCTTCTCCCTAGTAGCCTCTTCAACCGGTCGATTCTTCCATTGAACCTTGATGGATGCAATCTCTCTCGACCTCAACTTGCGAACTTCTCTATCTAATATAGCAACCGGTTCCTCTTCATAAGTCAAGTTCTCATCCAACAAAACTGAATCCCAACGGATAATGTAGTTTCCATCTCCGTGATATCTCTTCAACATGGACACATGAAATACCGGATGCACTCCGGACAGCCCTGGAGGCAAGGCTAATTCATAAGCCACCTCCCCTACTCGCTTAAGTACCTCAAATGGCCCAATGTACCTTGGACTTAACTTGCCCCTTTTTCCGAACCTCATCACCCCTTTCATGGGTGAAACCTTCAACAAGACTTGTTCACCTTCCATGAACTCCAAGTCTCTAACCTTTCGGTCTGCATACTCCTTTTGTCTACTTTGTGCCGCCAAAAGCTTTTCTTGAATAGCTTTCACCTTCTCCATCGAATCTCTCAACAGATCAGTCCCCCAAGGTCTAACTTCAAAGGCATCAAACCAACCAATGGGAGACCTACATCTCCTCCCATACAATGCTTCAAATGGAGCCATGTCAATGCTGGAGTGATAGCTATTATTGTATGAAAACTCTGCCAAAGGTAAGAAGCTGTCCCAATGGCCCCCAAACTCTATCACACATGCACGAAGCATATCCTCCAACACTTGAATCGTTCGCTCAGACTGACCATCGGTCTGAGGATGAAATGCAGTACTAAGGTCCAACCTAGTACCTAATTCAGCATGTAATGTTCTCCAAAACTTAGAAGTAAACTGCGTACCTCTATCTGATATGATGGAGAGTGGAACTCCATGCAATCGAACGATTTCTGAGATGTATATTTTTGCTAACTTCTCCGCATTGTAGGTCACCTTGACCGGAATGAAATGAGCAGACTTAGTTAACCTATCAACAATCACCCAAATAGAGTCATACTTACCCAATGTCTTGGGAAGACCAACCACAAAGTCCATTGCGATTCTCTCCCACTTCCATTCAGGAATGGGCATCCTCTGAAGTGTTCCTCCGGGCCTCTGGTGTTCATACTTTACTTGTTGACAATTTGGACATTTGGCAACAAACTCGACAATATCTCGCTTCATTCTACTCCACTAGAAGTGTTGCTTTAGGTCGCGGTACGTCTTGGTTGCACCAGGATGTATAGAGTATCCGGAACTATGAGCCTCTGTAAGAATAGTGGTGATCAAATCATTGATGCGGGGTACACATACCCTTCCCTTTATCCTCAAAACACCTTCCTCATCGATTGTTGCTTCTTTAGCCTCTCCTTGCAACACTTTATCTCGAATTCGCCTTAGTTTCTCATCATCAAACTGTTTCCCCTTAATCTGGTCAAGAAAAGAAGATCTTGCCATACACAAGCTAACAATCCTCCCTTCTCATTTATTTCCAACCTCATAAGGTCATTAGCCAGAATCTGCACCTCTCTAGCCAATGGGCGTCTAGAAACTTGCAAATGAGCTAGACTTCCCATGCTTCCGGCCTTTCTACTTAGAGCATCCGCTACAACATTAGCCTTCCCCGGATGGTACAAGATAGTGATGTCGTAGTCCTTCAGTAGTTCCATCCATCTCCTTTGTCTCAAGTTCAAGTCTTTCTGAGTGAAGACATACTGTAGGCTACGATGGTCCGTATAGACCTCACACTTAACCCCGTACAAATAGTGTCTCCATTGCTTTAACGCAAATACTACCGCGGCCAACTCCAAATCATGGGTTGGATAGTTACGTTCATGCACCTTTAATTGTCTCGAAGCATAAGCAATCACATTCTTCTCTTGCATTAGCACCGCACCCAACCCAGAATAGGATGCATAACAATAGACAATGAAGTTTTTACCCTCTACCGGCAAGGTAAGGATAGGTGCGGTAGTCAACAAAGTTTTATGCTTCTGAAAGCTTTCCTCACATTCATCTGACCATACAAATGGAACATTCTGCTTAGTCAAGTTCGTCAATTGAGAAGCAATAGAAGAGAATCCCTTGACGAATCTGCGGTAGTAGCTAGCTAACCCCACAAAGCTCCTTATCTCTGACACATTAGTGGGTCTTACCCAATTTTTCACCGTCTCAATCTTGGATGGATCCACCATCACTCCATCCTTAGAAACCATGTGCCCCAAGAAGGACACTGAATCTAGCCAAAACTCACACTTGGAGAATTTCGCATAAAGCTTTTTCTTTCTCAACAACTCTAACACCATTTTCAAATGCTCCTCATGTTCTTTCTTACTCTTGGAGTATATCAGTATATCATCAATAAACACGATCACAAAGAGGTCCAAATATGGCTTGAAAATCCCGTTCATCAAGCTCATGAAGGCAGCAGGGGCATTCGTAAGACCAAAAGACATTACCACAAATTCATAGTGCCCATACCTAGTTCGAAAGGCAGTCTTTGGCACATCCGTTGCTCGTATTTTCAATTGGTGATAACCGGATCTCAAGTCAATTTTAGAGAAGACACAAGCACCTTGTAACTGATCGAACAAGTCATCAATGCGGGGAATGGGGTACTTGTTCTTAATAGTTACCTTGTTCAACTGTCGGTAATCTATGCACATCCGGAAACTCCCATCCTTCTTCTTCACAAACAACACCGGAGCACCCCAAGGAGATGCACTTGGTCTAATAAAGCCTTTGCTCAACAACTCTTGAAGTTGAGCCTTTAATTCTCTTAACTCCGCGGGAGCCATTCTATAAGGGGGTATAGAAATGGGGCGAGTACCGGGTTCAAGATCGATACAGAAGTCAATATCCCTATCCGGTGGCATACCGGGAAGATCTACAGGGAACACATCCAAAAATTCACGGACTACCGAAACCGACTCAATTGAAGGTACTTGGGTAGTGTCATCCCTAAGATGGGCCAAGAAGGCTAAACAACCCTTACTAACCATCTTCTGAGCACGAATAAAGGAGATAATACGCACCGGATTTGAAGTGTAGTCACCTTCCCACACCAACGGATCTGCCCCAGGCTTGGCTAACGTCATTGTTTTAGCATTACAATCCAAAATCGCAAAATTTGGAGAAAGCCAAGTCATACCCAGAATTACATCAAAGTCACCCATTTCTAGAATAACCAAGTCTACATAAGTGTTGCTCCCCACAAAATTCACCAAACAAGACCTATATACCCTTTCAACTATCACCGACTCACCCACCGGAGTAGAAACACGAATAGGTATGTCAAGTAATTCACAATGTAATTTTAGACCATTAGCAAATGAGGAAGATACATAAGAGAATGTGGATCCGGGATCAAATAATACAGATGCCATGCAATCACAAACCGAAAGATTACCTGTGATAACAGCATCAGACGCCTCCGCTTCAGATCTCCCAGGGAAAGCGTAGCAATGGGCCCCATTATTTGTCTGTCCGTTGCCCCTACCATGTTGTGGAGTAGTGGCTCCGTTTTGCCCTTCACCTCTGCCGTTTTGGTGACCACCATTACCTCGGCCACCACGCCCTCCGGAAAAACGGCCTCTACCATGACCGCCCCTACCTCTAGCTATCGGGGGTCTGTAACTCTGGTTTGGACAGTACCTCTTAATGTGTCCAATCTCTCCACACCCATAACATTCTCTGGGTTCACGCGTCGGCCTCTCAGAGAAGTGTTGTCCGTTCTGAGGTGGACCCCCAACTACAGTCTGTAGTGAAGACTGTATTGGTCGAACTGAGTGACCTCCGGAGTTCTGTCCTCTAGAATAAGAACCATTAAACTCACCTCCCCTTCGAAACCTCTTTGATGTCGATGTCGTGGTGAAGTCGTCTGGCTTCACTCCTTCCACCTCAATCACGAAGTCTACCACCTCTTGGAAGGATGTTGCCGTTGCCGCTATCTGTAAGGCTGAAATCTGCAATTCTGACCTCAACCCCTTCACAAAACGGCGGATCCGTTCTTGCGGACTGAAACAGAGTTGGGTGGCATATCTGGATAGTGCGCGAAATTTAGCCTCTTATGCATTAACCGTCATTCTGCCTTGCTCTAGACTCAAGAACTCATCCCTCTTCCTATCCCTCAAAGTGCGGGGGATATACTTTTCCATGAACAAACTAGAGAATGATTCCCAAGTCATAGGTGGTGCCTCCGTTGGTTGACACTCAACATGTGAATGCCACCACATTTTGGCGTTCCCTTGAAACTGATAGCTCACGAACTCGACACCAAACCTCTCTACTATACCCATCTTGTGTAGTAGCTCATGACAATCAACCAGAAAATCGTAGGCATCCTCTGATTCTGCACCCTTAAAGACTGGAGGTTTCAATTTCAAGAACTTACTGAAAAGTTCATGTTGATCGTTTGTCATAATAGGCCCAGTAGTCAGACGTGGAAATGTGCCTATTCCCAATGGTGCATCCATGCGGGGAGCCATAGTAGCCGCATGTCGTATCTCTGAAGCCGGAGGTGTTGGTGCAGAAACCACTGGAGGTGCCTGACCCTGATCGGATAACCCGCTAAGATAAGCAAGTACCTGGTTGATCATCTCTGGGGTAGGTTGGGGTGGCATTTCCTCATGTTGCACTTGTTCAGTCTCCCCTTCCTCACCCTCTCTTACCACATCCTCGGTCGGTGGAGGAGTCACTGCCCTAGTATCAGATGGGCTAGGGGCTCGTCCTCTCCCTCTAGAGGACGTCCTCCCACGACCTCTTCCACGGCCTCGTGCCGTTGTTCTCCCTCGAGCCACAGCCCCAGTGGCTGGCTCAGTCGTTTCTTGTCTTTCCGTAGTTGCTGCTGGTGCGGTCGTTGCTCTAGTTCTAACCATCTGCGAAATAGAGTGAAGATGGTCAGATACCAATTTGTATCACCTAGATACCAATTGGACTCAAGTAGTAGCACGAAAGAAAGAATGAAAGAATGGAATTTTCCTAAAGTCTTATAGCCTCTCAAAGAAAAGTAAAGGCGTCCCCCTACCGTTCCTTAAGACTCTACTAGACTCGTTCTTGTGTGATGAGACCAATGAACCTAATGCTTTGATACCAAGTCTGTCACGACCCAAATCGGGGACGCGACTGGCACTTACATTCACCCTCCTATGTGAGCGAACCAACCCATCTAAACCTTAACATTTTAATACAATATCAACAAAAGTAATGCGGAAGACTTAACTCATATAAACAATTCAATAACTATTATTATTATCCCCAAAATCTGGAAGTCATCATCACAAGAACATCTATCCTCAAATTACTAAACTAAAAATGTCTAAGAACAAAATACTAAAGAGCTAGTCCATGCCGGAAGTTCAAGGCATCCAGACTCGAAGAAGAAGACCCAGTCCAAGCTAGAAGCATTAGCTCACCCTGAAGATCCGGTATGACGAAGACTGGCTTGATTTACTGCTGAGTTGAAGTTGACGGAACGTTTGCTGCATTACATAAATAACAAGAAGAAAACATAAAAGTAGGGGGTCAGTACAACCACAAGTACTGAGTAGATATCATCGGCTAACTCAAAATAGGGAACAATATATATCAATAATAACGTAAATCAACCACAATACTTAACATGTAGCAACAACAATTACTTCCTCATTAACAATCACCGTCAAGTTCACACATGAGGACTCAAGCCTCAATACCATACTCATTTGGGAATTAAGTTCATTAGATTGAGTATATTCATTATCTTTCAAGATTCATTATCTTTCTTCCTCTTGTGTCGGTACGTGACACTCCGCTCCTCTAATTCTATCCTGGTGCCGGAACGTGGCACTCCGATCCTCATATACTATCCTGGTACCGAAACGTGGCACCCGATCCATATACTATCCTGGTGTCGGAACGTGACACTCCGATCCTCATATTCATTCTATCCTGGTACCGGAACGTGGCATCCGATCCATATTCTATCCTGGTGTCGGAACGTGACACTCCGATCCTCATATTCATTCTATCCTGGTACCGGAACGTGGCACCCGATCCCCTAATTCATCAAGCCTTCTTTTACACTAAGGCATCATCATTCTCATTATATAATTTATCAAGCCTTCTTTCATACTAAGGCATCATCAATCTTATTATATAATATATCAAGCGAATTAGGGTTCTTTCAAGATTTGGGATTCAATAGCTTCATCATGCTTTGTTAATTCATCACAATTTCATAATCATAATCATGCAAGCATACAATTTAAGCACATAGCAGGGTTTACAATACTATCAACACATAATATTCACTATTAAGAGTTTACTACGAATATCGTAACATAAACCATAACCTACCTCCACCGAAGAATTGGAATCAACAAGTTAATCCTCAAGATGCTTTGTTCCTCTCTCTCTTGATCGATTCTCCCTTTCTCAATTCGTTTCTCTCTTTTATCTCTTGTTCTCTCTCTTTTGTTTTATTCAAACCCTCTTTCCTTTACCCTAATTACAATATAATTAAGTGTAAAAGAGGACAATAAAACCCACTAATTAACTTAAGGTTACCTCTTTTAACCCCCAAGTAATTAGACTTATTAATATTAACCCTCAATCTTTATAATTAAGGAAAGAATAGTCCAAAACGACCCTTAAAACGTGGGGAGAAATCCTAAACTGCCTGGGATTTGCGCAACCTGTGACGGCCCGTCGTGCCTGCGACGGTCCGTCACGCAGGTCGTCGCAGCCTCCCACAATCCCATTTTTTCACTAAGTGTACTGTGACGGTCCGTCACACTTGTGACGGTCCGTCCTGCACCCCCGTCATGGCGGTCAGAAACTCGTTTCTTGTACCAAATTCTCAAAAGTTGAAGTGTTTTGCAACGGGAGCTCACGACGGTCCGTCGTGGCTGTGACGGCTCGTCCTGCAGGTCCGTCACAATTTACAGAGAGTCGATTTTTATATCCAAATTGAAGAATTCTAAGTGTCATGGAACGACACCTCCTCGACGGGCCGTCGTGACATCCATCGTGCCAGCCAGTTTTTCCAGAATAAAATCTGCTGCTCAAAACAACTAAACAGGTCGTTACAACTTTAGACTCTAAAACAAAACTTTGAGGAATTCCCTTCCTTAGATCCTTTAACAATCAAAAGTAAAAAAAAACCTCTACGACTCCAATCATGTGTAAGTCCTTTCAAATGCTCGATATTCAACGCAATCAGTCATTATTACCTTATAAATTCATACCGTTAAAAAAGATATCACCAAGAATACATACTTATAATGAAAATTTGAATTGTGAGTCCAATTGTATAACACAATGCCCTTATCAATCAACATTAGCTCATACCTTGATGGTTTTTAGGAATTCATGTATCTTAACTTATCATTGTTTGCCTATTCATAGATCTTACAATGTCCTTCACTAAAATTTCAATAGTATCACTATTAAACTTAAAACCACAAAAGAACTTATCGTCACACTCGAGTTGTACGTATGTACACTCTTTTCTCAAGTCTTGTGCTTTAGTTTTTAACCAATCTGAAACAATTATCATAACCAAAACAAATCATATCGAACAAAACATCTACGTACCCAATTATGAACCCCTTTGAGATTCATTTTTAGTCCTTCCAATCAGAGAAAATATTAAATCCTCACCTATTTCTGAAGGCTATACATCCCATAAATTTTATCTTGTTTTAATTACGACTCTAGTTCTATTCGAGTGGTGTACCAACATCTCTTAAAACTTGCCATAGACCCACATTACTCACTAACTAGTAGAAAATCACAACCTTAGATACTCGCAAGTCTTTATTACATACAAAAATTATTTAACCAACAAATCCTAATCATATAATTTCATCCCAATTACAATTTCTCATGATTCCTTTTTTTTTTTTAACATCATGTTAAGTTAACCCTTTTAATCACTATGAAGTGAACCTTTTCCTCGATCTGACACCTTAAACTTAGGTATACCAATCAAATTCAAGGGACTAACCCAATTTTATATGCACTTTATTGCTAAAATCTTCAATTTACTTCACTCAAGTATACTCACTAGGGGTTTATTTCCCTATAAGTTTGTCATTCTAGTATATGTCTACCCTTTGAATCTTGAGATAAAATTACCAGTCCTCATTCAGATGCTTCAAGATATATTTCACAACTCAAATGTATTAATATTGTACCAAAGATCCACCACTTAAATTTGTTTTTTATAATAATGCTCAATTCAAAAACCCTTAGTAATAAACTAGTTGGTTTTTTAAATGTGAAAGCAACACTGAATCTCGTTATCTAAACATGTCATACCACTAGTAACTCCTTAAGTAGTTAGTATTCACACTTGACAATCTATGTATTCATTTCCATGTAACATTAGTACCGTCAAAGGTCGTTAAATTCATTACTAGAACACATCATGTTTATCGATAATATCATACCTAAATAGCCCACACAGTTTTACCCATTTAATAACTGTAAAACATTATGGAATTTATTCTCTCTCTAGCCCAAGAAATTTTCTTTAATTCTTAGATCAAGTCAATAACAAAGGCAATACACTTCAAAACTCTAACCAAGTAAGAATTGATGACCCTTTCTGATATACACTCAATCTATGGATCGTAGTAGAGATTTTGACCTTAACTGGTGCAACATATACCTCTTGTTATTCTATAACTCATATCTCCTCCTATCCCTGAAGTCTAGGGTATATAATTCTTCATGAATATGATAGAAAAATGTTACCTTAAGTTATAGATAGTTTCTTTACTAATCACCACTCAACATGAGACTATTATCATATTACGTATCATCAGAACTAGTATATCACAAACTTAACACTAAGTCTTTTCACTATATTCATTTTATGAAGCAGCACAAAACAAACAATAATGGAAGCATAAACATATTCAAAATCAATAACCATGAAGAATAGAGTTTCAACTTTATGAACTTAAAAACAAATCATGTTGATTACTAGTCATAAGAGGCCCTATAGTCGATCGAGAAAATATATTCATTTTCCTGGACACATTCTTTTTCTTTTTTTTCCTAGTGTTGCTATTTCAACTTTTAATACTTTAGTACTAACCATATGTTAAATAGAGTGAAGAAGTTCAGATACCAATTTGTATCATCTAGATACCAATTGGATCCAAGTAATAGCACGAAAGAAATAAAGAATAGAGTTTTCCTAAAGTCCTATAGCCTCTCGAAGAAAAGTAAAGGCGTCCCCATACCGTTCCTCAAGACTTTACTAAACTTTTCCTTGTGTGATTAGACCAACGAACCTAACACTCTAATACCAACTTTTTCACGATCCAAAACGAGTCGTGAGTGGCACCCACACTTACCTCCTTAGGTGGGCAAACCAACACATATAAACCCTAATATATACCAATAGTTCAAATATAAATGATATCAATAATGCGGAAGCTCCAAAAGATACTAAGCAACCAATTTAAATAAGTTTCTAAAGTTTAATACTTATCATCCCAAAATCTAATAGTCATCACATCAAGAACATCTAATTTCCAATACTAAGTCTAAGAATATCGAATACACTAAAATAAAGAATAAAATGGTATGTTTCCAAAAGTATAGGACATCATGTCATGACCAAGAGAATCCAACACGAGCTTGAATGGATAGCTCACCCTGTAACTTGATATGCGGAAGGCTGGCTAGGGATGAGGGAAATCAGAAGTCATAGGTACACTCGCTGCATTTCATAAAAGGAAAACAAAGAAGAAAACAAGTAGGGCTCAGTACGAGGCAACATGTACTGAGTAAGTATCATCGGTCAACCCAAAATAGTAACTAATATACAATAAATAATAGTATGAACTCAACTATAGCACTTAACAGGTAATAAACAACAAACAACATGAACAAGTATCAACAAAATTAAAGTAAGCTCGTAATAAGTCAATGATATCAAGATCACACATGAGTACTCATGCCTCCAAACCAAACCATTTTGGGAGTTGAATTCTTTGAGATTGAGTACCTTCCATTAATTCAACATGTTTTTCCTTTAATATTATCATGTCAGAACGTGACACTCCGATCTAAGAATACCGTGTCAGAACGTGACACTCCGATCCAAGAATACCGTGTCGGAATGTGACACTCTGATCCAAGAATACCGTGTTGGAATGTGACACTCATATCCAAGAATATTGTGTCGGAACGTGACACTCTGATCCAAGAATACCGTGTCAGAACGTGACACTCCGGTCCAATTATACTATTAATTTATCCTTTAGTATCATCGCTTTCAATTCATTATATTATTATCTTCATCAAGCCTTCTTTATTCAAGGCATCACTTCGATAGGGAGGGTTAGAGAATATAAATTCTATGGTCTCAAGATTTTAGACCAATCACAAACCACACAACCAAATCACACAATCACACCGTCAAGTACATAGAGAACTTCACAATATCATTCAAGGCATATCAATCACTATTAAGAGTTTACTATTAAATAGCATAAACCATAACCTACCTCCACCGAACAACCAAAGTAAATCAAGCAACTTATCCAATACCTTTTCTTTCTCAATGCTTCTGAACCTTTCCAATCTATCAATCATATGTACATAATATGTAAGTTAACGAGTTTATAAACACTCATACATTCTATGTCTAGCCTAAACCCAAAAACTCATTCAAATTTATAATTAAATGTTTAATCTTGATATCATTTAATTTATCAACTTATATTTTCCAAATTTCAAACCTAGGGTCAAGTTTCAATAACTCAAAACACTAAAATTTTATTCCAAAATACCTATAACGAAGAATCTCACTTTATCAAATTTGTTGCGATAACCCAAACGTTCAAATAATAAGTCCAATAACTTTAGCAATAACAAAAAGGCACCAACCAATAGAAACTAATAAGCCTACTGTTATTCTTTTATATATAATATAACCAATAGTAATTGATTATACATAATATATAGTCACCATTAGTAATTCACTGCATATTATACGATTACTCATTGTATGTTTATATCCTTTCAAGTCCAACCAATAACAACAGAACTGAATAATTTCTATTATATATATATATATAATTGAACTAAATTAGGCCTACAAGATATAATTCCATGTACATCTCTAAGGATTTGAAGCATTGATATGATTTTACCTGGGCATATTTTTGCTCCCATCTCGCTGCCGTAAGTAGGTTTCTTACTTGTTCTCCATTTTCTTAAATAATTAGGTATTAAAAGTGACAAAACTCCTTAACCACTTATTTTCCTATATAGGTCAGATTTAGGGTATTAAAATAAATTATTTCATAAATATATGTCAACTGAATAAATTATTAAAACTATCCCATTATTTCTATAATTGTAGTTATGAATGGTCCAAAATACCTATTTATATTATATTGAAATAGTACATTATGAATTAAAAAGCTCTAATATTTAAAACGACTAAATGGGTTGTTACAGGTAAAGACAGAGTGTATAAATGATATGTTCTTGGAAACTATGACCATCTCTAGGCTCATGACTCTTGGTCAGCATGTTGAGGGTGATAATCTTAAGGAACATGCTAAGAAGAATAAGAAGGCTAGGACTGGAATCTATGAGTATTCTCCACAGAAAATTGGGCGGTGAAATAGCTCACAGGGTTAGCAGGAATTATATACTCCAGCACCTTTATCAACTATTATTCCATCATCTAAGTTCAGACAATATATGAAAGGCATGTATTCGGGCTCTAAATCATTGGGAAGTGTTTTAGGTACCAAAACCTACCCAATTTGTCCTAAGTGTGATAAGAACCATCCGGGCGAGCGCCTTGCATGAAAGGAAAACTGTTTTGAGTGTTGTCAATCTAGTCATAGGTTGAAGAACTGTCTTTGTCAACAGGGTCAAGGAGGATATAATGGTAGATCCAAGTCTACAACTTCAGCAGCATCAGTAGCTCGACAAATCAACTAGTACAGGTGGCGGACAATGTGAGAATAGGAATTTTTCTCTTCAAGCTCACCAGGATCACAAAGATTCTCATGATATAGTCATCGGTACGTCACAAGTCTTTAATCTTTATGCTTATGCTTTGTTAGATATAGAGTATATTCTTTCCTTTGTTACCCTTTTTATAGCAATTAAGTTGTATGTTAGTCCAGAAACCCTATCAAAACCTTTCTCAGTCTCTACTCTAGTTGGTGACCTTTTTGTAGCTAAACGTGTATACAAAAATTTCCCTGTCAGAGTCTCCCAAAAAGTTACATCAACAAATCTTGTAGAGTTAGAATGGTAGACTTCGATATCATTCTAGGCATGGATTGGTTACATTCCTGTTATGCCTTAGTCCATGGTAGAACCAGGATTGTTCTTTTCAGTTTCAGACGAACCAATCTTAGAATAAAAGGGTAGTAGATTAACGCCCATGGGTCGATTCATTTCTTACATTAAGGCTAGAAAGATGATCTCTAAGGGTTATATCTACTATCTAGTTTGGGTTAAGGATTCAAGCTCCAAAACCCCTACTCTTGAGTCAATGTTCGTAGTTAATGAATTCCTAGAAATATTTCCAAAAGATATTCCTAGAGTTCTTTCAAAAGGGAAATTGATTTCGGAATTGATCTTCTTCTAGACACCTAACCTATTTCTATTTCTCCTTACAGAATGGTTCCAGATGAGCTTAAGAAATTGAAAGAATAGTTTAAATACCTTCTAGATAAGAGCTTCATCAGACCTAGTATTTTGTCATGGGTTGCACCAGTGTTGTTTGTAAAGAAGAAAAATGGTTCTCTCAGAATGTGCATTGACTATAGGAAGTTGAACAAGGTCATAATAAATCATAACTACCATATCCCCAGGATTGTTGACTTGTGTGACCAACTTCACTCAAGTATAAACCTCAGATCGAGTTATCATCTGCTCTACGTTAGAGATAGTGACATTCCAAAGACAACCTTCAGAATTTGGTATGGTCATTATGAATTCATAGTTATGTCTTTTGGACAGAGTGCTCAAGGTCGTAGTTCTATACGACGGAAAAGTATAGGACAATTCTTGAAGTGTGGGCAAGACGTTGTATCACCACTTTGGCTCATAGTGATGGTTGTTGGTTAGAGAATGTTCCACAGAAAATGTATTACTTTATCTTAAAAGTAAATTTGAGTTTGTTATTACATTTTCTTTAACAAGCTATGTTTTTCCACTATTTTACAAGTTGTGTGTGTGTATGTTCGTGCGTGTGTGTGTGTGTGAGAGAGAGAGAGAGAGAGTGATGTTTTGGCATTCCAATTCGCATACTTGTACATTCAATGTAGTGATGCCAGTTTGCCTGCATCGTCTTATGATGCATACGCAGGCAACTAGGATCAGCATCCGGCAATACCGTTAATCCTGTGAGCAACTCAGATCCAGTTGGTGAACCTCCCTATATTCCGAAGGACATCATTATCACTCTTTTATTATTTTTAGTTTTCACTTGTTAGGATGATTGGGGGTCCTAACCCGACATCCCTCTTTGTTAAGAGGCTTCATAGGCAGATAATATTAGCTCGTTAGTCTTTTCATTTCACTTGTAAACTATTAAGACTTGAGTTGCCAATTTGGCTAAGTGAATTTCTTTTAGTTATTTATCTTGTGTTTAAGTCTTTCCGTAGGGTAAGTAAGTCAGACCAAGGGTCCTCTCTAAGCCAAAAATGGTCTTTGAGTGCTAGTTGCGCCGAAGGTGTAGTCTCAGGGCATGACACGACATCCAATGCACCATTGATATAGTGAGTAGTTCAGAGTCTGTTAGTGAGCCTTCTTGCTTTCTGGAGGGTCTATTTTTATGGTTTTAAGTATGTATTGTAGTTCATTATGATGTTGTGGGGTTTGACCCAACATCCATATCAGTTTTAGAGGCTTCATAGATAGTCAATCAGATGTAAGTTCATTCGTTATTATTTTGTTATTGGCTTATGTTCATATTTAAGTTGTCACTGTGGCTAAATTAAGTGTTTATTTTTAAAACATTATAAGTTCAGTTTGAGAAAGATAAGTTGTTTAGCATTTGAAATCTTTCCTAAATTTTTTGTCTTCAGATGAGAAAGTAAATCAGGCCAAAGGTTCGCTCGGGGCTAGACATGGTGTCCGACTGCCAGTTTCACCCAGGATGTAGGATCGGGGCGTGACATTTGCTCACCAAAATCATCATTCATTATCGAGTAAAGAGAGACATTTGTTGACACCCAATTTTGACTAATCTATAAGCCTTTCCGAATTTCTTTTTGATTAAATATGTATTTTAAAACCTATTTCTTTATTATATGATTAAAATTATGGTTAATTTTTACTAATTAATCATATACATTACCGTTCACAATTTACGAAAATATTATTATTGTAACGACCTGTTTAGTCGTTTGGGTAAAAAAAATTTCATTTTGGGAAAAACTGGCTGCATGCGACGGACACCACGACGGACCGTCGTGGGCACGACAGACCGTCGAGGGTGTCCCGTTCCAAAACACTTGGAATTGTGAATGTGAGTGTTGAAATTGAGTCTCTGAACTCTGTGACGGACGTGCAGGACGGGCCGTCACAGTCACGACGGACCGTCGTGAGCTCCGTTTCAAAACACTTAGACTTTTGATAATTTGAGGCTGGGAACAACTCTCTGAAAGTCGTGACGGAAGTGCAGGACGGACCGTCGTGGGCACGACGGACCGTCACAGACTCTTCGAGGAAAATGGAGTCTCAGACCGTCGCGACGGACCTGCAGGACGGACCGTCGTAGGCACGACGGACCGTCACAGGTTCCGTCATAACAGTCGGGGTCAGAATTCTGGATATTTTTAAAGGGGTGTTTTGGACCATTCCGGCTTTAATTTATAAAGTTGGTGGGTTAATGTTATTAGTCCAATTCCTTGGGGGTTGAAAGACTAACTTTGGGTAACTTGGTGGGTTGGTTTCATTATCTTTAAGACTTGAAGTCTTGTGATTTAGGGTAAGAAGAGGAAGAGATTAGAAAGAGAAAGAGAAGAGAAAGAGAAGAGAAAGGAGGCGCTTGAGAGAGAAGGAGAAGGCTTCCTTGAAGATTCTTGCTTGAATACAAATCCTTGGTGAAGGTAGGTTATGGTTTATGCTATTTGTAGCAAACTCTCAATAGCAAATGATATGTATTGGGTAATCTTGTAAACTCTTCTATATGCTTAATTGTATGATTGTATGAGTATGATTATATGTTTGTGATGAAATAAGCATGATGAATCTTGTGAACCCTAAATCTTGATGAAACCCTAATTTATGAGATTTGTGATGCCTTAGTATAAATGAAGGCTTGATGTACTTGTTATGAGAATTGTGATGCCTTAGTATAAATGAAGGTTTGATGTACTTGTTATGAGAATTTGTGATGCCTTAGTATAAATGAAGGCTTGATGTACTTGTTATGAGAATTGTGATGCCTTAGTATAAATGAAGGCTTGATGTACTTGTTATGAGAATTGTGATGCCTTAGTATAAATGAAGGTTTGATGTACTTGTTATGAGAATTTGTGATGCCTTAGTATAAATGAAGGCTTGATGTACTTGTTATGAGAATTGTGATGCCTTAGTATAAATGAAGGCTTGATGTACTTGTTATGATATTTGTGATGCCTTAGTATAAATGAAGGCTTGTTGAACTTTGTATTGTTTTGTGATGCCTTAGTATAAAAGAAGGCTTGAGGAACTTTGTGTTGTTATTGTGATGCCTTAGTATAGAATAAGGCTTGATGAACTATGTGTTGTTATGATGATGCCTTAGTATAGAAGAAGGCTTGATGAACTTGTTATGAGAATAGTGATGCCTTGAATAGAGAAGGCTTGATGGAAATAAAATGATTTGAAAACAGTTTTAATAAATTAATTATATTTTTGGATCGGAGTGTCACGTTCCGACACGGTATTTTGGATCGGAGTGTCACGTTCCGACACGGTATTTTTGGATCGGAGTGTCACGTTCCGACACGGTATTTTGGATCGGAGTGTCACGTTCCGACACGGTATTTTGGATCGGAGTGTCACGTTCCGACACGGTATTTTTGGATCGGAGTGTCACGTTCCGACACGGTATTTTGGATCGGAGTGTCACGTTCCGACACGGTATTTGGATCGGAGCCATAGGTTACGGGTTTGATTCTCCCTTGAGGTTGCATGCCAATAAGAGGGGATTAAAAGAGCGAATGGCCGCCCATGGTAGAAATGAGCCATAGGTTACGGGTTTGATTCTCCCTTGAGGTTGCATGCCAATAAGAGGGGATTAAGAGAGCGAATGGCCGCCCATGGCAGAAATGAGCCATAGGTTACGGGTTTGATTCTCCCTTGAGGTTGCATGCCAATAAGAGGGGATTAAGAGAGCGAATGGCCGCCCATGGCAGAAATGAGCCATAGGTTACGGGTTTGATTCTCCCTTGAGGTTGCATGCCAATAAGAGGGGATCAAAAGAGCGAATGGCCGCCCATGGCAGAGACAATACCTGAGAATGAGGATCGGAGTGCCACGTTCCGGCACCAGGATAGAATATGGATCGGAGTGTCACGTACCGACACGAGAGGATAAGTTGTGAATCTTGAAAGATGTTGTTATGCTAAGTCTAAGGAACCTGTTTTTCCTTAATGAGTATGATGTTGAGGCTTGAGTCCTCCTGGATGAACTTGGTGATATTTATTGATGATTGTAGTATTTGTTGTTACTACATTGTTGAGTATTATAGTTGATTTGTGAGATTCATCTGTTATATACTGTTTTCTATTCTGAGTTGGCCGATGATACCTACTCAGTACGTGTGGTTGTACTGACTCCTACTTGTTTGTCTCTTTCTTGTATTTGTGGAGTGCAGCAACCGTGCCGTCGTCTTCAACTCGACCGCGATTCTAGCCAGTCTTCACTGTACCGGATTTTCAGGGTGAGCTATGCTTCTAGCTTGGACTGGATTTTCTCCTTCTCGTCTTGATGCCTTGAAGTTTCCGGCATGGACTAGCTTTCATTTGTGTAGTTTCTTAGAATACTCTTAGTTTCGTAAATTGACTTTAGATGTTCTTGTGATGATGACTTTCGGATTTTGGGGGATATTTATTGTATTTGTTTTTCGTATTGAGTTAAGTCTTCCGCGTTGTATTTGTTTGGGTTTAGATTGGTTGGTTCGCTCACACAGGAGGGAAGTGTGGGTGCCAGTCGCGTTCCGGTTTTGGGTCGTGACAAAGTTGGTATCAGAGCATTAGGTTCGTTGGTCTCATCACACAAGAACGAGTCTAGTAGAGTCTTAAGGAACGGTAGGGGGACGCCTTTACTTTTCTTTGAGAGGCTATAGGACTTTAGGAAAATTCCATTCTTCCATTCTTTCTTTCGTGCTACTACTTGAGTCCAATTGGTATCTAGGTGATACAAATTGGTATCTGACCATCTTCATTCTATTTCGCAGATGGTTAGAACTAGAGCAACGTCTGCGCCAACACCAACACCGGCAAGACAAGAAACGTCTGAGCTAGCCACTGGGGCGGTAGCTCAAAGAAGAGTGGTGGCGAAAGGCCGTGGAAGAGGTCGTGGGAGGACATCTTCTAGAGGAAGAGGACAAGCACCTAGCCCAACTAGTGCTAGGGCGGTGACTCCTCCATCAACTGAGGAAGTGATAAGAGAGGGTGAGGAAGAGGAGAATGAACAAGTGCAGAACGAGGAACTGCCACCCCAACCTACCCCAGAGATGATCAATCAGGTTCTGGCTTATCTTAATGGGTTATCTGATCGGGGCCAGACACCTCCAGTGTTTTCTACACCAGCAACTCAGACTCCGGAGGTACAACATGCGGTTACTGTGGCTCCCCACATGGATGCTCCATTGGAAATAGGCACGTTTCCTCGTCTGACTACAAAGCCAGATGACTCCACCATGGCATCGATATCAAAAAGGTTTCGAAAGGGAGGTGAGTTTAAGGGTTCATACACTAGAGGACAGGGTTCTGGAAGTTACTCAGTCCGACCAATTCAGTCTTCACTACAGACTGTAGTAGGGGGACCACCTCAGACCGGTCAACACTTCTCCGAGAGACCGATGCTTAAATCCAGAGGGTGTTATGGATGTGGAGAGACTGGACACATTAGGAAGTATTGTCCAAGGCGGAGTCACAGAACTCCCACAGTCAGAGGTAATGGTGGTCACCAAAACGACCGAGGTGATGGGCAAACTGGAGCCACTACTGCACCACATGGTAGGAGCAACGGGCAGACTGGTGATAAGGCCCATTGTTACGCTTTCCCTGGGAGATCTGAAGCAGAGACATCAGATGCTGTCATCACAGGTAATCTCTTGGTTTGTGATTGCATGGCTTCCGTATTGTTTGATCCCGGATCCACGTTTTCCTATGTATCTTCTTCATTTGCTACTGGTCTTAATTTGCCTTATGAATTACTTGACACACCTATTCGAATGTCTACTCCGGTGGGTGATTTTGTGAGGATTGAAAAAGTATATAGGTCTTGCTTGGTGACTTTTGTGGGGAGCAACACTTATGTGGTTTTGGTTATCTTAGAAATGGTCGACTTCGATGTAATTCTGGGTATGACGTGGCTTTCTACAAACTTTGCAATTTTGGATTGTAATGCTAAAACTGTGACGTTAGTCAAGCCTGGGACGGATCAGCTAGTGTGGGAGGGCGACTACACTTCCACTCCGGTTCGTGTCATCTCCTTTCTTCGTGCTAAGAGGATGGTTAGCAAAGGGTGTTTAACTTTCTTGGCACATCTCAAGGATGACACTACACGGATACCTCCAATTGAGTCAGTTTCAGTTGTTTCTAAAGATGGAGTGATGGTGGATCCATCTAAGATTGACACAGTGAAGAATTGGGTAAGGCCTACAAACGTGTCAGAAATAAGAAGCTTTGTTGGTTTAGCTAGCTACTACCGACGATTTGTCAAGGAATTCTCTTCTATTGCTTCCCAATTGACGAATTTGACTAAGCAGAATGTTCCATTTGTATGGTCAGATGAATGTGAGGAAAGCTTTCAGAAGCTTAAGACCTTGTTGACTACCGCACCAATTCTTACCTTGCCGGTAGAGGGTAAGGACTTCATTGTTTATTGTGATGCATCCTATTCTAGTTTGGGTGCAGTGCTAATGCAAGATAAGAATGTGATTGCTTATGCTTCGAGGCAATTGAAGGTGCATGAACGTAACTATCCGACTCATGATTTGGAGTTGGCCGCGGTAGTATTTGCACTAAAGCAATGGAGACACTATTTGTATGGGGTTAAGTGTGAGGTCTATACGGACCATCGTAGCCTACAGTATGTCTTCACTCAGAAAGACTTGAATTTGAGACAGAGGAGATGGATGGAACTACTCAAGGACTACGACATCACTATTTTATACTATCCGGGAAAAGCAAATGTTGTGGCAGATGCGTTGAGTAGAAAGGCGGTAAGCATGGGAAGTCTAGCTCATTTGCAAGTCTCTAGGCGCCCATTGGCTAGGGAAATCCAAAATTTGGCTAATGATTTTATGAGGCTAGAAGTAAATGAGAAAGGAGGATTTCTAGCTTGTGTGGAGGCGAAATCTTCTTTTCTTGGCCAGATTAAGGGGAAACAGTTTGAGGATGAGAAACTAAGTCAAATCCGGGATATGGTGTTGCGAGGAGAGGCTAAGGAAGCAATAATTGATGACGAAGGTGTTTTGAGGATTAAGGGAAGAGTATGTGTGCCTCGTGTTGATGACTTGATCTACACTATTCTTACAGAGGCTCATAGTTCCAGATACTCTATACATCCTGGTGCAACCAAGATGTACCGTGATCTAAAACAACACTTTTGGTGGAAAGGAATGAAGCGTGACATTGTGGATTTTGTTGCTAAATGTCCGAACTGTCAGCAAGTAAAGTACGAACATCAGAGGCCCGGAGGAACACTTCAAAGAATGCCCATTCCTGAATGGAAGTGGGAGAGAATTGCAATGGACTTTGTGGTTGGTCTTCCAAAGACATTGGGGAAGTTTGACTCCATTTGGGTAATTGTGGACAGATTAACTAAGTCTGCTCACTTCATTCCGGTCAAGGTGACCTACAATGCAGAAAAGTTAGCCAAAATCTACATATCAGAAATCGTTCGGTTACATGGGGTTCCACTTTCCATCATATCTGATAGAGGTACGCAGTTTACTTCTAAGTTTTGGAGAACCTTGCATGTTGAATTAGGTACTAGATTGGATCTTAGTACTGCATTTCATCCTCAGACCGATGGTCAGTCTGAGCGAACGATTCAGGTGTTGGAGGATATGCTCCGTGCGTGTGTGATAGAATTTGGTGGCCATTGGGATAACTTCTTACCCTTGGCGGAGTTTTCATACAATAATAGCTATCACTCCAGTATTGACATGGCTCCATTTGAAGCATTGTATGGGAGGAAATGTAGGTCTCCCATCGGTTGGTTTGATGCGTTTGAGGTCAGACCTTGGGGTACTGATCTGTTGAGAGATTCATTGGAGAAGGTGAAAGCTATTCAAGAAAAGCTTTTAGCGGCTCAAAGTAGACAAAAGTAATATGCGGACCGAAAGGTTAGAGACTTAGAGTTCATGGAAGGTGAACAAGTCTTGTTGAAGGTTTCACCCATGAAAGGGGTGATGCGGTTTGGAAAAAGGGGTAAGTTGAGTCCAAGGTATATTGGACCATTTGAGGTACTTAAGCGAGTAGGGGAGGTGGCTTATGAATTAGCCTTGCCTCCAGGGCTGTCCAGAGTGCATCCGGTATTTCACGTGTCCATGTTGAAAAGATACCATGGGGATGGAAATTACATCATCCGTTGGGATTCAGTTCTACTCGATGAGAATTTGAATTATGAAGAAGAACCTGTTGCTATTCTGAATAGAGAAGTTCGCAAGTTGAGGTCGAGAGAGATTGCATACATTAAAGTTCAATGGAAGAATCGACCGGTTGAAGAGGCTACTTGGGAGAAGGAGGCAGATATGCGGGAAAAATACCCACATCTGTTTACAGATTCAGGTACTCCTTTTCACCCTTGTTTTTCTTCTTTTGATCGTTCGGGGACAAACGATGGGTAAATTGGTATCTATTGTAACGACCTGTTTAATCGTTTGGGTAAAAAAATTTTCATTTTGGGAAAAACTGGCTGCATGCGACGGACACCACGACGGACCGTCGTGGGCACGACGGACCGTCGAGGGTGTCCCGTTCCAAAACACTTGGAATTGTGAATGTGAGTGTTGAAATTGAGTCTCTGAACTCTGTGACGGACGTGCAGGACGGGCCGTCACAGTCACGACGGACCGTCGTGAGCTCCGTTTCAAAACACTTAGACTTTTGATAATTTGAGGCTGGGAACAACTCTCTGAAAGTCGTGACGGAAGTGCAGGACGGACCGTCGTGGGCACGACGGACCGTCACAGACTCTTCGAGGAAAATGGAGTCTCAGACCGTCGCGACGGACCTGCAGGACGGACCGTCGTAGGCACGACGGACCGTCACAGGTTCCGTCATAACAGTCGGGGTCAGAATTCTGGATATTTTTAAAGGGGTGTTTTGGACCATTCCGGCTTTAATTTATAAAGTTGGTGGGTTAATGTTATTAGTCCAATTCCTTGAGGGTTGAAAGACTAACTTTGGGTAACTTGGTGGGTTGGTTTCATTATTTTTAAGACTTGAAGTCTTGTGATTTAGGGTAAGAAGAGGAAGAGATTAGAAAGAGAAAGAGAAGAGAAAGAGAAGAGAAAGGAGGCGCTTGAGAGAGAAGGAGAAGGCTTCCTTGAAGATTCTTTCTTGAATACAAATCCTTGGTGAAGGTAGGTTATGGTTTATGCTATTTGTAGCAAACTCTCAATAGCAAATGATATGTATTGGGTAATCTTGTAAACTCTTCTATATGCTTAATTGTATGATTGTATGAGTATGATTATATGTTTGTGATGAAATAAGCATGATGAATCTTGTGAACCCTAAATCTTGATGAAACCCTAATTTATGAGATTTGTGATGCCTTAGTATAAATGAAGGCTTGATGTACTTGTTATGAGAATTGTGATGCCTTAGTATAAATGAAGGTTTGATGTACTTGTTATGAGAATTTGTGATGCCTTAGTATAAATGAAGGCTTGATGTACTTGTTATGAGAATTGTGATGCCTTAGTATAAATGAAGGCTTGATGTACTTGTTATGATATTTGTGATGCCTTAGTATAAATGAAGGCTTGTTGAACTTTGTATTGTTTTGTGATGCCTTAGTATAAAAGAAGGCTTGAGGAACTTTGTGTTGTTATTGTGATGCCTTAGTATAGAATAAGGCTTGATGAACTATGTGTTGTTATGATGATGCCTTAGTATAGAAGAAGGCTTGATGAACTTGTTATGAGAATAGTGATGCCTTGAATAGAGAAGGCTTGATGGAAATAAAATGATTTGAAAACAGTTTTAATAAATTAATTATATTTTTGGATCGGAGTGTCACGTTCCGACACGGTATTTTGGATCGGAGTGTCACGTTCCGACACGGTATTTTTGGATCGGAGTGTCACGTTCCGACACGGTATTTTGGATCGGAGTGTCACGTTCCGACACGGTATTTTGGATCGGAGTGTCACGTTCCGACACGGTATTTTTGGATCGGAGTGTCACGTTCCGACACGGTATTTTGGATCGGAGTGTCACGTTCCGACACGGTATTTGGATCGGAGCCATAGGTTACGGGTTTGATTCTCCCTTGAGGTTGCATGCCAATAAGAGGGGATTAAAAGAGCGAATGGCCGCCCATGGTAGAAATGAGCCATAGGTTACGGGTTTGATTCTCCCTTGAGGTTGCATGCCAATAAGAGGGGATTAAGAGAGCGAATGGCCGCCACGGGTTTGATTCTCCCTTGAGGTTGCATGCCAATAAGAGGGGATTAAGAGAGCGAATGGCCGCCCATGGCAGAAATGAGCCATAGGTTACGGGTTTGATTCTCCCTTGAGGTTGCATGCCAATAAGAGGGGATTAAGAGAGCGAATGGCCGCCCATGGCAGAAATGAGCCATAGGTTACGGGTTTGATTCTCCCTTGAGGTTGCATGCCAATAAGAGGGGATTAAAAGAGCGAATGGCCGCCCATGGCAGAGACAATACCTGAGAATGAGGATCGGAGTGCCACGTTCCGGCACCAGGATAGAATATGGATCGGAGTGTCACGTACCGACACGAGAGGATAAGTTGTGAATCTTGAAAGATGTTGTTATGCTAAGTCTAAGGAACCTGTTTTTCCTTAATGAGTATGATGTTGAGGCTTGAGTCCTCCTGGATGAACTTGGTGATATTTATTGATGATTGTAGTATTTGTTGTTACTACATTGTTGAGTATTATAGTTGATTTGTGAGATTCATCTGTTATATACTGTTTTCTATTCTGAGTTGGCCGATGATACCTACTCAGTACGTGTGGTTGTACTGACTCCTACTTGTTTGTCTCTTTCTTGTATTTGTGGAGTGCAGCAACCGTGCCGTCGTCTTCAACTCGACCGCGATTCTAGCCAGTCTTCACTGTACCGGATTTTCAGGGTGAGCTATGCTTCTAGCTTGACTGGATTTTCTCCTTCTCGTCTTGATGCCTTGAAGTTTCCGGCATGGACTAGCTTTCATTTGTGTAGTTTCTTAGAATACTCTTAGTTTCGTAAATTGACTTTAGATGTTCTTGTGATGATGACTTCCGGATTTTGGGGGATATTTATTGTATTTGTTTTTCGTATTGAGTTAAGTCTTCCGCGTTGTATTTTGAGTTAAGTCTTCCGCGTTGTATTTGTTTGGGTTTAGATTGGTTGGTTCGCTCACACAGGAGGGAAGTGTGGGTGCCAGTCGCGTTCCGGTTTTGGGTCGTGATAATTATTTTATCATTGTCGTTGTTATTGTTGTTGTTCTTATTGTTGTTGTTATTGTTGTTGTTGTTGTTATTGTTGTTGTTATTGTTGTAGTTATTGTTGTTGTTGTTATTGTTGTAGTTATTGTTGTTGATGATGATGTTGTTGTTGTTATTATTATTATTATTATTATTATTATTATTATTATTATTATTATTATTATAATAATAATAATAATAATAATTATTATTATTATTATTATTATTATTATTATTGTAATTACTATTATTACTATTATTATTGTTATTATTGTTGTTGTTGTTGTTGTTGTTGTTGTTGTTATCATTGTTATTGTTATTGTTATTGTTATTGTTATTGTTATTGTTATTGTTATTGTTATTGTTGTTGTTATTGTTGTTGTTATTATTATTATTAATATTGTTGTTGTTGTTGTTGTTGTTGTTGTTGTTGTTGTTGCTGTTGTTGTTGTTGTTGTTATTGTTATTGTTATTGTTATTGTTATTGATATTTTATTGTTATTATTATTATTATTATTATTATTATTATTATATTATTATTATTATTATTGTTGTTGTTGTTGTTGTTGTTGTTGTTGTTGTTGTTGTTGTTATTGTTATTGTTATTGTTATTATCATTATTATTAGTAGTAGTAGTAGTAGTGGTGGTGGTAGTAGTGTTATTGTTGTTGTTGTTATTATTATTGTTATAGTTATTGTTATTGTTATTGCTATTATTATTATTATTGTTATTATCATTGTTATTATTATTCTTATTGTTATTATTATTATTATTATTATTATTATTATTATTATTATTATTATTATTATTATTATTATTTATTATTATTATTATTGTTATTGTTATTGTTATTGTTATTGTTATTGTTATTATTATTGTTATTATTGTTATTGTTATTATTATTATTATTTTTTGTTTTTATTGTTATTGTTATTGTTATTATTATTGTTATTGTTATTATTATTGTTATCATTATTATATTATTGTTACTATTATTGTTATTATTATTATTGTTATTGTTTGTTATTATTATTATTATTGTTGTTGTTGTTGTTGTTGTTGGTGGTGTTTATTATTCTTATTTTGTTTTGTTGTTATGATTGTTCTCTCTTATTCTTGTTATTATTCTTATTTCTTCTTATTATTATTATCTTATTCTTCTTCTTATTATTATTATTATTCTTCTTTCTTCTTATTATTTCTTATTATTCTTTTAATCCTCCTAATAATCTCTTTTTCTTATTCTTCTTGTTATTATTCTTATTCTTCTTATTCTTCTTCTTTTCTTGTTCTTTCTTATTATTCTTGTTATTCTTCTTATTGTTATTATTTTATTATTATTATTCTTATTATTATATTATTATTATTATCTATTATTGTTATTATTACTATTCTTATTGTTCTTCTTATTCTTGTTATTATTCTTCTCTTGATAGTATTGTTTGTTTTATTATCTCCTCTTATTATTATTCTTCTTCTTCTTCTTCTTATTATTATTATTATTATTATTATTATTATTATCTTTATTATTTTATTTTTATGATTTTATTTTATTTTATTTTGGCAATAAAATGTGAATATTACCATACTACCAAACTAACTCAACAATCTTTACAATCTACGAGCATCTAGTGATCTGAATTCCTTCTAGGATGATCATTCAGTTTCGATCTAGACCTCCATTGCACTTACTAAAAAAGTACAAAACATCATACAAAACCTATATTAAATATAGATTCTCTCTAACAAAACTTGACACCTTCTTGCTTTTCGTGATCTTGTGACCATGCTCACCCTTTCTCTGATTTCCTTTTGAATTTGTGATGTTATATACCTTTTTGTGCCTACATTCAAACCCCTGTACATCTTGCCAGTCATAATAAATCAAGGCTCCATATAATGCAGTTGCTAGTTCCTTGCGAAATTGTCTCCATTGTCTATTTTTGATCCATCACATACAATCCTCTATATTTTTTCCTGGCATTGGAATGCCAGCCCATCTACTCAATGATCCCCAAACCTCAACGATCCAAGTGCAATCTACAAAAATATGTTGTTTGTTCTCTATCGTAGCCAGTGCACACAAGCAACATTTAGTATCTCCTACATCTGGAAACTGTAGCCTCATCATCCTCTCCTTTGTAAGAAGCTTATTCTGGTATGCTACCCACATGATCACCCTTTGTCTAGGTAGCATAATAGAATTCCAGATTAGATCTGCTTCCCTTAGTCTAGTCAAAGAACCCAATATATCAATATAGCATCTAGACACCGAGTAGATTCCATTTCTATACCCCCTTATAGAATGGCTCCCACGGAGTTGAGAGAGTTAAAGGCCAAACTTCAAGAGTTGTTGAGAAAAGGCTTCATTAGACCAAGTGCATCTCCTTGGGGTGCTCCGGTGTTATTTGTGAAGAAGAAGGATGGGAGCTTTCGGATGTGCATAGACTACAGACAATTGAATAAGGTAACTATTAAGAACAAGTATCCCATTCCTCGCATTGATGACTTATTCGATCAGTTACAAGGTGCTTGTGTCTTCTCTAAAATTGATTTGAGATCCGGTTATCATCAATTGAAAATACGGGCAACGGATGTGCCAAAGACTGCTTTTCGAACTAGGTATGGGCACTACGAATTTGTGGTAATGTCTTTTGGTCTTACGAATGCCTCTGCTGCTTTCATGAGCTTGATGAACGGGATTTTTAAGCCATATCTGGATCTCTTTGTGATCGTGTTTATTGACGACATAATGATATACTCAAAGAGTAAGAAGGAACATGAGGAGCATTTGAGAATGGTGTTAGAGTTGTTGAGGAGGAAAAAGCTTTATGCCAAATTCTCCAAGTGTGAGTTTTGGCTAGATTCAGTGTCCTTCTTGGGACACGTGGTTTCTAAGGATGGAGTGATGGTGGATCCATCTAAGATTGAGACAGTGAAGAATTGGGTAAGACCTACTAATGTGTCAGAAATAAGGAGTTTTGTTGGGTTAGCTAGCTACTACCGCCGATTCGTCAAGGGATTCTCTTCTATTGCTTCCCAATTGACGAACTTGACTAAGCAGAATGTTCCATTTGTATGGTCGGATGAGTGTGAGGAAAGCTTTCAAAAGCTTAAGACCTTGTTGACTACCGCACCAATTCTTACTTTGCCAGTAGAGGGTAAGAACTTCATCGATTATTGTGATGCATCCTATTCGGGTTTGGGTGCAGTGCTAATGCAAGAGAAGAATGTGATTGCTTATGCTTCGAGGCAATTAAAGGTGCATGAACATAACTATCCGACCCATGATTTGGAGTTGGCCGCGGTAGTATTTGCACTAAAACAATGGAGACACTATTTGTATGGGGTTAAGTGTGAAATCTATACCGATCATCGTAGCCTACAGTATGTCTTTACTCAGAAAGATTTGAATTTGGACAGAGGAGATGGATGGAACTACTCAAGGACTACGACATCACTATCTTATACCATCCGGGAAAAGCTAATGTTGTGGCAGATGCTTTGAGTAGAAAGGCGGGAAGAATGGGAAGTCTAGCTCATTTGCAAGTCTCTAGACGCCCGTTGGCTAGGGAAATCCAAAATTTAGCTAATGACTTTATGAGGCTAGAAGTAAATGAGAAGGGAGGATTTTTGGCTTGTGTGGAGGCGAGATCTTCTTTTCTTGACAAGATCAAGGGAAAACAGTTTGAGGAGGAGAAACTAAATCGAATTCGGGATATGGTGTTGCGAGAAGAGGCTAAAGAAGCAATAGTTGATGAGGAAGGTGTTTTGAGAATTAAGGGAAGGGTATGTGTGCCTCGTGTTGATGACTTGATCCACACTATTCTTACAGAGGCTCATAGCTCCGGATATTCTATACATCCTGGTGCAACCAAAATGTACCACAACCTAAAACAACACTTTTGGTGGAGTAGAATGAAGCGTGACATTGTGGATTTTGTTGCCAAATGTCCAAATTGTCAACAAGTGAAGTATGAACACCAGAGGCCCGGAGGAACACTTCAGAGAATGCCCATTCCTGAATGGAAGTGGGAGAGAATCGCAATGGACTTCGTGGTTGGTCTTCCAAAGACATTGGGTAAATTTGATTCCATTTGGGTAATTATGGATAGATTAACTAAGTCTGCTCAATTCATTCCGGTCAAGGTGACCTACAATGCAGAAAAGTTGGCCAAAATCTATATCTCAGAGATCGTTCGATTACATGGGGTTCTACTCTCCATCATATCAGATAGAGGTACGCAGTTTACTTCTAAGTTTTGGAGAACATTGCATACTGAATTAGGTACTAGATTGGACCTTAGTACTGCATTTCATCCTCAGACCGATGGTCAGTCTGAGCGAACGATTCAAGTGATGGAGGATATGCTTCGTGCATGTGTGATAGAATTTGGTGGCCATTGGGATAACTTCTTACCCTTGGCAGAGTTTTCATACAATAATAGCTATCACTCCAGTATTGACATGGCTCCATTCGAAGCATTGTATGGGAGGAGATGTAGGTCTCCTATTGGTTGGTTTGATGCATTTGAGGTCAGACCTTGGGGTACTGATCTGTTGAGGGATTCCTTGGATAAGGTGAAAGCTATCCAAGCAAAGCTTTTAGCGGCTCAAAGTAGACAAAAGGAATATGCAGATCGAAAGGTTAGAGACTTGGAGTTCATGGAAGGTGAACAAGTCTTGCTGAAGGTTTCACCCATGAAAGGGGTGATGCGGTTTGGAAAAAGGGGTAAGCTAAGTCCAAGGTATATTGGACCATTTGAGGTACTTAAGCGAGTAGGGGAGGTGGCTTATGAATTAGCCTTGCCTCCAGGGCTGTCCGGAGTGCATCCGGTATTTCACGTGTCCATGTTGAAAAGATACCATGGGGATGGAAACTACATCATCCGTTGGGATTCAGTTTTGCTTGATGAGAATTTGACTTATGAGGAGGAACCGGTTGCTATTTTAGATAGAGAGGTTCGCAAGTTGAGGTCGAGAGAAATTGCATCCATCAAAGTTCAGTGGAAGAATCGACCGGTTGAAGAGGCTACTTAGGAGAAGGAGGCAGATATGCAAGAAAAATACCCACATCTGTTTACAGATTCAGGTACTCCTTTTTGCCCTTGTTTTTCTTCTTTTGATCGTTCGGGGACGAACGATGGGTAAATTGGTATCTATTGTAATGACCTATTTAGTCGTTTTGAGCAGAAGATTTTATTTCTGGGAAAAACTGTCTGAGACGACGGACCGTCATGGGCACGACGGACCGTCGAGGGTGTCTCGTTCCAGAACACTTAGAATTCTAAAATTTGAGCACTAAAATCGACTCTCTGTAATCTGTGACGGACCTGCAGGACGGACCGTCGCAGCTACGATGAACCGTCGTGAGGCCCCGTTTCAAAACACTTCAACTCTTGAGAATTTGGTACAGGGAACGATTCTCTGAACGTCGTGACGGAAGTGCAGGACGGACCGTCACAGGCGTGACGGACCGTCACAGGCGTGACGGACCGTCACAAACTCCTTAGTGAAAAATGGAGTTTCTGGTCTTTACGACGACCTGCATGACGGACCGTCGCAGGCACGATGGGCCGTCATAGGTTGCATAATCCCAGTTGGAGTCGGATTTCTGGTTAAGTTTTAAAGAGGCGTTTTGGACTATTTCTGCTATAATAATATATTTCGTGGGTTTATACTAATAACTCAAATTCTTGAGGGATAAAAGAGGTAACTTTGAGTTAATTAGTGGGGTATTATTGTCATCTTTTACACTTAATTATATGTTAATTAGGGTAAAAGAAAGAGGGTTTGAATAAGAAAAATAGAAAGAACAAGAGAGAGAGAGAGAGAGGAAGCGATCGAACGAGGCAGAGAGAGAAAAACCAAAGCTTGAGAAATTTGCTTGGTTGAATTCAATTCTTCGGTGGAGGTAGGTTATGGTTTTTTTTTACGTTATTCATAGTAGACTCTTAATAGCGAATGATATGTATTGGTAGTATTGTAAACCCTTCTATATGCTTAATTGTATGCTTGCATGAATATGATTATGTGATTGTGATAAAATAAGCATGATGAAGCTATTGAATCCCAAATCTTAAAAGAAACCCTAATTCACTTATTAATGATGATGCCTTAGTGTAAAAGAAGGCTTGATAAATTATATAATGAGATTAATGATGCCTTAGTGTAAAAGAAGGCTCGATAAATTATATAATGAGATTGATGATGCCTTAGTATAAAGAAAGCTTGATGAATTAGGGGATCGGGTGCCACGTTCCGGTACCAGGATAGAATGAGGATCGGAGTGTCACGTTCCGACACCAGGATAGTATATGGATCGGGTGCCATGTTCCGGTACCAGGATAGAATGAGGATCGGAGTGTCACGTTCCGACACCAGGATAGTATATGGATCGGGTGCCACATTCCGGTACCAGGATAGAATGAGGATCGGAGTGTCACGTTCCGACACCAGGATAGTATATGGATCGGGTGCCACGTTCCGGTACCAGGATAGAATGAGGATCGGAGTGTCACGTTCCGACACCAGGATAGTATATGGATCGGGTGCCACGTTCCGGTACCAGGATAGAATGAGGATCGGAGTGCCACGTTCCGGCACCAGGATAGAATATGGATCGGAGTGTCACGTACCGACACAAGAGGAAGAAAGATAATGAATCTTGAAAGTTGTTAATATACTCAATCTAATGAACCTAATTCCCAAATGAGTATGATATTGAGGCTTGAGTCCTCATGGATGAACTTGATGGTACTTATTGATGATTATAGTACTTGTTGTTGGTACATGTTGAGTTTTATAGTTGTTTTATAATATTACTTGATATATATTGTTCTCTATTTTGAGTTGGCCGATGATACTTACTCAGTACCCGTGTTTTGTACTGGCCCCTACTTGTTTGTTTCTTTCTTTGTTATTTGTGGAGTGCAGCAAACGTGCCGTCGTCTTTAACTCAACAGTAATTCTAGCCAGTCTTTACTACATTGGAAATTCAGGGTGAGCTAATGCGTATAGCTTGGACTGGATCTTCTTCTTCAAGTCTTGATGCCTTGAACTTCCGGCATGGACTAGCTTTTATTTGTTTTAGTTTCTTAGACATTTTTAGTTTAGTAATTTGAGGATAGATGTTCTTGTGATGATGACTTCCAGATTTTGGGGAATAATAGATGTTGAATTTTAGTAGTTATTGAATTGGTTTTTATTAATGAGTTAAGTCTTCCGCATTATTTTCTGTTGATATACATTGAAATGTTAAGGTTTAGATTGGTTGGTTCGCTCACATAGGAGGGTAAATGTGGGTGCCAGTTGCGGCTCGGTTTTGGGTCGTGACAATAGGCATGTCAAGCAATTCACAATGTAAATTAAGACCAGTAGCAAATGAGGAAGATACATATGAAAATGTGGAGCCAGGATTAAATAATACAAAAGCCATGAAATCACAAACCAAAAGATTACCTGTGATAACAACATCAGATGTCTCCGCTTCAGACCGTTCGGGGAAAGCATAACAATGGGCCCTATCACCTGTCTACCCGTTGCCCCTACCATGTTGTGCTGTAGTAGCTCCACTTTGCCCGTTACCTCGGCCGTTTTGGTGACCACCATTTCCTCGGCCACCACGTCCTCCAGAATGACGGCCTCTTCCATGACCACCTCTACCTTTGACTATTGGAGGCCTATAACTCTGTTTTGGACAATACCTCTTAATGTGTCTAGTCTCCCCACATCCATAACACTCTCTGGATTCAAGCATAGGTCTCTGTGAGAATGACGAAGTCTAGGGGTAACCTCCAAACTCAGAGGAATGTTGGCTGGTCTGCGATGGACCCCCAGCTACAGCCTGTAGTGAAGACTGAATAGGTCGGGCTGGGTAACCTCCTGAACCCCGCCCTCTGGAGTAAGAACCATTAAACTCACCTTCCTTACGAAACTTCTTAGATGTCGATGCCATGGTGAAGTCGTTTGGCTTCACCCCCTCCACTTCTATCACAAAATCTACCACCTCCTGAAAGGATTTTGCCGCACCAGCTACCTGTAAGGCTGAAATCTGCAAATCTGACCTCAACCCTTTCACGAAACGGTGAATCCTCTATTGTGGACTGAAGCAAAGTTGGGTGGCATACCTGGATAGCTCACGAAACTTAGCCTCATAAGCAGTAACTGACATCCTGCCTTGCTTTAGGCTTAGGAACTCATCTCTCCTCCTATCCCTCAAAGTCCGGGGTATATACTTTTCCATAAATAAACTAGAGAATGATGCCCAAGTCATAGGTGGTGTTTGTGCTGGTTGACACTCAACATATGACCGCCACCACATTTTGGCGTTCCCTTGAAACTGATAGGTCACAAATTCAACACCAAATCGTTCCACTATGCCCATCTTATGTAGCAACTCATGACAATCAACCAGAAAATCATAGGCATCCTCAGATTCAGAACCCTTGAAAACTGGAGGTTTCAATTTCAAGAACTTACTGAAAAGTTCGTGCTGATCACTCGTCATTATAGGCCCTGTAGTCAATCGAGGAAACGTGCCTATTTCCAATGAGGCATCCATGCGGGGAGCCTCAGCAGCGGCATGTTGTACTCTCAGAACCTGAGGCGCCGGTGCAGAAAACACTGGAGGTTTCTGGCTTTGATCAGATAACCCGCTAAGATAAGCAAGAACCTGGTTAATCATCTCTGGGGTAGGTTGGGGTGGTAATTCCTCATTCTACACTTGCTCATTTTCCCCTTCCTCACCCTCTCTTTCTACCTCATCAGTCGGTGGAGGAGTCACTGCCCTAGTACTATATGGGCTAGGTGCTTCTCCTCTTCCTCTAGAGGACGTCCTCCCGCGACCTCTACCACGGCCTCTTGCCACCGCTCCTCTTCGAGCTACAGCCCCAGTGGCTGGCTCAGATGCATCTTGTCTTGCAGGTGTTGGTGTTGGCGCAGTTGTTGCTCTAGTTCTAACCATCTGCGAAATAGAGTGAAGATGGTCAAATACCAATTTTGTATCACCTAGATACCAATTGGATCCAAGTAATAGCACGAAAGAAAGAAAGAATAGAATTTTCCTAAAGTCCTATAGCCTCTCAAAGAAAATTAAAGGCGTCCCCCACACTTACTCTCCTATGTGAGCGAACCAACCGATACAAAACCCAACATTTCAATTATAATATCAACATAAAGTAATGCGGAAGACTTAAACTCATTAATGAAAATCAATTCAACAACTTCTAAACTCAACATCTATTATTCCCCAAAATCTGGAAGTCATCATCATTAGAACATCTATCCTCAAATTACTAAACTAAGAATGTCTAAGAACTAAAATAAATAAAAAGCTAGTCCATGCCGGAAGTTCAACGCATCAAGACATGAAGAAGAAGATCCAGTCCAAGCTAGAAGCCTTAGCTCACCCTGAAATCCGGTGTAATGAAGACTGGCTAGAATTGCGGTTGAGTTGAAGACGACGGCATGTTTGCTGCACTCCACAAATAACAAAGAAAGAAACATACAAGTAGGGGTCAGTACAAAACACAAGTACTGAGTAGGTATCATCGGCCAACTCAAAATAGAAAACAGTATATATCAGTTAATATCATAAATCAACAACAATACTCAACATGTAGCAACAACAAGTACTATACTCATCAATAAGTACCACCAAGTTCATCCATGAGGACTCAAGTCTCAATACCATACTCATTTGGGAATTAGGTTCATTAGATTGAGTATATTAACATCTTTACGGATTCATTATCTTTTTTCCTTTTGTGTCGGTACGTGACACTCCGATCCCCTACTACTATGTGTCGGTACGTGACACTCTGATCCCCTAATTCTATGTGTCGGTTCGTGACACCTGATCCCCTAATACTATGTGTCAGTACGTGACACTCCGATCCCCTAATTCTACGTGTCGGTTCGTGACACCCGATCCCCTAATACTATATGTCGGTACGTGACACTCCGATCCCTTAATTCTACGTGTCGGTTCGTGACATCCGATCCCTTAATACTATGTGTCAGAATATGACACTCCGATCCACACAATTCTCAAATGCTCCTCATGATCCTTCTTACTCTTGGAGTATATCCGTATATCATCAATAAATACGATGACAAAGAGATCCAGATATGGCTTAAAAATCCCGTTCATCAAGCTCATGAAAGCAGCAGGGGCATTCGTAAGACCAAAAGACATTACTACAAATTCGTAATGCCCATACCTGGTTCGAAAAGCAGTCTTTGGCACATCCGTTGCCTGTATTTTCAATTGATGATAACCGGATCTCAAGTCAATCTTAGAGAAGACACAAGCACCTTGTAACTGATCGAACAAGTCATCAATGCGAGGAATGGGGTACTTGTTTTTAATAGTTACCTTGTTCAACTGCCGGTAGTCTATGCACATCCAAAAACTCCTATCCTTCTTCTTCACAAATAACACAAGAGCACCCCAAGGGGAAGCGCTTGGTCTAATGAAGCCTTTACTTAACAACTCTTGAAGTTGGGCCTTTAACTCCCTTAACTCTACTAGATTCATTCTATAAGGGGGTATGGAAATGGGGCAAGTATCGGGCTCCAGATCAATGCAAAAGTCAATATCCCCATCCGGTGGCATACCAGGAAGGTCTGCAGAGAACACATCTAGAAACTCACGGACTATCGGAACTGACTCAATTGAAGGTACTTGGGTGGTATCATCCCTGAGGTATGCCAAGAATGCTAAACACCCTTTACTAACCATTCTATTAGCACGAAGAAAGGAGATGATACGAACTAGAGTGGAAGCGCAGTCACCCTCCCACACTAATGGATCTTTCCCAGGCTTGGCCAACGTTATAGTTTTAGCATTACAATCTAAGATTGCAAAAATTGGAGAAAGTCAAGTCATACCCAGAATTACATCGAAACCAACCATTTCTAAAATAACCAAGTCTACATGAGTATTGCTCCCCACAAAATTCATCAGACAAGACCTATATACCTTTTCAACTATCACAGACTCACCCACTGGAGTAGAAACACGAATAGGCATGTCAAGCAATTCACAATGTAAATTAAGACCAGTATCAAATAAGGAAGATACATATGAAAATGTGGAGCCAGGATCAAATAATACAGAAGCTATGCAATCACAAACCAAAATATTACCTGTGATGACAGCATCAGATGTCTACGCTTCAGACCGCCCGGGGAAAGCGTAACAATGGGCTCTATCACCTGTCTGCCCGTTGCCCCTACCATGTTGTGCTGTAGTGGCTCCAGTTTGCCCGTCACCCCGGCCGTTTTAGTGACCACCATTTCCTCGGTCACCACGTCCTCCAGAATGATGGTCTCCTCTATGACCACCTCTACCTCTGACTATTGGAGGTCTGTAACTCTGTTTTGGACAATACCTCTTAATTTGGCCAGTCTCCCCACATCCATAACACTCTCTGTATTCAAGCATAGGTCTCTGTGAGAATGACAAAGTCTGGGGATAACCTCTAAACTCGGAGAAGTGTTGACCGGTCTGCGGTGGACCCCCAACTAGAGTCTGCAGTGAAGACTGAATAGGTCGGGCTGGATAACCTCCTGAACCCTGCCCTCTGGAGTAAGAACTATTAAACTCACCTCTTTTATGAAACCTTTTAGATGTCGATGCCATGGTGAACTCATCTGGCTTCACTCCCTCCACCTCTATCATGAAGTCTACCACTACCTCAAAGGATTTTGCTGTAGTCGCTACCTGTAAGGCTGAAATCCGCAAATCTGACCTCAATCCCTTCACAAAATGGCAAATCCGCTCTTGTGGACTAAAACAAAGCTGGGTGTCATACCTGGATAATGCACGAAACTTAGCCTCATACGCAGTAACCGTTATCATGCCTTGCTCTAGGCTTAAGAACTCATCTCTCCTCCTATCCCTCAAGGCCCGGGGGATATACTTCTTCATAAATAAGCTAGAGAATGATGCGCAAGTCATAGGTGGTGCCTGTGCAGGTTGACACTCAACATGTGACCGCCACCACATTTTGGCATTTCCCTGAAACTGATAGGTTACAAACTCAACGCCAAATCGTTCCACTATGCCCATTTTATGTAGTAACTCATGACAATCAACCAGAAAATCGTAAGCATCCTCAGATTCAGCACCCTTGAAGACTGGAGGTTTCAATTTCAAGAACTTACTGAAAAGTTCATGCTGATCACTTGTCATTATGGGCCCTATAGTCAAACGAGGAAACATGCCTATTTCCAATGAGGCATCCATGCGGGGAGCCTCAGCAGCAGCCTGTCGTACTTCCGGAACCTGAGGTGTTGGTGCAGAAAACACTGGAGGTGTCTGGCCTTGATCAGATAACCCGCTAAGATAAGCAAGAACCTGATTAATCATCTCTGGGGTAGGTTGGGGTGGTAATTCCTCATTCTGCACTAGCTCACTTTCCCCTTCCTCACCCTCTCTTACTACTTCCTCAGTCGGTGGAGGAGTCACCGCCTTAGTACTAGATGGGCCAGGTGCTTGTCCTCTTTCTCTAGAGGGCGTCCTCCCGCGAACTCTACCATGCCCTTTTGCCACTAATCCTCCTCGGGCTACAGCCCCAATGGCTGGCTCAGTTGCATATTGTCTTGCTGGTGTTGGTGTTCGCGCCGTTGTTGCTCTAGTTCTAACCATCTGCGAAATAGAGTGAAGATGGTCAGATACCAATTTGTATCACCTAGATACCAATTGGATCCAAGTAATAGCACGAAAGAAAGAAAGAATGGAATTTTCTTAAAGTCCTATAGCCTCTCAAAGAAAAGTAAAGGTGTCCCCCTATCGTTCCTTAAGACTCTACTAGACTCGTTCTTGTGTGATGAGACCAACGAACCTAATGCTCTGATACCAAGTTTTTCATGACCCAAAATGAGCCGCGAGTGGCAGCCACACTTATCCTACTATGTGAGCGAACCAACCAATCTAAACCCCAATATTTCAACCATAATAAACAGAATATAATGCGGAAGACTTAAAACTCATAAATATAACCAATAAACAACTTCTAAAATTCAATCTTCTTATTCCCAAAAACTGGAAGTCATCACCACAAGAACATCTATCCTCAAATTTACTAAATCTAAGAGTATCTAAGAAGCTAACATAAATAAACATCTAGTCCATGCCGGAATTTCAAGGTATCAAGACATGAAGAGGAAGATCCAGTCCAAGCTAGAAGCAATAGCTCACCCTGAAATCTGGCGTGATAAAGACTGGCTAGAGTTGAGGTTGAGTTGAAGACGATGGCACGTTTGCTGCGCTCCACAATTATTAAAGAAAAACAATACAAGTAGGGTTCAGTACAAGGCACAAGTACTGAGTAGGTATCATCGGCCAACTCAAAATAGAAAAACAGTATATATCAGATAATAACATAAAATCAGCTAATATTCTTAACAGGTGACAACAACAATTACCATAACCCGTGGTCACAACACCAAGCACATCTATGAGGACTCAAGCCTCCACACCCTACTCATTTGGGAAACAAGTTCTTTAGATTGAGTATATTAACATATTTCAAGATTCATTCTCTTTACTATCCTAGTGTCGGAACATGACACTCCGATCCATCTACTATCCTGGTGTCGGAACGTGACACTCCGATCCACATACTATCCTGGTGTCGGAACGTGACACTCCGATCCATATACTATCCTGGTGTCGGAACATGACACTCTGATCCATATACTATCCTGGTGTCGGAATGTGACACTCCGATCCATATACTATCCTGGTGTCGGAACGTGACACCCGATCCTCTATTACTATCCTAGTGTCAGAACATGACACCCGATCCTCTATTACTATCCTGGTGTCGGAACGTGACACCCGATCCTTTAATCTCTTTTTTTTAGTTCATCAAGCCTTCTTTTATACCAAGGCATCATCATTAACAAAGTAAATTTAGGATTTAAGATTCAACAGCCTCATCATGCTAATTCATCACAATTATATAATCACATCATGCAAGCACACAATTAAGCATATAGAAGACTTTATAATACTACCCAATACATATCATTCGCTATTAAGAGTTTACTATAAGATAGTATAAACCATAACCTACCTCCACCGAAGAATCGTGATCAAGCGATCTACTTTCCAATGCCTTTGCTTTCCTCTTCGTTCTCTCTTCTTGATCGTTCGTTTCTCCCTCTCCTTGTTCTTTCTATTTTTCTTATTCCAAACCCTTTTTCTTTACCCTAAGTGTCATATAATTAAGTATAAAAGATGATAAAATAACCCACTTTTTATTTCAAGGTTATCTCTTTTAACCCCCAAGTAATTGAATTATTAACATTAACCCACTAACTTTATAAATATAAGCATGAATAGTCCAAAACGCCCCTTAAAAACTTATAATAGAAATCCGACCCAGTCAGGGTTACGCAGCCTGTGACGGTCCGTCCTGCAGGTCCGTCACAAAGTTCAGAGAGTTAATTCTGTGGAAAGATTTGTGACGGTCCGTCGTGCTAACGACGATACGTCCTGCCATTCCATCACGAAATTCAGAGAGTCGATCTCAATACCCAAATTTCAAAATTCTAAGTATTTTGGAACGAGACCCCCTCGACGATCCGTCATGGGATCCGTCAACCAAGACAGTTTTTCCAGAAATAAAATCTGCTGCTTAAAACGACTAAACAGGTCATTAAATTATTATTATTATTATTATTATTATTATTATTATTATTAATTTTTTTTACCGATTTATAAATTTGAAATAATTAATTAAGTTATCTATTATCGTCTATAATATATAAGTGTATTTATCTTATATGAAAATTATTTAATATTAGTAGTATAACCATTTATTGCATAACAATTTATTAAATCTTTCTGTAAATCACTTAAATTTTAGTCTGTTTATTCAATCTTATTTAATTTCAGCCTTTTCTACTCATTTTTATCACAATTCTAGCCAATTTGAACCAATTAATTCAAACCTTGTCTCAAGACCTCATCTATAATTTCAACCATCCGTTCCATTCTTTTAAACTCAACCAATATCTAAGATTGAGTCTCATACCAGTTTCATATATAAATATCATAACACCCTAACCCTATTTTCATTTTTTCTCTTCATTCTCTTTGAAAAGTCCAGGCGCCGCTCCTCTTCTCCCAACATCGTCCATCGCAAAGCCCATTGACAAATCCCCTTCTCCACCCTCACTCGCAGGACCAACCACCAAGCGAGCCCTTCTCCTTCTTCTCTCTCCTCATGACGCTTCTCCAACCACCAGTGGATAACATCCACTTCACCATCCAAATCAGTCGCCCCTCTCCTCCCTTTCTCTTTCCCTCTGACTCTCATTGGTTCTGACCAAAAATTCCGACAAGACAACCACTGTGAAGATCCATTTGACTTTGACCATTCAAGCCAATCATCATCGTTCCCCCAACGAGATCGACAACAATGACAACAAGAGCATCGTTTCTCCGTCGCTCCAACCAGCGAGACCCGATGGTGCCTTGATGTTTTTGGGGGCTATTGAATAGTCGGATCTTAATAGATTCATTCAGGTTTATCTTTTTTATTATCTTATATTTTTAATAAATTTCTTAAATTGCCTAATCTTTTTTATCATACTAATTCTAAGTGTATTCTTACGCTATATAAAATTTAATAATAATCATTAAATCTCCTTTTAACATCATTTCCTTATGATTTTTAGTTTCTAAACTTGTGCATTTTCTACTTTATGTGTTCATATTTTTGTTTGAATGTACTCTGCTTTTTTGTAAATGGGTATTATTACACCCTTATGTTTTTCTTTAAAAACACTGATTGAGTTGTAGTTCTTGATTCAATTGTAGCAAGTCTTACTATGCGACTATGATTGTTTTTTAATGAATTGATTGACTATTCTAAAAATCTCCATGATTCATGCTTCTTTCTATTTTTGTTCCCTTAATCGATTGATACACCTTCATATTTACCTATCCTTGATAAACATTGACATGATTTTCTCCTTGATTAACTCTATTTTATTCTCTAACTTTTCTTTCTTTTAGTTAGTGTTGACAACTTTGATTTAATTATTCTTGGCAAATTTTTGCCAGATATGGTAAGTAAATATATATATATATATATATATATATGTATATATATATACATGTATATATATATCTAGCAACTTTAACTTTAGATGTTGTTGGTTTATTTAAATTTCAACTTGCATGATATATTTTAATATTATTGGTTTGGAATCAATCAGGTAATATATATATATATACATATACATATATATATATATATATACATATATATGTATATATATATGTATATATATATACATATATATATACATATATATAATAAATATATGTATGTATATATATACATATACATATATACATATATATATATATGTATATATACATATATACATATATATATATATATATATATATGTATATATGTACATATATATATATATATATATATATATATATATATATATATATATATATATATATATATATTGCCATATTTAAAGGTTACATATATATATATATATATATATATATATATATATATATATATATATATATATATATATATATATATATATATATATATGTAACCTTTAAATATGGCAATATCTAAATCATGTTATTTTAGACTGATGTATTTAACTGTATTAACCATGGATACTTCAAAATTAGAAGATCATTCATGATTATTTCCTTCGATATATTTATTATGATAGAGTGCTGGTTGTAATTTCTAATTCTCAATTGACTGTATTGCTTATTAAATTGCACTATTTTAATACCAATTGATTTATGGTAAAATTCATGCATTGATGTTTCCTATTACTTTTTTATTTTTGAAAAACTTTAACTCTGTATCAAATTTGATTAACTGAACTTTTGAAACTCGCATTATACTATCATTGAATAAATACCAAGAATGTGGGTCTAATTGAGTAGAATAAGCTTCTTTCTTTTTCTCTATTTTGTACTTATTGATGTGTCCTCTATATTCTATGCAATATTTTTTAAAAAAATAAAATCTTTGAGACCATATTCTAAATCTATAAAATTTGAGAATTCCTTATGCTATAACCAAAGCATGAGATATTTATTTAAGCATTAGTCTACCTAACTACAAGATAGACAATTCAACTTGTCCTGATAACAAGTGGCATTGCTTCATTGTTTGGTAAAGGGCACTAAAATCATAATCCCTCCCTTCATATTACGCTTCTAATCTTACTAAGTTTGGATCGGATCTTCTTCTTTTTTGAACTCGTGTGTCTTATGAGTATTTTGATGGGTAAGAGCTTTCAAAAGTTGATTGTGCTCATTCATACCATATTGATTGCATACAAAGAGTGGAAGACGCTCGAGAATGCTTGTGCCACATGCAAGTAGATAATGCCAGCTATTCTACCTTAACCATAAGATTCATGCTTTCAATGTTCACTCGGCTATAACCAATCAATGTAATTTGAGCTAAATGAATTGACTTATGGTGTTATTCTGCATTGGTCGTTCAATAGAGCTTAATATCAGAGCTGAGCGAACCATTTCCTATTTATGATTAGTTGAAGACAAGTCAACATGGAATGCATGAATTCTCAAGGTAGCATAACTGACACTCTCCTCTTGTGCATGAGAAAGTATTCTGAAGCAAGTTCCACTTTTTTATGCAATCCATATGATACAAATGGCCACAATCAATTTTTCCAAGTTCTTCCCCCATCAAATACTCATCCTAAGATACACAGACCAAAGAAGTAGGTTGAATCAAACTTAAGCTTACAGACTTAAGGGAAGAAGGAATTCTAAAATTTAGGTGCTTTTTACTAAACAGATGGAACATTGCTCCTTGTTCTCAAGACATATTGATTTGTCTTCCTGATAGTTATGTAGACTAATGTTTAAACATATCTTTTTATTGTGTATTCTTATCTGGACGTCAAATATCTTGACTAATCTTGGATGAAGGTCAGGTCTGAAGCATTGTGGGTGTGATAGGGCCGAACAAGAAGACGAGCAGAGAGAGAAAAATCTGAAGACTTTGTTCCCATACTAGAAGGGAATTGCTTTGAGGAAAGTAAGAAAGAAAAAGAAGTGGTTGACCAAGTATGTTTAACATAATATTTGTTTATCATTAAACATGTCTTTCGCATTATCAGGCTTATCATTTTGAATTTTTTATAGGCTGGTGAAATATTGGGTATATTAATAAAAATATTCAAGGCAGATTTGTTGCAATAAAGATTATTCACAAAGCAAAAGTCATTTCAAAAGGAATAACATTGTTCATTCTCAACAAGGGACCTGATTGAATGTTGCAGCGTCTTTAGTTGGTTTTTGTGTTCTGTGTCTTGTTCTCTTATATTGTAAATCTACTACAACTATAAAGGATAGTAGATCGTTTCTTCTATTATCTTTGTGATCTGATTAGGTGGCCTAGTGTTACATATGGTGTAGTGCTGAAGTCTATATCATCTAGAGATAGTTGGTATAGTGAACAATAATGTTATTGCTTAGTTGTCTTGTAATAGAGGTGTTACAAGGGTGATAGGATTAAAAGTTTAATCCACTGTAATTACTTGATTTTGCAGTTACGAGTTTCTTGAAATTGGTGGAGCCTTGAGAATTTCTATGAGAGAGCAAGTTGTGGTTTTTTCCTCCCTTGAGCAAAGAGGCTTCCACGTAAAAACTTTGGGTCTTCTACCTTTCAGCATCTACTTCAATACTTTATTTACCTTTTTTTATGGGACCCGATCTCTATCATAGAGGACTTGTAAGCCAACAATATTTTCAATATTTTTCTCCAGACTTCAGATATCTGGACTACTTTTGGACATTGTGGATGAGATTAAGCAGATCGTCACAGCCAGTTCAAGTTGAACAAGCGAACGTGAAGAGATCTCAAAATCTGATCAAGAACATGGGCGCATGCTATTTCATTTATTTGAATACCACTAATGTCATATCGAGTCTGCTTTTTATCTCCTTCGTATATGTGCAGAACACAGTGGATTCTGCTTTCAAGTTTCTAGTGGGAGGTATTATATGGTGTTGGAAACCTTTCTTGTTTTTTTCTGAAGCATATGACGGTGGAAGGTGTAACGTATGCATACTTTAACATCGTTTCATTACCTTTACTTTTCAGAGTATCGATGTTGTTTTAAGGCATCCAAATGTTGTACTATGTGAGAATGTAATGGCCTATGATCATGATGTTTCAGTTTCTACAATATTACTCACTCACTTTATACATGTCTTTAATTTTTCTATAACATATATCGTTTGCTTGTTGTAGGAGAACCTTGTTACAATTTCTTCAATTCTCATGCCAGGGTTGTGCATGGCCAACTTTGTTGATTAGCTGACAGAGCAGACTGCTAGTAGGATGATTACTCTGTTAAAGTAGTCTCCCTGGCTTGACACTGCAACCAATGCTAGGCATTGTGGAAGTGAACAACTTTTCTCCAATGCAATGAACCTATTAGACATGTAGCTATGTGTGAATCAAATACTCTTCATTCTCATTAACGACATTCATTTTGACTTGAGCCTATATTCTGGCAAAGTATTTGTGAACTCAACTTCACTTTCGAAATGCCTCTTTACCAAAAGGAATTAAATTTGCGGTATGAGATACTCCCTCCGTCCAATTTATATGATTTGTTTTGATATTCAAAGGTTAAACAAGAAAATATTTTACAATGATTTATCCGTATGCCCTCTTAAAATTTTTATTTTTAAATTTTTGTGGCTTGTAGTACCCTTTATTTAGTTTCTAAATATGTAAAATTTTATAATTTCATATTATTTGGGATTTTACAATCAAAATAAAGAAGTTTGACTTTTGAAATTCAGATTATGATGTCATAACATTTGGGATAGAGGAAGTAACAGTTTTTGCATCTTCTTAAATGCTTCTTTCCTATTTTACATTACTTAATAACATATAGTACCAAAATAAATAATGACAATATATAGTGGGTTGATCCAAAATCTTAGTTGTTATTCTTCATTAATGTACTTTGCCAAATGTGACTGATGAGAGTATTCTTACTTGTTAATTTCTCTATCTAATATACATATGTCTGGCGCAATTATTTAAGTACTGTCGAATATAAAACATGTTAAGTTATTAATCTCAAAAAAAGATATCATCATTTCAATTATCTTCTTCACTGAACAATACGAACGTAGTAAAAAAAAACTTAGAGCTCTTATAGTAGATAATGACATTGTAGTTCAAATGGTCTACAAAACACTTCTAAGGAAATTTGGTGTGGAAACTCATGAGGCGAAAAATAGTCAAGATGCACTTCTTGCTCATCACAATGGTGCATGCTTTGATCTGACTATGATGGACTTGGATACGTTAGTAATGAACGATCATCAAGTATGATTTATAAATCGTAATTCAATTTCTGATTGAACATCTTAATTTAGACGTAATTAGTTTTAAAAAAAATATTAGAATTTTTTTCTATATTATACATGCAACTAAGGAACTTCGAAATATGCATATTGATAGCTTGACTGTGGGAATGACTTCCCGCGAAAAAGAAGAAGAGGAGAAATTATTCATGAATGCTGGCCTTGGTTATTATTATTATTATTATTATTATTATTATTATTATTATTATTGTTATTGTTATTGTTATTGTTATTATTATTATTATTATTATTATTATTATTATTATTATTATTATTGTTATTATTATTATTATTATTATTAGAAGCCTCTTACTATTGATGTAGTTTGTGATCATGTTGAGAAAATTAATGGAAATACTTAAAAGCAACATACAAAAATGACTATTTTTATAGCATTATTAAAGTTCAATAGCTATAAGTATGATATTTATAAAAAAAAATGACTACAGTTTAACTCTTTTTCTAGCTATATTATTGTATATGTTTTTTTTTACAATGAATTAAATAAGGAAACTGTATTAATTGTATGAATTCAAATTAGTATCTTTATTTATAAAATTTAAAGTATTAAAATATCAATGATAGAAGCATTTATAAAAACTTAATGTATTAATATATAAACAAGATAAAGTATAACAATTTAGCATACGAATACGATAATTTGAAAAATGACTACATTGTTAATAAACAAAAAATGTATACACTAATATAGTATACATATGAATAAATTGTTGTTAAACAGTAGATGAATATATTTGACAATATAAAAAGAAAAACAATTTGAAAAAAGTAGAATGTGTAGCTAGCAAAAGTGTACAAGTATTCGGTTGTATAGAAAAATGAAAAAAAATCAACAAACATCAATCTCTTTTTGGTCAAGTTTTTCTTGTAATACTTGAGGTTTGGTGTTGACTCATGTATTTTTTTTATAAAAAATAGTATTAATATATTTAATTATACTTGTATTGCCTAATTAACCTTTGAAATTCGATAGATTACTTATGTATCCAAAGATACTTGTATTCAGATATCACCATTTCAATTTGTGTTAATATTAGAATACAAGTATCTATGTATATAACTATTATATTATATACAAATTTGATAATCACACAAACCTCAATCTCTATTTGTTCGTGTTCTTCTTGTACTATTTTTTTAATAACTATAGTCATTGTAATGTATAAACAAGTCAATCGAAAGCCTATATGTATACAACTGTGACCTTCATAAAAATGAGGAGAAAATCAATTAAGTGATATCTGATGAATTCAAATTACAAAACTTGTCCCTAAAATCATCAAAAAGATCTAAAATTGAAAAAAAAATTGGGACAAAAATAGAAAAATAGAGAAATTTTGTGATATAGGAAGATTGATGAAATAGAAAGTATTAGTGAGGGTTAACATGGGGAACCAATCACATAAAACATGCCTAGACATAATAAATTAGGTGTGGAATAATAACTTTCCTATTTAATATTAAATACTTTTTAAATTATTTATATATATAATTAACTTTGCTATTTATTGTGTAATTATATCCATATATAACATAAAAAGGAAAATTGTAGCTATTTATTTTATATGTAGATTAATGTTTGCCATATTTTGTAGTTTTTCCAATACTTAAACATATCAAAACTACATGGTATGAATATGATTCATGTATTGACTAACCTATAGAGAGATTAAGGAAATAAGTCTATAACTAATGTATGACATACTTACAATTACTGAGAAATTAGTTTTGGTTAGTAAAATAAAAAGCTTTTTATTTTTCGAATTAAAGTACTAAACAAGGAAACAAACAAATAAACATGACACTACTTGAAGTGTATGCCATGTTTATATGAATTGGATGGTACAATTAAATAACCTAATAGCAATATAAAAAAATGAGTAATCTTTAATTTTGAATAAGGAAATTTACCATGAATTTCTGCGTCAAATTAACAGGTCTTTACTTTGCTGCTTCCTGCTTATTCTGTTACAAAAACAAACAAGCATATAAATAGACACAATTTTTAATGAAGTTTTTCGTTTATCATCATGAAAATACTTAATAAGGCAACACATTGGGTTTGGTCCAAGATAATTTGAATTGGGTCAATTTCTACTTAAATATTTGGGAAAATTACGCAACAAAGCAAATTTATACTAATAAATTACTCATCATAACTATAGTTTGCTATAATTACCTCTCGCAACTAACATTATGCATTAATTACATGGGCTGACTTTAAATTTGTATAATTAGTCATTTTTATATTTGTGTAATTCGCCAGAATATACAAATACATTTGTATAATATACAATTATTTAACCTATATACATATACAATTCACCTCTCTCCCACTCTTTGCCCTCTCTCGCTCATCTCTCTCCTTCCTCTCCCAAATCTCGCTCTCCCTCTCCCCTCCCTTTCCCAATCTCGCTTGCCCTATATACAAATGTATATGTATAGTATACAATTATATACGTATACAATTCACCTCTCTCCCACTCTTTCGATATCACTCGCCTCTCTCCTCCTTCTCTCGATCTCGCTCGCCTCTCTACTCCCTCTCTTGATCTCGCTCGCCTCTCTCCTCCCTCTCCTAGTCTCGCTCGCCTCTCCTAATCTCTCTTGCTACATATACAAATACATATGTATAATATACAATTATCTACCAATATACATATACAATTCACCTTTCTCTCTCTTTTGCCCCTCTCTCGCCTCTCTCCTCTCTCTCCCTGTCTCGCTCGCCTCTCTCCTCCATATAACATGTAGCTACAAATTATAATTATCAAACTCTAGCTATGGAGAGTAATTAATTATTTTTAAGTGGCTATATGTGAAAGTTTCCCTAAATATTTTAGTAATTTTAAAGTCAAAAATAAAAAGTCAAAATTAAATAAGATAATTTGAATTGGGTCAATCTCAACATATTAAATCCTTAACCCGTTTTAAAAGTATCTTTAATTGGCCAAATTGACTCTCTAATTTAAACCCGTTTTAAGATTATTTATTTGAAGGAAAAATTACGAAAATACACTTCTTAAGTTTCCCTTATTTCGAATATCCCATTGTATTTCTAAAGACCTTTGAACTCTCTTATTTCTTTATTGTATCCGAGCCAGTACATATTTAATGTATCCAGGATACGTATTGTATATTCGGTTTATTTTATAATGTATCCGAGGTAGTTTTTAATGTATCTGAGCTACATATTATACATCCGAGCTAGTTTTTAATTTACCTAAGCTATATATTATGTAGGGGAACTTACATAAATGTGCTATAATAAAATAATATTTACCATTTACAGCAATAACATTTTTTCTACTTGATCACTTTTAATTCATTTATAATACAAGCTTAATGCATATTACAAAGAACAATTTATTATTCACATATAATACAAGTCTTAATGATGAATAATTCATTTATCACACATTTTAATACACTTATAATACAATGTGACCATTTTTTACCAAATAAACATAATATATTTCAAAAACAATTATAATTCAAATATATTGCATAAATAATTCACTTTTAATACATATTACAGATTTATCACAATATTGTTATTAATGGCAATAAATAAAAAGTATTGCTAAAATCAATAGTTTTTTTAAAAAAACTATATTAAATCATGTAATTTTTCCTATTATGTATCCGATTTATGTTATAATGTAATCGAGTTACTCTTTAATGTATCTGAGCTACATATTTATGTTTCGATTTGTGTTACTTTTTAAGAAATTTACATAATTACAAACTAAAGAGGTATAGATTGTAATTTCATATCGGAAAAGGGTCATATTGCCCTTGAACTCTTAGAAAAAGGTCATATTTATCCTTCGTCATACTTTTTCGATATATTTGCCCTTATCATCCAACTCTGAGTACATATTTGCCCTTATATAATTAACTTATAATGTCAATATTTTTATTAGTCTATGTGGCGCATACATGCCTCCATCTGTATATACTTTTATTATAATAAAAACTTATTTTTTATTTTATATTATATCCGACCCATTTAGAAAAACTTGACCCAACCAATTTGAAGATCCATTAATAAAAGCTGACCCGTTAGTAAAATCCGACCCAACTAATAATCTATCAATCCTAATTTCATTAGACATTAGTCCTAATTTTATACCCATCATCTTGTCACATTAGAAGAAATTTACTCTCCAAATCTGCTCCTATTAGTTTTGTAACAAGAAAAGTAACCATTTTCAACATTTAAGCAATCTTTTGACTGTTCTACAATTCTATTTTTCACATTAGGTGTAAAGAATGTAGCAGACTGAAGTACTCAAAAAGAGAACATGCTTTCCAACCTTCAATATGCAAAAAAAAAAAAATACATTATCAATGAGAAGAGTAATCTCTGAATATCATCAATTTCTTTTATCCTCTTCCAAGTAGCAAAAATACTCGATTTATTAAGTTCATCAAAATTCAAACTTCTCATTCTCTCTTACTCGGTAACTTTAGTAGTAAACTAAACCGACAAATTAGAAACCCAACCAGTTAGCAGAATCAAGACATGAATGGATCTTCTCTCTGTATCGACGCCTTCAATCTATGTTGTCTCTGTTATTTTTTTCTGTTCGCGCTAATCGACATGCTTATTCTCACACAAACAATGTTTAATAGAATTATGATCAATTGTGTTATGCTATGGAGTATTGATAACAGATGCATACATCAACATGATTGTCTTCTCACTTCCAAGTATAAAATTCGCTGGAAAAAATTTAAAAAAAAGAAATGCTACTGGTGGGATTCAAACCCTCGCCAGTGGCTTCGCACGCCTCTATGGGTGCTCATTTAAATTATAATAACATACGTATCATATTTTCTATATATATATACAAAAAATTTCGAAAAACAATGGATACTCGAGCACCCGCGTCTGGCTTACTGGATCCGCCCCTACTACTATTGGCTACTGATAATTAAAAATCCACAAAAGAACAAATAGGTGTGAAATTATCTTGTTTCAAACTTCAGTCACCAAGGAACAATGGTCACAGAATCCACCATTTATTCCTTCTTCCTTATGCCATGATACATGTTGCAGATCCCTCTCCCAATAGTAAACAAAGCAGAAGCTGCTAAAGCGGCCACTAGATTTTCACATTAGTTGAAATTAGGGCTGATGGATTATTAGTTGGGTCGGATTTTATTAATGAATCTTTAGATTGGTTGGGTCAGGTTTTGCTAAATGGGTCGGATATAATACAAAATAGAAAATAATTTTTTATTATAATAAAAGTATATATACATGGAGCCATGTATGCACCATATAGACTAATAAAAATAGTTACGTGATAAGTTAATTGTTTAAGGGCAAATATGTACCCAAAGTTGGATAGTAAGAACAAATATATCAAAAAAGTATGACGAGGGTAGATATGATCTTCTTTTAAGAGTACCAGGGCAAATATGACCCTTTTCCAATTTCATATTATACCTAATTCCTAAAATTTATCCTTATGTGAATTGGTGTAATATATATTCTCATAATAAAGATATGAATTACCGTCTATTTTATATCTTCTAGGATTTAACTATCAATTTTCTAACTTTTATTTAAAAATTTTTTTACTTGAAATTCAAATTGTTGTTAGAAAAGGTAAATAACAATATATTAAAATTATATATTGAGACTAAGTGGGTTAAATTGTGTGGCTCATGACCCAACTTGATATTTAGCTCATTTGAGCCTAATGTAAATTTGGACATGTCATGACCCAGCCTGATTACTATTGCAACCCATTATAATATCTCCTATTTCAACTCAAATTGCCCATTTGACACTCATAATGTATACCATATGGGATAAAAATATATACCATACATGTTACTCTCATCATTCCGATATTAATTATTGCATTACTAAAATAGTTGTCACAAATTACTTGTACAAAGTCAAGATAGAACTAATTATTATTTTTCATTTTATTCTTACAGTTAATTCTTCTTTTGAAAAAGATATTAAGGAAAAATTTAGTAAAACTACCCTTCATATTTATGATTCCTTAAGGGGCACGTGAAGAAGAAAGTGGACAATTGATATGGGACATAGGGAGTGTCCATTTTTTTTAATTTATCGATATAGAGAATTTTTTAAAGAACAAAATAAAGAAGTCAATAAATGTGTAGAATTAATTATATATAAAAAAAGGAAATAAAAAATATGAATCCCGAAAGTAAAAGGAATTAGAAAGGGAAAAAAGAGAGAAAAAAACATGTTTAATATACAAGTTATTTTAATAGTTGATTTAGAGAAAAGAAAAAAGACAAAAGATATATGCTGCATCAATCATAACAAAAAATGGTGAACATATGTTTATTATATCAGTTATATATTTTTGGGGAATGTTGCAAATAATCATTATAATAAACTTAATTATGTTTCATAGCTATAGCTCGCATATTTACGTATCGTAGTTTAAGTTGATTCGTTTGTATTATTGAGCTACTTTTGTATAAAATAAAAATAACGAATTTATACAAATACAAATATCTGAACTTTAAACAGTTATACAAATTATATTATACAAATTCTGAATTATAAAAACTTGTGTATTATACACACTCGTAACCCCAACCCACGTGATTATCATTAAATATTGATCGAGAGTGGTAATTAACTAAAAATATAACTATAATCACTAATCAACTGGTATGTAGAAAACTCTCTCTCTCAATGACTCAAGGTTAAAAAGTAGATTGCTTCGTTTTAATGGAGCTCTAAATTGTAGTCTTTGGTTAGGGTATGTTATCCTCAATGGTTGTTGCGCGAGAGGGATAGTAAGTGTATGTTAAGAGTAGTTTGTGAATATCCTGGATATGTAAAGGCTAAAGGTTTTGGTGGTATTTTGAGGAGGTATGATGGAAACAAAATGAATAAGCACTCTCAATGTCACGATCCAAATTACGAGATCGTGCATGCACCTATTCTAATCTAATTAGATAGGTGATTCTTTTACCAAATTTCCCATGTAATTAAAAAATATTCTACATAAAAGTATTTGCATTGATAATGTAAAACGAAATAAGAAAATTCCTTAATGGACCTTACAAGATGGTAAACAAATCCTACGGACCTAGTCTAGATAGGTACAAAAGCTTATAATAGAGTACATACATAATATAAATAAATATACATGAGAGAGATACTACTTTCACTTGAGAACAAGGTGGGTAGAAGTTGATGCTGAATACTCAATGTTCATGCTTAAGACCTTAAAACAAACCTGCACCAACCAAAAGTGTAGCAAGAATAATATCAATACATCACAGGTCAACCTAAATGAATTTAACGTAAAGGTATCACAAAATTAAAAGAAACGAGTATAAACTTATATATCACCTTTCTAAAGGTGAAATATTGACTCATTAGGCTAGCTTCATTTTTTATATTTAAAACAAAATAACAATAATGTCTGGATGGCCCAATGGACCAGCCCAAAATCTAAAAGAAAAACAAGAAAACATATCCAAGGGTTAAATAAGAAATAAGTATCTTGTTCTTGTCGGCCCTTCCTCTTCTACTTTGCGATGTAAAGTTTTCCCCTATTTTCTTAATTTTTTCTCCATGTTCTTCATTTTGAGTTGCGCCGTCTTTGCTCCACCAGTCATGTAATTCTCCAAGCTTACATTCTAGATGTGGTTGACACTTGGAGACCATGCCGGCCCTTAGTGAACCTTTAACTTTGCTAACTATGATCCACATGACTCTATGGGATACATGAAAGCTTCAATAGATGATCCTTTGAATCATTTGAAGAAACCTATAGACATTGTTAAAAATACTTCAAGATACTAACTGATCAACTTGACTTTAGCAGCTTGGGATATGGATGTAATTTTCCCTGTTGAACTGGCATCATCAACGGACACAAATTCATTCATGTTGCAATTGACTACTTCATTAAATTGGTTGAAGATACCTACCACAAAATATGTCTTGAAGAATGTTGTAGATGTTTTTTTCAAAAATCACATCATTTGTTGGTTCAGAATTCCTGAGTCATTGTTACATATAATGGAACCAACTTAAACAATGATTTGATGAAAGCATTGTGTGAGAGATTCAAAATCAATTATCGAAATTCTACAATATACAGGCCACTGAGGAATGAAACAGTTGCAAATAAGAAAATCGAGAGGGTACTATGTGAGATGATTGACAATTACAAGCATTGACATGAAAAATTACCATTTTCTTTGTTAGGCTATGGTACTACTATTAGAACTTCTACTTGGGTTAGCCTTATTTTCTAGTGTAATGGTAAAAAAAGTTGTTATACCTGCTGAAGTAAAAATATCATCTTTGAGGATCCTTCAAGAAGCAAAGCTGAGCGATGCTAAAAAGGAGCAGAAATGATTTGATAACTAAACATTAATTGTCGGCAGAATAATTAATGCAATTTATCACGGTCAACTCTATCAGAATAGAACGGCTAGAGCTTTGAGTAAGAAGGCCAGACCAAGATATTTCTCACCTGGGAAATTGGTTCTGAAGCGAATCTTTTTAAATCAAGACTAGGAAAAGGGTAAACTTTTACCTAATTGACAAGGTCCTTATATGGTTTTTTGGGTTTTGATTGAGTGTACGCTCTTGAGGAGATACTACATCTAAGTTTGATTCATTCTCTTTACTTTATGATTTCGAACTACGTCATACCTGATTTCCGTTTAAGAGAGGATACATAAGTGCTCCTATGTAGTTTGATGTTGTGAGGAAATACTAAACCCAAGTTTAAGTCATTCTCTTCAGTTTGTAATTTAGAACTATGTTAGAACTAATTCCCGTAAGAAATACGTAAGCACTCCTATGTAGTTGATCTCATCCTAACAAAATTCACATTTTTTTCTTGATTATAAAACCGTGGCATAATTTTTGAGAGCATCTAAAAATTTCCATCAAAAGAGCATTCTTCTGAAAATTTGAAGACGAAGGAAGTGATTTTGTAAGGATTTCAAAATTCATAGCAAGCGACTCACAATCTCCAAAAATGATCAGAATATTAGAAGTTCTATACTGGGAAAAAAATATTGAATGTTTTTCATTAATATCTATGATTCACACAAAAATTGGAAGACCTCTTCCATTTAGATAATGTAAAGTCTAATAATGTGGCATGCTCAAAGATTCAACAATGTTTTAGACAATTTATGATTTTTGTGTTTTCAAAAACTTTTCTTTCACCTTTTTATTTTTATACTCTTTAAATATCACCCAAAGATAATGCCCGAAAAAAGCCTGGATGTTAAGGATGAATGGAGCATGCTGGTCAAAACAGAGAACGATCAACCTTTCTTTTTATAAACTAATAATTTTACTTCTAACTTAGAAAATAGAGATACACATGCAAGAAGCAGTTCCAACATTGCCCGGGTAAAAATCATGAAATTATGCTCTATCCTTCTAATAAGATGAAAGTCTAAGATACTATATACTCTCAACTATTATTTTGATCCCAACAACTGCCAAGAAATTACACTGCGTCCTTCCAATATGATGGAGTTCTAAGCTACTCTACACTCTCACTGCTATATTGTGCCCGACAATTGCTATGGGACAACCACTCTGTCCTTCTGATAAAACAAAGGTCTAAGCGACTTATACTCTCAATTGCAACATCCTTTTTTAGAAAAATATATTGTTCTCGGTAATATAATTGTGTTGGAGAATTGCATGTTCATGAAATTGCATTAAATTTGAAAATTGTATTGGATCTGAGCCTGAGAAACTACATAGTGCCCAAAAATTTACATTGTGTTCATGAATTGCATTGAGCCTAAGAAGTTACATTGTGTTCATGAATTGCATTGAGCCTAAGAAGTTACATTGTGCCTAAATATTTGAAGTGTGCCTGAGGTATTGCATTGTGCCGGAAAATGACAGTGATTGCATTATGACTAAGAAATTGCATTGTACCTGAGAATTTGCATGTGCCAGAGAAATTGTCTTGTGCATGAGAATTTCATTGTGTCCGAAAATTGCATCATGCCTGAAAATTGTATTGTGCCAAAAAATTGTATTGTGATAGAAAACTAGATAAAACTCAAGTATTATAATGTTCCCAAGAACTATACTAAGAAATGACAATATGCCCAAGAATAATATTGATCCCAAGAATCATATTTACGTTGATAAAATGTTTAATCAAGTTACATAGACCACATTGAACCCTAAGAGATACATCTAAATGAAATTTTTATTGAATCAAGCTACAAGTATCACGATATTGCCGAATTTCATTGAAGAAAATAGACACACTCTCTTTTATCATTATTTTAATGTTCCAAAGTTATCATAGTTTAAAGACATCATTTCATGATTTGTTGATTAAATTTATGATTATCATGTTCCAAATGCATCATAGTATAAAGACACATTCTCCATTCCCTGCGGACATCATCTCATGGTCTAAGGTTTTATTTTTCTCTTTACCTTGTTCCGAATGTGTCACACTCTGAACACATCATTTTCATGGCCTACAAGCATTATTCTATGACCTAAGGATTAAATTTTAGCGTAACACGTCCCTAAGACGCCATCATCTGAAGATAAATTTTCATGGCCTAAATGGGAAATTACATCATTTATATAAATTATTTTACCATTTTATCACTATAGATGCGCTAATCACTTTATTAAGTTATTTCACAAGCTCGAAGTTTGTAGAGACTGGCATATTGTAGACAAGATCAACTTCTCTTTCAGAAATGACTTCCCTACTAATATATCTATCGCAATAAAGCCTTATCACCTTTCACACCACTCATATGATATTTTCCTCTTATAACTAAGTCGTTCTTACTTCCTTACACTATTCATACCATCTTGAGTTCTAATCTTATCTACTCAAGCTCCTATTTCTTCTATTCCAATCTCGTATTTTTGTTTCATTTTTAAGGAGCTTAGTCTATTCCTAATTTTAGAACTACACAAAACCTTATTATCGTAATACCACAGATATGTAGGCGACTTAAGGCTAAAATTTCGACCACACCTTTTTTTCGTTTTACAATTGATTATCATTTCATTTGATCCCACTAAAATATTTCTGTTAGTCGGATAAAATTGACTACTTAGTCAACGTCTTTGCCCACAAATTTATCTTTCATTATCAAGAAAAGAGTGACAAATCGTTGACACTCAATTTTGACCGACATATAACCCTTTCTGATTGCTATTTGGTTAAATATGTATTTTAGAACCTATTTTGTATTATATGTTTAAAATTATGTTTTATTTTTATATAATTAATCATATATTTTAGTATTTGTAATCTACAAAAAAATATTATTTTTATCGTTGTTCTTGTTGTCTTCATCGTTGTTATTGTTTTTAAATTATTATAATTATTGCTAAATTTGATATAATTAATTTACTTGTTTATTTAACTTCTATAATATTTAAGTGTGTATCTTATATGAAAAATTATTTAATATGTGTAGTATAGCTATTAATTTGACAACAGTTTGCTAAACCTCCCTCCGAATCATTTGAATGATAGCCCCTTTTATTCAATCTATCTAATTTATAGCCATTTATACTCAACTTCATCTCAATTCTAGTCCTTTTTGAATCAATTAATTCAATCCCAAGCTCAAGATCGTACCTTCAATCCCAACCGTCCATTCCATTCTTTTAATTATCAACCCCACATTTCATCTTGATCTACTGACTAAGATTGAGTCTCCAACCACTTTCCCATAATAATTCCCTAACACCCTAACCCTATTTTCATTTTTCTCCTCGTTCTCTTTGAAAATACCAGGCGCCGCTCCCTCATCTCCCAACTTCATCTATCATAGGCGAAACACCACTCCATCTTCACTTGCGAGGACAACTACCTAGAGATGCCATCTTCTTCTTCTCCTTCTTCTCTCTTCACAATGCTTTTCCAATCAGTAGACAATAGCCGCTTCTCTACCCAAACCAATTGCCCCTATCCTCCCCCCTCTCTTTCCCTCAATGTCTCTTTTCTTACCTACTGGCCGGCGAAGCGATGAACTATGCAACCTCAACACGTCTCCTTCTATTCATCTCATTGGTTCCGACCATAAACTCTAGCATGACAGCCGCCACGAAGATCCATTAGGATTTGATGGGGGAAAGCCAATTATTATCCTCCCCCAATGTGATCGATAACAACAACAACAACAAAAGTATCATTGTTTTGCCTCTCCAACCAATGAGACCCGGTGGAGCCTTAAGATTTTGGGGGCTATTGAAGACGGATCTTAACAGATCCGTTCAGGTTAGTTTTTTTTTAACTCTTTTTATTTAGATTATTATTTTATCTTTTAAACAATTACTTAAATCACCTATATTTTTAGTTTAGTAGTTATGATTGCATCCTACTCTAAACATGATTTCTTTATGATTTTGTATTTCAAATTGTGCATTTTAAGTTTTGTGTTCCTATTTTTGTTTAAATGTAATCCGCCCCTTTTGTAAATGGATGTTAGTACATACTTGAGTTTTTTTTGTAAAAACATTGATTGAATTGTGATTTCTTCATATAATTATGGCAAGCCTTCATATAAAAATTTGATTTATTTGTTTAATGAATCAATTGATTATTCTGAATATCTTTATGATTTATCCTTCTTTCCATTCTTGTTCCCTTAATCGACTGGTACACCTTAATTTTTACCTATCCTTGATAAATTTAGACATGAGTCTTCTCCTTGATCGATTTTATTTTGTTCTCCAAATTTTCTTTCTTTTAATTAGTGTGCACAACTTTGACTTGATTGTTTTTGGTAAACTTTTGAAAGTTGTGGTAAGTAAATCTATCTATGTTGGCTTTCAAATATGACAGTCTCTAAATTATGTTATTTTTTACTGAAGTCTTTTCTGGTATTAACAAGGTTGCTTCAAAATTAGAAGTATGTTCGTGATTCTTGACTTCTATATATTATGACTGGTTCATCTGTGGTAATCTTTAATTGTCAATTGACTATTTTCCTTATTAAAATGTACAATTTTAAAGACAATTATTTATGGTAAAATCCATGCATTGATGTTCCATTGCACTTGTTTATTTTTTAAAAAACTTAGACTTAATATTATATTTGATTAACCGATTTTTTCTAACTCTCATGGTCATGATAATATGAATGAATGAAATACGAAGAATGTGACTCTAATTGAGGAGAACAATATTCTTTCTTTTTCTCTATTTATATACTTATTTATGGTCCCTCTATATTTAACTATATATACAAAGAAGTCTCTTTCTATTCTATCCACATGCTTAAACAATCACAACACTCTCATACACTCTCAAAAGCAATAATATTCTTTTGTACTACCTTATAAGTTCTTATTGTTCTTGTGACTACAGGAATTTTCAACTTCGGTTCTTACATCAATTTTTGTGTGCTTACTTGGATACTGCTTAAATGGTTAGTGATCTTTGCTAGAATTATAATTTGTGGTATGTCAAGGTAGTCGCTTCATTATCTATTTTGTTATATCGTCTTACTTTTGTGTACTTATAAGCTTAATTTATTAAGAGTATATTTATTACTTTAGTATTTAATTTTAAGGTACTAAGAACAAACATAATAACAAGGAAGAAGCTAAGAAATTGAAGCAGTCATTTTTGGAAGGAATAAAAAATCTGGAATTTTTGTAAAGGTAGGAAAAATTGAGTTTTTAATCAACTTCAAATGAACATAACTCCTATCTAAAGATGATTTAGGTGTACTTCTAGATATGGTAGGAAATCTCTCAAAATAACCTTTCCAACACCGCCAAGTTTGCGCGATTCCGAGTTCGTATAAGTGAGATATACCCATTTGGAATTGGGATGTTTAAATGAGGAAATGTCCAAATATAGATTTTTAGAGGGTGATTTGGAATTTTCCTTACCTTATTATTTTAATTCGTTTTTAGTGAATGTATTAAGGGTCAAAACTGAATTGGCTCAATTTTCATAATTGGAAATTAACGATAGGGTTCTAGAGAAAACAATACAAGAGAAAGGAGAAGAGAAAAGCAAGATTCTTCTTTTTGTAAGGAATCGATTGTTAGTTATTCAAGGATTTGGTCCTACATGGTACGTGAGGATTTCATAACATTAGGTTCGTTCACCCACATTCCAAACATGTTTATTTCAGCATGAGTTCATCCTAAAAGAGTTTAAAAGTTGATGTTCTTAATATGTATTCTTGAATTTGATACTATTCTTGAGTTGGGATGAAATTGAGATGTTTATGAGATCATTACGTTATATTAGGTTTGTTGGAGTTAGGTTCTTAAGTAAATTTGGTGGGTATTTATCTCTAAGAAGAATTTGGAAAAAAGAATCGAGTTTGGGCTAATTGGGGCTGGAAAACGAAGAAGAAATTTAATCGGGCAAATCTGGGGAGCAGGTCCGCGACATGGAGCCTATGGCCATATTTTCCCGACTAATCTCTTCTTTATTTTCCAGCCTCAACTCCCCCAAACTCAATTATTTTTCCAATTTTTTTAGATACAAATACCGAATAAATGTACTTAAGAACCTAAATCCAACCAATCCAATAATTTGACGTAATGATCTCAGAAACTTCTCAATTTCATCCCAACTCAAGAATAATATAAAACTCAAAAATACATATCTAGGACATATCAACTTTCAAACTCTTATAAGACGAATTCACCCTGTAATAGACATGCTTGGCACGTGGGTGAAAGAACCTAACGTTATGAAAGCCCCATATAGCTTGTAAGATGAAATTCTTGAAGAAATCCGTAATCAATTCCTTACGAAATGAATAATCTTGCTTTTCTCTTATCCTTTCTCTTGTGTTCTTCTTTCTAGAACCCTAACGTTAATTTGCAATTGTGCAACCTGAACAAATTTAGTTTTGAACCTTCTTAATTCACTAAAAACAAATTAAAAAAATAGGGTAAGGAAAAGACCAAAACACCCTTCAAAAATCTGGAGTGGACATTTCCTCATTTGAAAATCCCAACTTCAAATGGGTATATCTCACTCATACGAACCTATAATCGCGCAAAGTCGGTGGCATTGGAAAGATTATGCCGAGATATTTCCTACCAAATATGGAAGTACACCTATATTATCCTAATCTAGGAGTTTTGACCATTTGAAGTTGAACAAAACCTCAACTTTTCCTACCTTAACGAAATTTCCAGATTTTTTGTTCCTTCAAAAAATGACCATTTCAAGTTCTTAGCTTCTTCCTAGTTATTTCAGTTTGCGAGATGTTACAATATCTCCCCCTTGGTAACATTATTCCTTGAATGAGATTACTCTTACTAGGCTAAGGGTGTAACATGCAACATTAACTTAACACCCAATAAGCAATGCAAACACAACATACCAACTCATAAATTAAAGAGTACTAAGAAGAGAACTAGTACCTTGGTCTGAAATTTCTCCTGATTAGAATATATGTGGATACCTCTTCTTCATTTCCTCCTCAGCTTCCCAAGTAGTTTCTTCAACGAATAGTTCCTCCAAAGGACTTTGACTGATACTACTTACTTTGTCCTCAACTTGCGAACTTCACGATCTAAAATCTGGACCAGAATCTTTTCATAAGATAATCTATCCTTGATCCCAACATATTTAGTTGGTATGATTAATTAAGGATCCTATGCACATCCTCAACATGGAGATGTGAAATGTCGGATGGTCCGCTGTTAACTCTTGTGGTAGGTCTAGTTCATAAGTTATTTTGCCAATCCTTTTGGATTTTTATTCGTTAAGGTCCAATATACCGCGGAGTAAGCTTCCTTTTATCACCAAATCTCATAACACCCTTCATGGTTTAGACTTTCAAGTAAACCCAATCATCTACTTCAAACTCTAACTCCCTTCTCCTAACGTCAGTGTAGGATTTTTGATGGTGCAACACTGTTTGCAACCTCTCCTGAATCATTTTCACCTACTCCATAGATTGATGAACTAAATATGGTCCTATAAATCCATATTCACCAACTTCAAACCATCCAACAAGAGATCTGTACCTTCTCCCATAAATATCTTCATAAGGAGCCATTTGGAGGCTAAAATGGTAACTATTGTTGTAAGCAAACTTGATGAGCGATAGGTGATCATGCCAATTACCTTTGTAATCAATCAATAAGAGCTCAAAATATCCTCTAACTCTATTTTCCCATTAGTTTGAGGATGAAATTTGGTACTTAAGTTCACCTCTGAACCCAAGCATTTTTTAAATGACTTCCAAAACTATTCAGTGAATTGTGCACTATCTGAAATAATGGATACCGGAACCCCATAAAGTCTAACCACCTTTTGATGATATAACTTAGCATAACCTTCTGCTGAATGGGTAGTCCTTACCATTAAAAAGTGGGTTGGTTTTGCCATTTTGTGGACAATCAACTAAATACAATCATAATGCCTGCGAGACCTTGGAAAACATATGATGAATTCCTTATTAATTATTTATCACTACCTTTCCAGAAGTTCTACATTCTGAGCCAATCCACCGGGCTTTTGATGCTCTACTTTAACTTGTTGGTATTTTGGGCACTTGGCAACAAACTCTGTAATGCCCTTTGTCATACTATTCTACCAATACACATCTATCAAGTCATGAGACATCTTTGTGGAACCTGGATGGATGAAATATATAGAGCTATGAGCTTCTTTCATGATCCTCTCTTGGAGTCGGTCCACCAATGGTACACACAATATACTTTAACATCTCAATATGCCATCTTTTTTTTGTTCAAAAGCTAACACTTTTTGTTTATGAACATTTGCCTTTAATTCAAGAAAAATTAGGTCTTAGTCTTGCTTCTCTTTCACTTCTGTCAGTAATGATGATTCATCCCCATTCATCACAACTATTTATCCTTCTGTGGAATCCATTAGTCGGACTTCTAATTGTGCAAGTCTACACATATCTTTCACTAACTCTTTCTTTTCTTCCTCAACATGGACAGTACTACCTATACACAACTTGATTAAAGTATAAATAACAATATTAGCCTTACTTAGGTGATAAAGAACACTCATGTCATAATCCTTAAGTAATTCTAACCATTTCCTTTGTCTGAGATTAAGCCCTTTCTAAGTGAACACATATTGAAGGCTTTTGTGATCGGTGAATACATCAACATGAACACCGTACAAATAATGACACCATATCTTCAAAGTAAATACTACAACAGCCAACTCTAAGTCATGGGTTGAGTAATTCTTCTTATGAACTTTCAAATATCTGGAGGCATAAGTTAGAAGCTTTTTATTCTGTAACACACAACCCAAACCAATACTAGATGCGTTACAATACACCACAAAACCTTGAGTACCTTCTAGTAAGGTCAAAATTAAGGCAGCAGTCAAACTTTTTTTCAACTCCTAAAAAAGCTCTAGAACATTGAAACTTCACTATTTTCTGAGTCAACTTGGTCAAAGGAGATGAAATAGACAAAAAACCCTTCACGAACCTTCTAAAATAGCCAAAAATCCAAAGAAACTCCTTATATCTGTTGGATATATGGGTTAAGGCCAACTCCATGTCGTCTCTATATTTTGGGTATCAACTCTAATTCTATCAATGGAAACTATGTGGCCCAAATACGCCACAGACTCAAGCCATAACACATATTAGAGAACTTAACATATAACTCCTTATCTTTCAAAGTCTAAAGAACTATTCTGAGATGGATAGCATGATCTTATTTATTTTTTGAACAGATTAGTATGTGATCAATCAAGATGATTACAAACATATTTAAATAATGGTTGAAAACTCTATTCATAAGGTACATGAATGTAGTAGGTGCATTAGTTAAACTGAACAACATGAACGAAAATTCATAATGACCATAACGGGTCCTGAATGCTGTCTTTGGAATATCACACTTCTTTACTTTCAAGTGATCGTAGCTAGATTTAAGGTCAAGATTAGAAAAACATGAAACACCCTAAAGGTGATTAAAAAATATCAATTATCGGAAGATTATACTTATTCTTGATGGTAACCTTGCTCAACTGAAAGTTCTTTTTTACAAATCCTAAGGAACCATCTTTCTTTTTCACAAATAAGATCGGAGCGCCCCAAGCTGAGACACTTGATCGAATAAAGCCCTTATCAGGGAGATCTTTCAACTGTTCTTTCAGCTCTTTTTGAAGTCTACTGGTGCCATTTTATATGAAAGAATAGAGATATGATGTGTATCAGGAAGAATGCATATGCCAAAGTCTATTTCTATCTTAGGAGGAGCTCCCGGTAGATCATGTGAAAAGACTTCTTGAAACTCTTTTACTAATGGAACTGACTGAATAAGAGGTAGCTCTAGACTAAAGTCATTAACCCTGACTAAGTGATAGACATACCCCTTGGAAACTAAATTTCTTGCCTTAATCTATAAAATAAAATGACCCTTAGACACAACTGTCCTACTTTTCCACTCTAAGCTGGCTTATTAGGAATTTGGAACTTGACAAGTCAAGTTCTACAATCTATTGAAGAGTAATAGGCATGGTGTCAATGCATATCTAGAATGACATCAAAATCTACCATGTCTAACACAATAAAATCATCCATTATGTCCGTGTGATTGATGGAAATGACACAATCGTGATATACTCGCTTAACTAGAATAGATTCTCCAACAGGTGTAGAAATATAAAAGTCACAAAGTTTCTAAGGAATAAGATCAAACTTATTTGCAACATAAGGGGTTACAAAAAATGTCTAGCAAAGCATAAACATCAAAAGTAAAGACTTTGATCATACATGTGACAACATCTGGAGAGTTCTCTTTTTCATGACGACTACTGATTAGATAAAGGCGATTCAATTCTGTGCCAGTATTGGAAGTAGCTTCTCCATGTGCAACCCTGTTTGGTGGAGCAACTGATGAAGATTGGGATCTATTGCCCTGATTAACATTACCTTGCCAGTTCTTGGGACCTTGTCTTATGAAATAACCCGCTTGTCCACACTTGAAACAACATGATTGTCAATCACGACACTTACTTGGGTGGGTTCTACCATACCAAACACATACAGGATCCTAGTTACCTCCTTGTACCACGCTACCTTGAGACTACGCAGTTCTAGCTTTGAAGTGTTGGGATCGTGATTATTATACTGATTTTTTCTTTTGGGTGCAGGTGAACTATTAGATGATGATGCAGGTCCCTTTCACTTTTTTTGAAAGTACGAACATTTAAATTACTTTTTCTTCTGCCTGGACTCATTTCCTGTCTTAGCTTTCTTATTTTTGAATTCTTCCCTATCACTCAACTTTTCTTCTTCAACCTATTGCACATATACCATCAACCTTGATGTATCCATATGTCCCTAATTAGCATCGCTTCACTACCCTCCTTGCTTGCTAGACTGGATAATCCATCAATGAACAGACATATTCTACTCCATATATCTGCAACCAAGCTTTGGAGCATAACGGGATTGTTGGATGAACTTCAACCTATGCTCATGAACACTCAAGGAATCCTTCTTAAGGATAAGAAATTTTCGTATTTTATATTCTTTTAGTTCTTGGGGGAAAGAATGCCCCCAAAAAGGCTTACTCAAAACATGTCTAACTCGCAAGTGGTGTATCCATAGCTCTACCCTCTTGCCACTGGTCAAACCATTCTTTAGTTGATAATAAACTAGTTTAGCTCGATCCGTATCAACAATATGCATAACCTCAAATATCTTCTTTTGTTGCTCAACAAAACTTTCTAAATCCTCAAGAGTGTTTGAAACCGTGAAAATTGGAGGATTTATCATCAAGAACTCTCGAATCCTTGAAGTATCAGTCACTTCCTATTAAGCTCCTCTATATTGATGAAATTGGTTAGTCACAACTTGACTCAATATCCTGATGGCCTTACAGAACTTAACACTGGTAACCTCTCCTCGAGGTTTCACTTTGGGTGCATTTGTTACCCCTTTCTCCTCAATATTACGTCTAGCAGGACAACCTCTAAAAGATCTTCGTGGAGGCCTGATTATCCATAAACATGCGTAAGCAAAAATTAGAAGAAAATTTCAAAGATCAAACTCTAATGCACGAAATGAGCATGAAAGAAGTGAGAAATTTCCTAAGTGTTGCAGCTTCCTAAGTATAGATGTTGTGCGCTTCACATCGATAACTAGGACTCTATATACACGGCTCCATAGACTCCATAGGACTTTTTAAATCTGTGCTTTGATACAAAGTTTGTCACACCATGATCCTACACCCGGACATGGCTGACAGTTGGAAACCATTATCGCCCCAAACGAACCCTTGTGCTGGCTTACTTATCCAGGGTAAGTCTTTAAGCATTATTACAATGATAAAATGTACTCACTTTATTGTTAAAGAAAATAACTTAGAATGTTTAAAAGTCAACAATTAACTTAGCCAAAATGGCAATCTAAGTCTTAACATATGTGTCACGACTTGTATCTAAACCCAGACAAGACCGGCATCGTTGACCTCTCAGAGGTCGCAGACAAGCGTGCATATGTCATTCTTACATGAATATGTGTACATGAAATATAAAGAACTATTATTCCATTTCAAGTTCTAAACCATGAACAATAGCCACAGAACACACACATACATACGTAGTTACATTTTCGGAAACTTCAACATAAGTCACATAATTCCATACATACATATAAAAACATAATCATCATGAAAACACGTTTCATCCCTAGTTTTCTACCAGAAAACATAACTAACCTATGATTTAATGGGAGCTAGTAATAGGGATATGCAACGAGGAACAATCCTAGTTTTTGGAATGAATATTGTGAACCTTAAGAGGTCTATTGGGAAAGGGACCAAGAGAAAGATAACCCATAACTTTTTGACGTTGAAACCTCAACTTTCTGCCCAAATAACCCCTCCTAACACACGTTCAAATCCAAGAGCTTCAACACCAACTTGACAAAAAACCCTCTCTTTGACCCAAAACATGCTAGCGTACATGGGAATCGAACCCCGCCAAATCTCTATATTAGTAGTATAGGTTCAAAGACTAGGAGATATAAGGAGACCCATAACCGGCATACCGAACAATCTCATGTCATGAGAGTTACGTGAACCTCCGCCCTTCCCAAAAGAAGGCGTCACCGCTCATAGCTAGTCTATCGGTGCTCAGTATAAAGTTCCATTACATTCAACTCATAGGTCATGGAAGCTGGCTTCTAGTATGAGGACATCATAGCTCAATAGATGATTTCTCATCTCATCATTAGTATTAAGTGTATTAATCTCAATACTTTCATTAGAGTGTTCATAGAGAATGATCTCTTTATTAACTTTACACTGTCATAGGTGAGTACATTTTGGTAACATTTACTTAGGCTCATTTGAGATTTCTCTCATATTTTACATTAGCCTCATATCATGTTGTCACCACATTCATCAACATTAGCACATTTGCTCTATATAATTACTCACCCCTTTTTATGTGAATGTTCATTTCATTATATGCCAGTGCACTTGGCCATTTTTGTGTTTAATACACTTACTTAACCCTTCTAGGGTTCATCATTTCATTACATAATAATCATTTCATCGTATACCAATGCACTTGGCCATTTAGTCTGTTTTACACTCGTACTTAACCCTTTTAGGGTTACATCATTTCATTACATACATCTTAGGTTCACTTATTTTTTAACGTATGCTAGACTTATGGGTCTATACAAACAAGCCATGATGATTCATTCATAGTTCGTTTAAGTGATTCATATCTTCCTAAGATTATGTAGTACAAGACTTTTGCATCTTGTATGTATGCCAAGATCTCGATTTCATCTAAGTGGGCAGCATTATTATTGAAGATTTAACTCATGTATGACTTATGCATCTATACGAAATTTGGGCAAGGGAACCCTGTTTTCAAATCTCTTGAACAACACTTACACTTTTTTATTCATTTGGGTTTGATTCATACTGCTTAGGGACCCAAGTTTGAGCCCCAATGCCTTCATTTTATTTTCCCCTTATTTTCTCTCTTCATTTTTCACTTAATGGAACTAAGAGGATGTTGAATCGAACCCCCTCTACCTCAATTACTTTTTATTTTCATAGCCTTTTCTCTCCTTTGGCCGAGGGGTTGTGGGTTCGAACCCTCACAACCCCTCTTTAATTTCTTTTAATTTTTCCTCTTAAATCTGCCTAGGAGGTCGTGGGTTCGATTCCCACGCCTCACATCTCTTTTCTTTCATTTCATTTGACTCTTTCACTGCCTAGAGGTTGTGGGTTCGATTCCAACGCCTCACATTTCTTTTCTTTCATTTTCTTTACTCTGCTTCACTGCCTAGAGGTCGTGGGTTTGATTCTCATGCCTCACATTTTATTTTATTTTTCTTTTACTCTTCCTTAAATCTGATTGAGAGGTGGTGGGTTTGAATCCACTCCTCTCGTTTCTTATTTTTTTTCTTTTAAGTTACATTTTCAAGAAAATATCATGGTTCGAATCCCCTTCACCACATTTATTTTTACTTCTTTATTTTCATGGTTTTTAACATTGTGAGGTCACAGGTTCAATCTTCCATGACCTCACTTGTTTTAATTCATTTTTTCAACATTTTGAACCCTTTTTGCTGACCGAAATTCATCACTAGAAGCTGGACATTTTCTTTTAATTTTTCAGCATCCTTTCATCAAGTTATACCTTAGTTCTTAGGGGAATTTCGTAGTGCATTTAGAACGTTTTAGGTGCATTTTCATGGATTCATTTAGCGAAGACATTTTCCCTCAAATCAGTTACATTTTGAATCATATGAACATCACATTTACATTAACATGTGTACATGAAATATAATGAACTATCATGTCATTTCAAGTTCTAAACCATGAACAATAGCCACGGAAACACACACATACACACGTAGTTACATTTTCGAAAACATCAACATAAGTCACATAATTCAAAAAATACATATAAACACATAATCATCATGAAAACACGTTTCATCCCTAGTTTTCTACCAGCAAACATAAACAACCTATGATTAAATGGGAGCTAGTGACAGGGATATGCAATGGGGAACAATCCTAGTTTTCAAAATGAATATTCTGAACCTTAAGGGGTCTCTTGGGAAAGAAACCAAGAGAGAAGAGAACCCATACCTTTTTGAAGTTCAAACCTGACTTGCTTCCCAAAGAACCCCTCCAAACACACGTCCAAATCCAAAAGCTTCAACACCAACTTGACGGAAAAACGCTATCTTTGCCTAACGTGTATGATTAGTTGTTTGTTTATAATTTTCGTTGTGAGTTCTTCAAGTGTGAAGAACTTTGGTTTACCTACTGTTTTTGTACGTTATTTTGCAGAGAAAAACGTGAGTGAGAGTTATAGAGACGTGAGAGAGATATGAGCGTGGTAGAGAAGAGTTTTCTTAGGCTTAGGAGTCTAGTTTAAGACTTAGTCAAATAAGGTTTTATTTAATTATTAAAAGTATAATTTCCTTTTATTTTAAATCATCTAATAACTAATGAATATAAACTAATTACATTAATTTACGAACATAAATTAAAAACAATTTAATTCATTGCTTCCACCTAGGTTCGAACTCGGGTGGAGCAAGACTTCACCTCAAGAGCCCAATTTCGGCCCTCTCTCCACAAAATTACCCTCCATATTTTTAATTAAATAATTAATTATATATTTAAGGTAATTACGATACTACCCCTAGCTTGAAAAAAAGACCATTTTATCCCTAGACCCTCCAAACCTAAGATATCCTCTTTTTAAGTCCGGTAAAGACTCCTTTGAGTAAATCTTCATATTCGAGAGTCCTACATGGTTGGACCACACCTTTCCAAGATCAACTAACTCCCCAAGTTAGTTGTCTTGGATGTAGGAAGGGTTCTGAAGTCTGATTCCACGCGCATCGATCCGTGTGAATCCGGTCTAATCGTTGGCATTCTAGACACATTTAGAATTACTTAGCATATCCATTTTTAGGGTTGTTACAATATGAATGATAATGTAAAGACAACTGAACTACAAATTGTTTATGAATCCTCTAAAGGAAAAAGAGATGATGGGACAGGACCCTTAATCATCCTAACAACTGAAAATTAGAAAAGAAAATGATAATAGAGTCCTCTGAAATGCAAGGAGGCTCACCAACTGACTCTGAGTGCTTAACCTGATCAACGAGGCGCTGGATGTTAATCCTGATTACATGCTACTGCATCATAAGATGATGTAGGCCAATTGAAATCACTACATTGAATGTATGAGTATGCAACTAGGGTACTAAGCATAACTTAATTTTGATAAGGATTCAAAAGGAACACTTACCTTTGATTTACTCAACTCATTAATAACTCAACTCAAAATGAGAGTCCAATAACAATAATAGTGCAATTCAAACAAAGAATTTAGAATAGTATATAAAAATGCTATTGGTTAAACATATGCGCTAACAAACTTTACTTTACTTATATATCAAAGTAATACGGTATCTGTGAGAGATTCTCTAATCGACAACTACCACTATGTGCCCAAGTGGTTATACATCGTATTTCCCACGTTGCCAGAACTGTCCTATACTTTGTCATTATATAGGACACCCTAACTAAGTGGATGCACTAGTCTATGCTAAAAGCATCTTATGGAGTCATCTAAAAAGTACGATCCTTTACTACACATGATGACTACATGGTTCATGGATACCTAAGTTAAGATGAACTCACATACCCATATCGGTTCTCAATAATACTCCAAAAACATACTTAGCTCATATGTTCTTAAAACAACTTTTTTCTTTTGTTTGAGATAGTTAATTAAAACTTATCTTAAAATCTCTTTTGGAATCAATCTTTCTTGTTCAAATGTGAAAACTTTTTAAACGGTTGGGTATACTTAGTTCCCTTATAAATTTTGGAAAAATGAACTCAACTCTTTAGTCTTTGCTTGACTTTTAAACTTAAGTCTTTGAACAAAGTTAAAAAATTTGTGAAAGACTTTTGTAAACTTTTAATGAGCTTCTTTTGACTTTCTTCTTGACTTCAAACTTGACTCTTAACTTTCCTTAAATTGAATTGTGGATTAAAGGATCGTGATTTGTGAAAGGAAAGATCTTATGATGTTTAGGAGTGTTTTTAGATAATTAAACATGAGAAAACAATAATCAAAATTTCACTTTTTGAGGGAAAAATCCACGATGTAGAGTTATATTTAAATTTTTGTCGCAAGAATACTTTTTGAGTCATGACGGTCTGTGACCTTTGTGTGATGAGGATGGTCTTTCCCAAATCTGGGGAGGAAGTCTGCGACACGGAGCTAGTATCGAGATTTGCCTGACAAATTTCTTTTTCATTTTTTATACCTAATTCTCCCAAACTCGGTTATTTTTCCTAAATTCTTTTTAGATACATATACCTAAAAATGTACCTAAAACCATTTCTTTTTCATCAGTGTATGAGTACCGGTCCAATGGAATAGTCACAATTTGAGTTTTTTCTAGAGAATTTTCAAAACGTAAATGAGAGCTAGGGGAAACCTAGAGTTGAACATTCTTGGTACAAAGAACAACCAGTAATGTGGAGAGCATTATGGGTTGTGGATTAGAAATGCCTACTATTGTACCTGCTATCATCCTTGGTTACAAATCTATAATCAAGTAAACAAATAAACTTGAATACTAGTAAATGTAATCCTTATCATATATAATTCAATGTATTAACAATGTATTAACAGTAACTACTTTTTAATATTCCTAACCATCTAATATTGTATAAATAGCCCCAATGGAAACTACCCTTATCATCAAGGGTGAAATCCAGGAACCTGTGATGCAACTCATATAGAAAATCCCAAGTAGCCTGAAAAGCATCCAAGCCAAACCATTGAACTAAGACTTGACACACAACCTTATACCTTTTTTGACCATCTTTCTCTCCAATATCGACTCAGGAATGGGACAATAAGAACTTGAAAGATGGAAATAGGGGTATGATTAATAACTATAGGCATCTCATAACACCATTTAAGTTGGGAAACATGAAACACAGGATGAATACGGACATCAACAGGTAAAAGCAATTCGTAAGCTACCGCACCAACTCTAGAAAGGAACAGTAAGGACCAAAATATTTTGCAACAAGCTTGTTGAAGTTCCTTGAAGCCACTGAAATCTGTCTGTAAGGTTGAAACTTCAAGTAAACCTAATCTCTTTTCATAAATTGCCTATCAGACCTGTGTTTGTTAGCTTTATCTCTCATGCTTTGTTGTGATCTAGCTAAATGAAACTTGAGCAGTGCTATCACAACCTCTCTAACCTCAAGGGTGTTGGAATTAATGAATTATTTTGTCTTCTGAAATTGTCTCTTAGATTTTCAAGAAGTCTCTTTAGAATTTCATAGTACATGCATCTAGTAAATTGTGATACATGTATTTAGTTATTTGTGTAAGACTTTTTGTTATCTATTTTGAGTATTATAAATAGGGATGTAGTTGATGATTGTAGTCATCTCAAGTGGCCTTAAGTAGCCTATAATAAACTTGATGATTCTCTAAAGATACTATTTTCCTCCATATTTCCTACAAATTTGTATCAAGAGCAGGTTTTCGTTCTTAAAATAGGGTTAGATAAAGGAAAAAAAATATGGCATCCAAAACAAATGAAGGTGATAATTCTTCAATTGTTGCAAATGGCTTTGAAGAGCCAGACAATGATGGTGATCTTACATCAACAGAGATAAAAAATCTTGAGGCTAAGTATCGCCAAGATGTAAAAGCCTTGAGCAAAATCCAAATGGGAGTCTCAAGAGCATACTTTGCAAAAATTGCTACTTGTGAGACTGCAAAAGAAGCTTGGGATTCTCTCGAAACTGAGGTGTATGGTGATGAAAAGGTATGCACTATAAATCTTCAAACTCTTAGAAGAGAGTTTCAAATTTGAAGATGATAGAATCTGAAAAAATTGATGAATATTGCTCAAGAGTCATGAATATTATTAATGAAATGAGAAATCATGATGATACAATTTCTGACCAACAAGTTGTGGAAAAGATTCTAATTAGTGTCATAGAAAAGTATGAGTACATTGTTGCTATCACTGAGGAGACGAAAGATCTTTTTAAGATTTCCATCAAAAAGCTAGTTGGGTCATTTCGTGCACACGAGAAGCAAAGATATTTTCGTGAAGATCAACCCAAAGAGACGACTTTCCAGTCTAAAAGAAATAAGTATTCTCAAAATTTCTCAAAAAATCAACAAAAGAAGAAATACAAGCCGAAAAAAGAAGCAGGATCATGATGGTTCTTCCAAAAAGGTTGAACACAAAGGTGAGAAAAATTCTAGTTTTTTTTTTGTAAAGTTTGCAAAAAGACTAATCACAATGCAAAAAAAATGTTGGCATAAAGGCAAGCCCCAATTTAACTTTGGTAAAATGTTTGGCCACGTTGTGAAACAATTTTTTGTGAAAAACAGGACGAAGAAAGGGAAGAAAACCTTTTCTTTGCTTCTTAATTTGATGCTTCAACAAAAAGCAATAAATGGTATGTTGATAGTGGTTGTAGTAATCACATGACAGGAAATGAAAAGTTTTTCCTCTCAATTATAATAGTATCACTACTAAAGTGAGAATGGGAAATGGAGCCTTAGTTGATGCAAAAGGTAAAGGTACTATTTCGATCAACATGAAAGGAAGTGGTAAGCAAATTCATAATGTTCGTTATGTTCCTGAATTGGAAGAAAATTTGCTTAGTGTTGGTTAACTCATGGAAAATAGTTATTTTCTTGTGTTTAGAGATAATTATTGTAGGATTTATAATAAAAATTGAGCCAAATCAAGTCATTGTTGAAGTAATGATGATAAAAAGAAACTTAACCTTGCAATTTCATTACAATGCATTAAAAATGAAATTGTAGATGATTCATGGTTTTGGCACAAAACATTTTGTCACTTGAATTTTCATGGTTTGAAACTTCTCAAGCAAAAGGACATGTTGCAAGGCCTTCCTGACATAAATATTGTGGTGGATCCATGTGAAAGTTATATAATGGGAAAGCAACATAGGAAATCTTTTCCAAAAGGGGTGTCTTGGAGAGCAAGTGTACTTTTGGAACTAATCCATACTGACATTTGCGGACCAATGAAGACTCCATCTCTTGGAAGTCAAAGGTATTTTCTAATCTTTATTGATAATTTCTCAAGAATGACTTGGGTTTATTTCTTGAAAGAAAAGTCAGAAGCATTTGCTACATTCAAGAAATTTAAAGCCCTTGTTGAGAAGCAAAAAGGTTGCAGCATCAAAAAACCATTCACAGTGATATATGAGGTGAATACACAAGTCGAGAATTTAAAGAATATTGCAAAAATTAAGGCATTTAGAAGCAACTTACAACAGGGTATACTCCTTAACAAGATGGTGTATCTGAAAGAAGGAATCGAACAATTATTGAAATGGCTAGAACTATGATGAATGAGAAAAGACTGCCAAAATATTTTTGGGCGGAAGCAGTGGATACAATAGTTCACATCCTTAACAGGTGTCCAACAAAGGAACTAAAGGACAAGACACCAGTTGAAGCTTAGAGTGGAATTAAACCTTTTGTAAGTCATTTTAAAATTTTTGGGTGTATTTGTTATGCTCATATACCTGCTGAGAAAAGAACAAAATTGGATGAAAAAAGTAAAAAATGTATCTTTCTTGGCTATAGTGATGTGACAAAAGGACATAGGCTTTTCGATGTCAAAACTAACAATCTTGTTGCAAGTAAAATGTCATTTTTTTTTATGAAAAACCAACATGGAATTGGGAGGATAAAAAGATAGAGTATACTGCTATCATATCTTAAAATCGAGAAGAGGATGAGAAAGATGAAGATTTCTCTCAAGAAGGAGAAATCCCAGATTCAGATGATGAAGAACTGCCTCTAAGAGGAACAAAACTGTTGAGTGACATTTATCAAAATTGTAACTTTGCCGTGTTGAGCCAGAAAATTATGAAGAAGAAATAAAGCATGATGTTTGGAAGAAATCCATGGAAGAATAAATACGGATGATTGAAAAAAATAATACTTGAGAGCTTGTGGCTATATCCAAAGAAAGAGAAGTTGTAACTCTAAAATAGATTTACAAAATCAAACTCAATCATGAAGGAGATATTCAAAAGCACAAAGTAAGGTTGGTTGCTAGAGGCTTCACACAAAAACTAGGTATTGGTTTTTATGGAACTTTCTCTCTATTTGCTCGTCTTGAGACAATTAGAACTGTAGTTGTTGTTACTGCACAAAACAAATGGAAGATACTTCAACTTGATGTTCAATCGACATATCTGAATGGAAAACTTGATGAAGAGATTTATTTTGAGCAACCCCAAGGATTTTTTGTTAAAGGGGGAAAACAGAAGGTTTACAGGTTAAAAAAGGCTCTTTACGGGCTGAAGAAAGGTCCAAGATCCTGGTACAATGAAATTGATACATACTTTCTAAAAAATAATTTTCAGAGAAGTGAAGTCACTTTGTATGTGAAGAAAGAACATGGCATCATTATCATTGTTTGTCTCTATGCGGATGATCTGCTCTTTACAGGAAATAATGTAAAGATGATGCAAAATTGCAAGCAAGATATGATGCAAGCTTATTGAATGAGGGATCTTGGGTTGCTAAATTATTTCTTGGGCATCGAAGTTTCTCAAGTAAAAGAAGGAATTTTAATTTCTCAAAATAAGTACACTAAAAGTATTCTTCAAAAATTCAAAATAATGGATTGCAGGTCTGTGGACATACCATTAGCAGCAAATGAGATGTTTAGAAAAGATGATGGAGAAAAGAAAGTTAATAACTCACTTTATAGGAGCTTGATTGGAAGTTTGCTATCTCTTACTTCAACAAGGTCACATATTATGTTTGCTTCTAGTTTATAATCCAGATTCATGCAAGACCAAGCCAAGTGCATTTTGGAGCTGCAAAGCGTTCTATGCTACTTGCAAGGATTATGGTATAACATACAAATTTGGTGGAGATTTGAACTTAATTGGTTATCCTGATAATGATTGGGCTGGAAATATAGATGACATGTAGAGTACTTCTGGTCATGCTTTCTTATTTGGATTAAGTATTTCTTATTGGTTATCAAAAAAGAGAAGTGTTGTTGCTCAATCCACTGCTCAAGCAGAATATGTTTCAGCATCCAAGACTACTTCTCAAGCTATTTGGCTTAGGAGAATATTTGAAGATATTGGTGAAAAACCAAAAAGAGGGATTGTTTTGTATTGTGATAACAAATCAGTAATTGCAATTGTCAAGAATCTAGTCAGCCATGAAAGATCAAAGCATATTTCCATCAAGTATCATTTTATCCGAGAAGCACAAGAAAAGGGCAATTTTTAGTTGCATTATTGTCAAACAGGAGAACAACATGCTGACATCATCACCAAAGCACTTCCTAGAGAAATTTTTTTCTATCTTTGAGAACGCATTGGAGTTATCAAGCAAATACATTAAGCGGAAGTGTTGGAATTAATGCATCATTTAGTCTTCTGAAATTGTCTCTTAGTTTTTCAAGAAGTCTTTTTAGAATTTCGTAGTACATGTATCTAGTAAATAGTGATATATGTATTTAGTTATTTGCGCAAGACTTTTTATTTTCTATTTTGAGTAGCATAAATAGTGATGTAGTTGATGATTGTAATCATCTCAAGTGGCCTTAAGTAGACTATAATAAACTTGAGGATTCTCTATAGATACTATTTTCCTTCCATATTTCCTACACAGGGATCCATCAACCATGTCATTAGAAGACTCACCAGCTAAGTAAGGAAAATGTATTGGTGATTTTTTACCATAGAGAACTTTAAAAGGTGTATATTTCAAGGTAGAGTGGTATGTGGTGTTGTACCACCATTCTACAAGTGGTAGTTGAGTAGCCCAAGTATGAGAAGTTGAGGTCTATCAGAGTAAAAACATCTCAAATATGTCTCTAAGGTTCAGTTAAGAACCTCTGTTTGACCATCATTTTGGGGATGGTATGCTATCGATTTATGTAGTAAGACCTCCTATAATGTAAATAACTCTAGCCAAAAAGAACTCAAGAAAATGGGATCTTTGTTGCTTACTAGAGAAGTTGGCATACATGTAATTTGAAAACATTGTCCAAAAAATAATGAGCTACAAATTCAGCAGTGTAAGGGTGTGCAATAGCAATGAAATAACCAGACATATTGAATCTATCCACCACTACCAAAATAATATCTTTCCCTTTCGATTTAGGAAGACCTTCAATGAAATCGAAAGTAATATCAATCCAAACACCATCAAGAATAGTTAATTGTTGATGTAGTCCAGGGTAAGTTGCTGCATCATACTTATGCCTTTGACAAGTATCACATTTTTGAATAAAAGTTCTAATGTCAGCTGCCAGTGACTTCCAGTAAAAAAAGGGATTGTAGCCTCTTTAAAGTTGCATCCATGCCTGCATGACCACCTTGTGGTGTTGAATTTCACAACTGAATAATGGTCTGTCTTAACTGCAAATCAGACCCTACTACTAGCCTGCCTTTCCCTCTTAGCTGAGAACCAATCCAGGTATAGAATTTATAAGACCTTCCTAGCAGCTGAAGAATAATAGCTTTCAACTCAGCATCAGTTGTCCATGTTAGGCTAATTCTCTCGAAAAGTGTATCATAAGGAGTTAGGAGTTGTAACACCCCATATCCAAAAATACCAAAAACCAATTTTTCAGAAAATCTTTAGGTGCAATAGATGGTGGCCATCGACGCACCGTAGCCTGACACACGGTCCATCCTACATCCGTCGATGGAGTCAAAGACTCTCGAAATCTCAGCCCAGGAAAATTTGACTAAGTGTCAAACGACGGACGGACCGACATTCTGTAGGTCAGACCATGATCCGTAGTCTGTATCCGTCGATCAACACTCCATTCACCTACTCTCTGACAAGAATCATGATTAACCAGCAAGGCCCGTAGACGGACCTACAGACCATAGGTTTGACTGTAGGTGGAAGTTAGCAGACAGTTAGATCTCTAACTTCTTTCCATTACGAAAAAGGCAAATCATGTACACTCACACCTTCCAATAATTTTTAGTTTCCATAAGTAACAATGTCTAAGATTTTTTATATTTTTCAAGAACTTCTTCTAGAATGTAATGAAATTATGCATAATAACTTTTGTTGATAGTCACGTTAACTGCTCATGTTTTCGTAAGATCCTTTAGTTTTTTAAAATACCTAACAAAAGGATGAAAGTTGTTCACTCAAATACTTAAAGGTTTTTTTATGCTAAAAATGATACCTTAAGCATGTAGTTTAAGTTTGGGGGGTATAGTTAAAGGATGTTCTGCTACAAATGATACTGTAAGGATGTAGTTAAAGTTTGGGGGCATAATTGAAGGATATTTTTGGCCAAAAACTCGCCAACAACTCAACGTTTTGATTTCTTGAGAAAGCACCAACAACCTTATTTTCAGTCCCTTTCTTGAACTCAATAGTAAAATCAAAGGCGATCAATTTAGAAATACCAACAATCTGAAAATCAGTGTGAGTGTTTTGTTCAAAGAGGTGTTTTAGTGCCTTTTAATCAGTTCTCACAGTGAAATGTCTTCATAACAAATAATGAGACCACTTAGTAACTGCCAATATGATGGCTGACAGCTCCCTATCATATACACACATAGCCTGATGTCTAGGTGCAAGTGACTTCCCTATATAGGCAATTGGATGCCCTTGTTGAATTAAGACAACACCAATTTTTAAACCACTTGCATCATTCTCAATTATAAATGGTTTATCGTAGTCTTGTAATGCTAAGACAAGTGGAATCCCTAGTGCATCTTTGAGAACATGAAAAGCTGTAGTGGGACCCTCATTCCACACAAAGTTATCCTTTAATAATTCATTGAGAGGTTTAGCAATGGATCCAAAATTCAGAAAGAACCTCTTACAATATCTTGTTAAACCAAGAAACCTCTCACTTGTTTGATATTTGTAGGAACAAACCAAGCCTTTACTGCAGAATTCTTCTTAGGATCAATAACTACTACCCTTTTTGCACTGATAAAATGATATAGGTACTAAATTTCAAGTACCCCAAAAGCACACTTAGAACATTTGGCAAACAACTGATGTTGCTTCATTAAATCAAACACAACGTGTAAATGGTTCACATGAATTCACATATGCTTGCTATACACCAATATATCATCAAAAAAATTAGTACTGACCTCCTAAGAAGTGGTTTGAATACATAATTCATAAGACTCTTAAAAGAAGAAGGTGCATTTGTAAGACCAAATGTCATAACAAGAAATTCGTAGTGTCCTTCATGAGTTTTAAAAGTTGTTTTATATGTTTTTGTTTCCTTCATTATTAATTGGTGGTAAATAGCTCTAAGATCAATTTTATATAAAACTTCAGCTCCCCTTAGTTCATCTAACAAATCCTTAATGATAGAATAGGAAACTTGTTCTTTACTATCAATTTGTTCAGATCTCTATAATCTACACAAAGCCTCCAACTCCCATAGTTCTTCCCAACAAGGACTACAATGATGCATAGGGACTAGAACTAGGTTGTATAACACATTGACCTAGCATTTCATGTACTAGATTCTTGATAATATTTTTCTTCATTCCTAGATATCTATAAGGCCTTTTGTTAACAGGAGTAGCAGAGTCAATGAGTGGTATGTTGTGATCAATGATGCACCTATGAGGGGGAAATGTAGTAGGCATATCAAAGATGCATCTGTATTGTTCCATTAAAATAGTTAAGGTAGGATGAATATCAGTACCTTGATATACCTATATATTGTTGCATTGCCAAGCAGAGGTTGCATCAATCACAAAGGTAAGCATGAAGACCTGAACTGATTCATCACTCTTTTTTTTTTGAGGATTTTGCCTCGGTGGTCTTGATTTGGCTACTGGCTCCCCTTAAAACATGTTTTCTTCCCAAGTACACAACTCAATAGTTCTATTTCTGAAGTCAAACAAAATCCTTCTCAAAGTGTTTAACCACTGCACTCTCAACACTATATCAATCTTTCCCAATGGTAGTAATAGGAAATCAGAAGAAAAAGTTGTACACTGCAGTAACCACCTCAAGTTCTTAAACACAACAACAGTTTGAACCTTCCTAACATCAGTCACACTTACAGATTGTTCATGTATAGGCAAAGCTTTACAACCTAACTTCCTTGTCATTGACTCATCAATGAAATTTTGAGTACTATCTATGTTAATAAGCACCGTAAGGGTTGTTTTCATGATATACAGTTACTCAATTGTTTAATAACCTGTACTTCTAGTAAATACTTGTAAGGAAATTTTCATGCACTCATTTACTTGTAACACTTCTTCCTCCATGATTACCTCCATCTTCCAAAACTTCAACAAAATACAATTATTTCTTGGATTTACAAACATTCCCAGGCACATACATCTCATCACACAAGAAGAAAAGTCTTTTAGACCTTTTCTCATCCATCTCATCACGAGTCAATAACCTTCTACCAGTATTACCATTACTGAATCTGTTCGCATTTGGTTCATAAGGTTTCTTGACATTTGTGCTAGAAAAAGTAGGTTTTTTTGTACACCCTGAAACCTATTTGGAGTAGGAAAAAGACCAGTCTGATTCGTGTTATTTCTACGAATTTCCTAAGACATAGCTTGAGCATCAAAAACCTCTTCCTATAACTTAGCTAACTTGTAAGCTTGTATTAAGGTTTTGGGTGCTTGCATTCTAACAACTTTGTTGAGCTCAGTTTTTTACCCTCTAGAAAACAGCTGATAGCATCTTTGTTTGACAAATCAACCCCATTTAATAACCTATCAAACTCATCTTGATATGTTCTAACATCCTCAGCTTGTTGTAGATTTTTTATAGCTTCTATGGAATTTTCAAATTCCTCCCCAAATCTTTCATTAGCAACCAACACATACTCAGTCCAAGAAGGATCTAAAACTGAGTTCCTAGAATTCAAGTATGATCTATGCCAAGCAGTAGCTTCACCATCAAAATAATAGAAGCTACTCTCACCCTCTGATCATATGGGACTTCATCCATGTCAAAAAACTGGTCCACCTTCTACAACCATGCTCTCAAATCCAACCAGGAAAATCTAGGAAAATTAAGTTTAGAACATCGGGTAAGAAATTTAACATAGGATTTTAGAGATCCCCTGTTGTATCACAAAACCCTTGTGCTGTCTCCACCTGTAGATGATTCTATTTCTTTGTCGTTTTATTTCGCATTTCCTAGGGCTTGCTTGATCTCTATTAATTTCATATCTTTATGTACATTTCTATCATTCATATTCACCATACCTTCCATCAACTTATGCAATTGTTCCTAAATCTAAGTCAATTTTTCCTCCATTTCCTATGAAGTTCTGTCTTAATTTTTGTCTCGAGCAACCATAAAATCTCAGCTAAGGACCATCTGATCAGATATCAATTGATCCAATTACCAGTAATCGAAGGGATAATATTAACTAGGAGGATGAACCTCGAAGAAGAAGATAGTTATAACAAGGGAATCTGAGATGGTAACTAAGAAGAACAGAGTAAAAGAGAAAAGAGAATACCTTATAATATATCATTCAATGTCTTAACAATTGTATTACATGTGTATTTATAGAATTGAAATGGAATCTAAATCTAAACTAAAGAAATAACCGCTTCTAACAAATTCTAAAAACAGTAAAGAGTGATAACTGTTTTTGTGACTAATGACAAAATAATAAAACTTTTTAATATTCCTAACCATATAAGCATTGTATCAATAACATACAACCATTGCTTGTTGTAGAAGAGCCTTTAAATATTCAAGGCCTATATTAATATGTCCTTATGGTTTCTAATGTAGCTCTTGCAAGTAAAAATTCTTTTAGTTTGTCTTATATCTCATTCTTATCAATTTCCCCACCTGCATATATAAGAGTAAGGATAAAACAGTTGAAGAAAGGACAATAGTTGTTGAATGCCTTGAATTGGACCCGTTACAACAGAAAGGACGGGGTCTCGTTGCCCGGTCAGCGAGTCGAGGGGTCCAAGGGGGCGACGCGCCCCCTGGCCTGGGGTCCAGGTGGGCGGAGATGCCCCCGGCCCGACGGTATACAATGTTGTTGTATTGGGCCCTTAATTATCTGTCAATTCTGTATGTTGGGCCCAAGCCTGTTAGGGCGTAGCTTAGCACTATATATAGACTCTATGGCAAACCCTATTCTGTAATTTCTTTTCTTGCCTCTCCATAATAAAACTGCTCCCCCTCTTCCCGTGGAAGTAGCCAATTTATTGGTGAACCACGTAAATCTGTTGTCTTGTTTTTGCATTTATATTTTCTCGTATTATATCGAATTCCGCATAACAATAGCAATTTACATCATTTATCTGAACCCACCAATGTCTTATCCTTGCTTCTATTTATGGAATTGGTTGGGAAATAGGACGTGGGATAGGTGTAATGTGTTCCTACTTTAACTTCATTTCATTACCCTTATTTCGAGGCTCTGTCAAGACTTGATGCTGCTTTAAGGCATCGGAATGTTGTAATACCTGAGAATGTAATTACCTTTGATAATGTTGTTTCAGCATTAGGGATGATCTTTTACATGTTGCTCCGTTTGGCCACCCACCTGCTTTTAAGGCCATTCCCTCTTAAAGTAACCTAGCTCACCACAGTTGAACCAACCTCGGTCAAGTTAGTGCCTGGACGCTGACAAATAAGAAGTTCCATGACCAACCTTAGCTTGAGACTGTTGTGTGACCTTGGAATAACAACCCATAGAAGCTAGTAAAGCAAACTGAATTGGATGAGCTAAATACACCTGCTAACCATAAACCTTGGAATAAGAACCACTGAAGTTTCCCACATTCTTTAACCTTTTAGCCAATGCCTTGTCCTGCCCAATTTCTTCACATAATCAGTCATCTTATTGAGTTATTTCCTGTAGAAGTCATGTGCACAGAGAAGGCCTACGAATCAGTGTTTACTCCCTTAACATAAAGACAAATTCTTTCCTCCTCAGTTCCCCCAAGTTGAGCAGCGTAGTGAGACAAGATATGCTACCCTACTGAAGACCCAGAAATTTATCCTTCCTCACTTTGATGACCCTAAGGTAAGGGTAGAATTCTTTGTCCTTATATATTTGTGATAGAAATTTTTAATCAGTATAGTGTTCAATGAGACCGTTCTTAGGTGAGTTCAAAATTTTAGAAAAATGAAGGTTAATTTGAAGAATTCATTGTTCTCAATCCAAAGCAAGAGTTATTTGTTTGAAATAGATAAAATTTGAAAATTCCTTATGCTCAATCAAAAGCAAGAGATATTTATTTAAACATTAGTCTATATTAGTACGAGACAAACAATTCAGCATCTCCTGATAACAAAGAACATTGTTGCATATGCTTGGATAGGGGCACTGAAATCATAATCTATCCCACCGAAATACTAACTTAAGGCGCACTAGCCAAAAACAGAAGCTAAGTAGGCTGAAATAAAACTTAAAGGGAGAAGGGATTCAGAAATTTCAGTGTCCCTTACCAAACATATGCAACAATGCTCCTTGTTGTCAGGACATGTTGAATTGTTTCCTAATAATTATGCAAACTAATGCTTAAATAAGGATCTTTCTTTTAATAGAGAAAAAACAATTCTTTTAATCTATACATTTTAAATAAGTCCTAAAATATTACTAAAAAACATTGTGGATGTCACCCGTTGTAGGAAGATCAAGAATGTGGTATCAAATATTAGGAATAACTATGTTGTATCAACACTAACTTATATGTTATCAAAGCATTACCTGATCAAAAGTGTTACTTTGATCAGTAAAATATATATGTTATATCACCTTCAGCTTCTCTCAGGTCAACTTCATTTTTTTTGAAGTGTTGAACTCACCTAGCAACAGGCTCATATTTTATACACCTCAAGTTTGTTTGTTTGTTTGTTTGGTAATATTGCAAATTACTCATATACTAGGTAATTTACCACGCTTCGCATAGGCATAATTAATCTTTCTAACCTTTTGAAAAACTTTACCAACATTTTTAAAACATTGAATAACATTTCAATCAACTTTCAATCCTTAAAATACTCATCTACTTGTCTGAGGTTAAATGTTCACCACTTTTCGTTATTATTACTTTGTTATTCTAAGAAAAAGATATAAAAGGAGAAATATATATTTGGAACAACAATAAAATAATATTTTTGACCCTTATAGAAATTCATTTCATTGAATTACGGAAGGCCCTTCTACATGCTTCATCAATGCAACTTTACGACTTTTTTAGGAATATTTATGTGTGATTGTTGCCTTATGAAAGTACACATAGATTAAAATGTTGAATTCTAGACTCATGTTAAAGAAACATTCTCGAACATTAAAAAAATAAAAAATGAGTCTAACCTAGATAATTCGAATTCTCAGCAAAGACATGGGACAATAAATCTATGTTAATAGACATATATTTTGTAGCTTAAAATACTACTTTGATTTAGTGTAGGTTTTGTTTCATATTCTTCAAATTAAGCTTGACTGAAATAGTCATATCTTACCTCAATAATATTTAGAAGAGTTGAATGAGAAAGGAAAAAAAACACGAAGATCTTTGTCATAGTGAGATTATATACATATCAAACAAAAAATAAATAATACAATTGTAAGGAGAAAACAAAGAGCGAGAAAAAACATACATTAAAGGGGTTAAATTAAACTATGAGATATCCAATGATAATAACAAATCACTCTAACAAAAAAAGTTCCTATGTTTTGATATAAGATACCTCAAAACATTGAATAACACTTCAATCAACTTTCAATCCTTAAAGTACTCATAATATCCATTAATAAACATTAGGAATAGACAACAACATACAAACCAAAAACTATGGGCATGCATAGTCATTAACTCTCAGAGGTTTTTCTGAAGAACACAAAATCACATCATTGTTTGTGAAGGAATAACGTTGTTGATGAAGAATTTGAGACTTGTTTGGGCTTTTTAATGTACTTTCAACAATTTCAATATAGAAAACTTGCTTGAATATTCAATTAATATTTGCTATTTAATCTCTACCAATAAATACTTATAACAGTAACTTTACATATACATTAACATAAACAACAAAGTTTAAAGTATATATTCAAAAACATGACTAATAATATAAGCATACACTAAATTGTACAAAACATACCAGTATATGCAACAATAGAATGAGACGGAATGAAAAAAGTTGTCATGCCCCGAGCTACCCCTGAGAACTTAGACACGGGACCTACGAACACAAATGATTCCAAGCTAACTCTGTTGGCATGATCATAAGCATACTAAAAATAATAAACTGATGTGTAAGATCAATCATAATTAAAATGAAATGATAGGGAATACCCATATGCTATAACTAAGATATTTGAAAACTGCTACAAAGAACATATTAACTCAATACTAAGATGAAACTAACTATGTCTAAAAATAGTCTCTAACTGATCAGAAATGCTGGGAAGGGCCCCAACTAAGTCTAGTGAAAATTGAAACTAAAGGACTAAAATAATAAAAGAAAACTCATTACTATTGTCCTCGGAGAATGTGGACTTACCACTGAATTTACTGAACTGGAGATCGGAAATCGATCTAAGTGCGATCTGGATACTGAGAACTTGAACCTACATTATGAAAAGATGTAACACACGTAATTGTCATTACTTGAAAGGTACTGAGCAAGTAGGATAGAGTATAGTTGAAATAAAACATAACTTTAAAAGCACAAAAATAAGTACAATATTCTGAACATGATATACTAAATTCTAATCTAACTGGATGCATTGACCATTTATAACATGTTGAGATTGAATACTAATTGAACTATAAATATGGTAATGCAATAAAGTCTAACTGAATTGTGAGAGCTACTAATAACTGATAATAAAACCACATGAGATAAATGTGGAGTCCGATGTATATGCCCCATCAAGAGGATCCAATATACCCTACTAGAGGTATAAAGGCATGCTGGCGTGATCGCTAAATGGATGCCTCTAAAGGGGACTTACAACCTAGTTGGCTAGTAGTTCTGGGACAATTTGGGTACGTTGAACCTTAGTCGAAATCGATATTATGCTACTCCTAATTATTTAAATGATTAACACATTATGACTAAATTTATGTACATACTAGATAACTCAAACGGAACATGCAAACTGAGAATGCAACAATTAATCTGATAATGATGAATTAAAAACTGAGGCATGCATAACAAATAACTGAAATATCTGACTTAGCATGTGTCATTCAAGAACTAAAGAAATACATAGCTAGGGTTCTAAAATTCATGCAATTATCTGAGTAATAACATGATAATCTGATTCGTAACATATAACTACCTAATTCATGATATTCTGTTGAAGTTCTAGAAACCCTAGGTCTAATTATGATAAGGGAATCAAGAAACTAACAAACAACTAGGGACCCAATGGGTGAAAGGAACCCACTAGTAAAATCCCATATACATGCTTATTAAATCCATGGAGAAATCTTTAGATTTTGGGCTGGAACTGATGGAACCTTGATGCATTCTTGAACTAGGGTCCTTTCTCTTCTCTTGCTTCTAACTTTCTATGTTTTGATTAATGATTTTGACTTAGGTAAGTTTTAGTTATGTTTCTAGGCTTAAGCTGACTAAAATATCATGATTTAGGGTTTAAACAATGTATCTTAGGGGTTAAATGAACTAGGAAAAGACCAACGACCCCTAAAATAATTGTGGTCGAAATAATCGACGACCTGCACTGATGGGTTGTCGTTCAATCGACGGTCCGTAATTTGGGTCTGCTCGACATGCCTTCACTAAAATAGGCATTAGTTTTTACTCGAAGGCTGGATTTTAGTAAACTCGGTGGCCCTAGAAATAGGATTCAATTATCTATCATTTCGTAGGTTATAGGACACCTAATTCTTTTTTTTTGCTAAAAGTTATGACCATTTGAAGTTGACCCAACAACAATTTCCCCCTAAATAACTGATAACCTTCACCTACGGTCATACCTACAGATCGTAGATCGAACGACGGTCCGTGCTGGTCATCCGTAGTTTATGTCAGAGGCTCGATAATATGGTCTAGATCCACGAAAACCGACTACGGACCATAGTCTGACACACGGACCATAGGTCTCTCCATGGGTCAAGACTTAGCTGATTTTTCTGAGCTACATTTTGGAGGGGCTATAGTGGTAATCTACAGACCCACAGTACAGGCCGTAGATCAAACTATGGTTTGTAGATGGTGAGCGTCGATTGCACCTGCAAATTTTTTTGATAAGTTGATTTCTAATCTATTTTTTATATTGGGTGTTACATTATCTCCCCCTTGAGAGCATTCGTCCTCGAATGAAGACTAAACTAGCTAAAATATAGGGAGATATCTGTAATCCCTTCTACTAAACACCGATAACTGGGTTTATGACTAGATTGAGTTCCAAGAACATGCAATTACGCTGAAAATGCAAGTACAAACTGAGGGGACATGATTCTAAGGTTGAATTCACGCATGAATGACTGAAAAACTAAGAGGAAATATTACCTCAACCTGGAGTTGAATTGGAAGAAAAGAGGTGAGGATACTTGTCTTTCATGGATGCTTCGGTTTCCCAAGTAGCTCCCTCTACGGACTGACTCCTCCACAGATCCTTGACTAACGCGACTTTTTTGTTTGGCAACTCTAACTTATACGCCACCTTGCCAACCCTTTTCAAGATCTTGTGAAGGCCTACATATCAAAATTGAGCTTCTCTTTCTTGCCAAATCTCATCACTCCCTTCATAGGTGACACTTTCAAGAAAACCCAATCATTAACATGGAACTCTAGTTCCCTTATTCTTACATCTCCATAAGATTTTTAACGACTCTGGTCTGTCTTAAGTCTCTCTCTTATGAGTTTCACTTTATCCATACATAAATAACTGAATCTGGCCTTATCAAAGTTGTTTCACCTACTTCAAACCAACTAATAGGAAATATATATCTACGCCCATACAATGCCTCATAAGAAGCCATCAGAATGTTGGAATGGTAGCTGTTGTTGTATATGAACTCAATAAGAGAAAGGTTATCATGCCAACTACCCTTGAAGTCGATCACATAAGCTCTCAACATATCCTCTAGGGTTTGATTAGAACACCCTGCCTTTCCATCCGTTTGCGAAAGAAATGTTGTGGTTAAACTGTGTACCAAGACCCTTCTAAAATGACTTCCAAAAATGAGAGGTAAATTGAGGACCTCTATATGATATGATAGATAAAGGAACCCCATTCAACCTCACAAATTGATTAGTGTAAAGCTTGGCGTAGTCCTCAGCCAAATCTGTAGTCTTGACCGCCAAAAAGCAAGAAGACTTAGTCATCATATATAATATCACCCAAATGAAGTCATATTGTCTGCAGGTACGAGGTAACCTTGTGATGAAATCCATATTGATCACTTCCCACTTCCAAGTATAAATTTCGATCTCTTGAGTTATACCCACTGCT